>JAGTTD010000006.1:24065143-24441411 GCA_018398585.1 Simmondsia chinensis | reverse complement strand
CACCTAATGCGAAGGCCTTGGTATGCTATGTCCCCTGAACAATGGGGGCTCGGTCGTCTTGCTCAAATGGAAGTCAGAGAGCAAGAAGAGGTGGGCGGTTACCCTTCACCTAAAGTGAAGGAACCGCCTGGCTTTCACCTAATGTGAAGGGCTTGGTATGCTAAGTCCCGTGAACAATGGGGGCTCGGTCTTCTTGCTTAAATGAAAGTAAGAGAGCAAGAAGAGGCGGAGCGGTTACCCTTCACCTAAAGTGAAGGAACCGCCTAGCTTTCACCTAATGTAAAGGCCTTGGTATGCTAAGTCCCCTGAACAATGGGGGCTCGGTCTTCTTGCTCAAATGGAAGTCAGAGAGCAAGAAGAGGTGGGGCGGTTACCCTTCACCTAAAGTGAGGGAACCGCCTGGCTTTCACCTAATGTGAAGGCCTTGGTATGCTATGTCCCCTGAACAATTGGGGCTCGGTCTTCTTGCTCTAATGGATGTAAGAGAGCAAGAAAAGGTGGGGCGGTTACCCTTCACCTAAAGTGAAGGAACCGCCTAGCTTTCACCTAATGTGAAGGTCTTCGTATGCTAAGTCCCATAAACATTGGGGCCTTGGTCTTCTTGCTGAAATGGAAGTAAGAAAGCAAGAATAGGTGGGGTGGTTACCCTTCACCTAAAGAGAAGGAACCGCTTGGCTTTCACCTAATGTGTAGGCTTTGGTATGCTAAGTCCCCTAAACAATGGGGGCTCCGTCTTCTTGATGAACTGGAAGTAAGAGAGCAAGAAGAGGTGGGGCGGTTACCCTTCACCTATAGTGAAGGAACCGCCTGGCTTTCCCCCAATGTGTAGTCCTTGGTATGCTAAGCCCCCTGAACAATCGAGGCTCCGTCTTCTTGATCAAATGGAAGTAAGAGAGCAAGAAGAGGTGGGGCGGCTACCCTTCACCTATAGTGAAGGAACCGCCTGGCTTTCACCTAATGTGAAGGCCTTGGTATGCTAAGTCCCCTGAACAATGGGGGCTCGGTCGTCTTGCTCAAATGGAAGTAAGAGAGCAAGAAAAGGTGGGCGGCTACCCTTCACCTAAAGTGAAGGAACAGCCTGGCTTTCACCTAATGTGAAGGCCTTGGTATGCTACGCCCCCTGAACAATGGGTGCTCGGTCTTCTTGCTTAAATGAAAGTAAGAGAGCAAGAAGAGGTGGGGCGGTTACCCTTCACCTAAAGTGAAGGAACCGCCTGGCTTTCTACTAATGTGAAGGCCTTGGTATGCTAAGTCCCCTGAACAATGGGGGCTCGGTCTTCTTGCTCAAATGGAAGTAAGAGAGCAAGAAGAGGTGGGCGGTTACCCTTCACTTAAAGTGAAGGAACCGCCTGGCTTTCACCTAATGTGAAGGCCTTGGTATGCTAAGTCCCCTGAACAATGGGGGCTCGATCTTCTTGCTCAAATGGAAGTAAGAGAGCAAGAAGAGGTGGGGCGGTTACCCTTCACCTAAAGTGAAGGAGCTGCCTGGCTTTCACCTAAGGTGATGGCCTTGGTATGCTAAGTCTCCTGAACAAGAGAGCAAGAAGAGGTGGGGTTGTTACCCTTCACCTAAAGTGAAGGAACCGCCTGGCTTTCACCAATGTGAAGGCCTTGTGTATGCTAAGTCCCCTGAACAATGGGGGCTCGGTCTTCTTACTCAAATGAAAGTAAGAGAGCAAGAAGAGTTGGGGCGGTTACCCTTCACCTAAAGTGAAGGAACCGCCTGGCTTTCACCTAATGTGAAGGCCTTGGTATGCTAAGTCCCTTGAACAATGGGGGCTTGGTTTTCTTGCTCAAATGGAAATAAGAGAGCAAGGAGAGGTTGGGCGGTCACCCTTCACCTACCGTGAAGGACCCGCTGGCGGTTGGCATTCACCTAATGTGAAAGGCCACGGTGGTCTAAGTCCCTTGAAGATTGGGGGCTTAGTTCTTCTTGTTCAAGTTAAAATGAAAGAGCAATGAGAGGTTGGGCGGTCATCCTTCACCTACCGTGAAGGACCCGCTGGTGGTTGGCATGCACCTAAAGTGAAAGTCCACGGTGGTCTAAGTCCCTTGAACAATGGGGGCGTAGTTCTCCTTGCTCAAGTTAAAATGAAAGGGCAAGGAGAGGTTGGGCGGTCATCCTTCACCTACCGTGGAGGACCCGCTGGTGGTTGGCATTCACCTAAAGTGAAAGGCCACAGTGGTGTAAGTCCCTTGAAGAATGGGGGCTTAGTTCTTCTTGCTCAAGTTAAAATGAAAGAGCAAAGAGAGGTTGGGCGGTCATCCTTCACCTACCGTGAAGGACCCGCTGGCGGTTGGCATTCACCTAAAGTGAAAGGCCACGGTGGTCTAAGTCCCTTGAAGAATGGGGGCTTAGTTCTTCTTGCCCAAGTTAAAATGAAAGAGCAAGGAGCGGTTGGGCGGTCATCCTTCACCTACCGTGAAGGGCATGCGGGCAGTTGGTTGGTCCCATCTATCATCAGGGATGGGGCGGTAAACTCTCACCGGTTTGAGGGCCCGCTATTTTGTGCCACATCTAACACCGTGGCGGTTGGTTGGTCCCATCTAACATCAGGGACGGGTGGTAAACTCTCATCGGTTTGAAAGCCCGCTATTGTGTGCCACATCTAACACCGTGGCGGTTGGTTGGTCCCATCTAACATCAAGGACGGGCGGTCAACTCTCACCGGTTTGAGAGCCCGCTATTGTATGCCACATCTAACACCATGGCGGTTGGTTGGTCCCATCTAACATCAGGGACAGGCGGTAAACTCTCACCGGGCGTGGCGGTTGGTTGGTCCCATCTAATATCAGGGATGGGCAGTAAACTCTCACCGGTTTGAGAGCCCGCTATTGTGTGCCACATCTAACACCGTGGCGGTTGGTTGGTCCCATCTAACATCAGGGACGGGCGGTAAACTCTCACCGGTTTGAGAGCCCGCTATTGTGTGCCACATCTAACACTGTGGCGGTTGGTTGGTCCCATCTAACATCAGGGACGGGTGCTAAACTCTCACCGGTTTGAGAGCCCGCTATTGTGTGCCCTATCTAACACAGGGGCGGTTGTGCGTCCCACCCAACATCAGGGACGGGCGGTCAACCCTCACCAGCTTGAGGGTCCGCGGTTTTTGACCCCATCTAACGTTGGGACGATCAGTAAACTCGCACAAACATAAGAATTCTTACCAAGGAGGTAGAAATATCCTATGGTTACTCACCAACAAACGCACGCACATGACAAAGGTAAAAGGTTAAAGTATAAAATCTTCATAGCCAGAGTATTTGCATATATTACAACAAAACTTCATTACATCAAGCTTCCGGCAGTATAACTACAGCGCCTAAAGTAACGTACAAAAAGATTCCAAAACGCCCTCCTACAATTACCATGATCTACTCAAGCGGGGGATGAAGGATCACGGGATCATTCCCACAATGAAACAAAGAGCTCAAATATGGAAACAGCTGGGTATGGTATTCCCCCTGGTAGTGTCCCAAGAAGATCGGACGGCCATGATGGTCTCCGTGAAGGGCGCACCGGAAGTAAGAGAGCAAGAAGAGGTAGGGCAGTTACCCTTCACCTAAAGTGAAGGAACTGCCTGGCTTTCACATAATGTGAAGGCCTTGGTATGCTAAGTCCCTTGAACAATGGAGGCTCGGTCTTCTTGCTCAAATGGAAGTGAGAGAGCAAGAAGAGGTAGGACAGTTACCCTTCACCTAAAGTGAAGGAACCGCCTAGCTTTCACCTAATGTAAAGGCCTTGGTATGCTAAGTCCCCTGAACAATGGGGGCTTGGTCTTCTTGCTCAAATGGAAGTCAGAGAGTAAGAAGAGGTGGGGCGGTTACCCTTCACCTAAAGTGAAGGAACCGCCTGGCTTTCACCTAATGTGAAGGCCTTGGCATGCAATGTCCCCTGAACAATTGGGGCTCGGTCTTCTTGCTCTAATGGAAGTATGACAGCAAGAAAAGGTGGGGCGGTTACCCTTCACCTAAAGTGAAGGAACTGCCAGGCTTTCACCTAATGTGAAGGACTTGATATGCTAAGTCCCCTGAACATTGGGGGCTTGGTCTTCTTGCTCAAATGGAAGTAAGAGAGCAAGAAGAGGTGGGGCGGTTGCCCTTCACCTAAAGTGAAGGAACCGCCTGGCTTTCACCTAATGTGAAGGCCATGGTATGCTAAGTCCCCTGAAACAATGGGGGCTCGGTCTTCTTGCATAAATGAAAGTAAGAGAGCAAGAAGAGGTTGGGCGGTTACCCTTCACCTAAAGTGAAGGAACCGCCTGGCTATCACCTAATGTGAAGGCCTTGGTATGCTAAGTCCCCTGAACAATGGGGGCTCAGTCGTCTTGCTCAAATGGAAGTAAGAGAGCAAGAAGAGGTGGGCGGCTACCCTTCACCTAAAGTGAAGGAACCGCCTCGCTTTCACCTAATGTGAAGGCCTTGGTATGCTAAGTCCCCTGAACAATGGGGGCTCTATCTTCTTGCTTAAATGAAAATAAGAGAGCAAGAAGAGGTGGGGCGGTTACCCTTCACCTAAAGTGAAGGAACCGCCTAGCTTTCACCTAATGTAAAGGCCTTGGTATGCTAAGTCCCCGGAACAATGGGGGCTCGGTCTTCTTGCTCAAATGGAAGTCAGAGAGCAAGAAGAGGTGGGGCGGTTACCCTTCACCTAAAGTGAAGGAACCGCCTGGCTTTCACCTAATGTGAAGGCCTTGGTATGCTATGTCCCCTGAATAATTGGGGCTCGGTCTTCTTGCTCTAATGGAAGTAAGAGAGCAAGAAAAGGTGGGGCGGTTACCCTTCCCCTAAAGTGAAGGAACCGCCTGGCTTTCACCGAATGTGAAGGCCTTGGTATGCTAAGTCCCTTGAACAATGGGGGCTCGGTCTTCTTGCTCAAATGGAAGTAAGAGAGCAAGAAAAGGTAGGGCAGTTACCCTTCACCTAAAGTGAAGGAATTGCCTGGCTTTCACCTAATGTGAAGGCCTTGGTATGCTAAGTCCCTTGAACAATGGGGGCTCAGTCGTCTTGCTCAAATGGAAGTAAGAGAGCAAGAAGAGGTGGGCGGCCACCCTTCACCTAAAGTGAAGGAACCGCCTGGCTTTCACCTAATGTGAAGGCCTTGGTATGCTAAGTCCTCTGAACAATGGGGGCTCTGTCTTCTTGCTTAAATGAAAATAAGAGAGCAAGAAGAGGTGGGGCGGTTACCCTTCACCTAAAGTGAAGAAACCGCCTAGCTTTCACCTAATGTAAAGGCCTTGGTATGCTAAGTCCCTAGAACAATGGGGGCTCGGTCTTCTTGCTCAAATGGAAGTAAGAGAGCAAGAAGAGGTGGGCCGGTTACCCTTCACCTAAAGTGAAGGAACCGCCTAGCTTTCACCGAATGTGAAGGCCTTGGTATGCTAAGTCCCCTGAACAATGGGGGCTCGGTCTTCTTGCTCAAATGGAAGTAAGACAGCAAGAAGAGGTAGGGCAGTTACCCTTCACCTAAAGTGAAGGTACTGCCTGGCTTTCACCTAATGTGAAGGCCTTGGTATGCTAAGTCCCTTGAACAATGGGGGCTCGGTCTTCTTGCTCAAATGGAAGTAAGAGAGCAAGAAGAGGTGGGGTGGTTACCCTTCACCTAAAGTGAAGGAACCGCCTAGCTTTCACCTAATGTAAAGGCCTTGGTATGCTAAGTCCCCTGAACAATGGGGGCTCGGTCTTCTTGCTCAAATGGAAGTCAGAGATTAAGAAGAGGTGGGGCGGTTACCCTTCACCAAAAATGATGGAACCGCCTGCCTTTCACCTAATGTGAAGGCCTTGGTATGCTAAGTCCCCTGAACAATGGGGTCTCGGCCTTCTTGCTCAAATGGAAGTAAGAGAGCAAGAAAAGGCGGGGCGGTTACCCTTCACCTAAAGTGAAGGAACCGCCTGGCTTTCACCTAATGTGAAGGACTCGGTATGCTAAGTCCCCTAAACATTGGGGGCTTGGTCTTCTTGTTCAAATGGAAGTAAGAGAGCAAGAAGAGGTGGGGCGGTTACCCTTCACCTAAAGTGAAGGAACCGCCTGGCTTTCACCTAATGTGAAGGCCTTGGTATGCTAAGTCCCCTGAAACAATGGGGGCTCGGTCTTCTTGCATAAATGAAAGTAAGAGAGCAAGAAGAGGCGGGGCGGTTACCCTTCACCTAAAGTGAAGGAACCGCCCGGCTATCACCTAATGTGAAGGCCTTGGTATGCTAAGTCCCCTGAACAATGGGGGCTCGGTCGTCTTGCTGAAATGGAAGTAAGAGAGCAAGAAGAGGTGGGGCGGCTACCCTTCACCTATAGGGAAGGAACCGCAGGGCTTTCACCTAATGTGAAGGCCTTGGTATGCTAAGTCCCCTGATCAATGGGGGCTCGGTCTTCTTGCTTAAATGAAAGTAAGAGAGCAAGAAGAGGTGGGGCGGTTACCCTTCACCTAAAGTGAAGGAACCGCCTGGCTTTCAACTAATGTGAAGGCCTTCGTATGCTAAGTCCCCTGAACAATGGGGGCTCGGTCTTCTTGCTCAAATGGAAGTAAGAGAGCAAGAAGAGGTGGGCGGTTACCCATCACCAAAAGTGAAGGAACCGCCTGCCTTTCACCTAATGTGAAGGCCTTGGTATGATAAGTCCCCTGAAAAATGGGGGCTCGGCCTTCTTGCTCAAATGGAAGTAATAGAGCAAGAAGAGGTGGGCGGCTACCCTTCACCAAAAGTGAAGTAACCGCCTGGCTTTCACCTAATGTGAAGGCCTTGGTATGCTAATTCCCATGAACAATGGGGGCTCAATCTTCTTGCTTAAATGAAAGTAAGAGAGCAAGATGAGGTGGGGTGGTTACCCTCACCTAAAGTGAAGGAACCGCCTGGCTTTCTCCTAATGTGAAGGCCTTGGTATGCTAAGTCCCTTGAACAATGGGGGCTTGGTTTCCTTGCTCAGATGGAAGTAAGAGCGCAAGAAGAGGTGGGTGGTTACCCTTCACCTAAACTGAAGGAACCGCTTGGCTTTCACCTAATATGAAGGCCTTGGTATGCTAAGTCCCTAGAAGAATGGGGGCTCGGTCTTCTTGCTCAAATGGAAGTAAGAGAGCAAGAAGAGGTGGGCCGGTTGCCCTTCACCTAAAGTGAAGGAACCGCCTAGCATTCACCGAATGTGAAGGCCTTCGTATGCTAATTCCCCTGAACAATGGGGGCTCGGTCTTCTTGCTCAAATGGAAGTAAGAGAGCAAGAAGAGGTAGGGCGGTTACCCTTCACCTATAGTGAAGGAACCGCCTACCTTTCACCGAATGTGAAGGACTTGGTATGCTAAGTCCCTAGAACAATGGGGGCTCGGTCTTCTTGCTCAAATGGAAGTCAGAGAGTAAGAAGAGGTGGGGCGGTTACCCTTCACCTAAAGTGAAGGAACCGCCTGGCTTTCACCTAATGTGAAGGCCTTGGTATGCTATGTCCCCTGAACAATTGGGGCACGGTCTTCTTGCTCTAATGGAAGTAAGACAGCAAGAAAATGTGGGGCGGTTACCCTTCACCTAAAGTGAAGGAACCGCCTGGCTTTCACCTAATGTGAAGGACTTGGTATGCTAAGTCCCCTAAACATTGGGGGCTCGGTCTTCTTGCTCAAATGGAAGTAAGAGAGCAAGAAGAGGTGGGGCGGTTACCCTTCACCTATAGTGAAGGAACCGCCTGGCTTCCACATAATGTGAAGGCCTCGATATGCTAAGTCCCCTAAACATTGGGGCCTTGGTCTTCTTGCTCAAATGGAAGTAATAGAGCAAGAATAGGTGGGGCGGTTACCCTTTACCTAAAGTGAAGGAACCGCCTGGCTTTCACCTAATGTGTAAGCCTTGGTATGGTAAGTCCCCTAAACAATGGGGGCTCCGTCTTCTTGATCAACTGGAAGTAAGAGAGCAAGAAGAGGTGGGGCAGTTACCCTTCAACTATAGTGAAGGAACCGCCTGGCTTTCACCTAATGTGTAGGCCTTGGTATGCTAAGTCCCCTGAACAATGGGGGCTCCGTCTTCTTGATCAAATGGAAGTAAGAGAGCAAGAAGAGGTGGGGCGGCTACCCTTCACCTATAGTGAAGGAACCGCCTGGCTTCCTCCTAATGGATAGGCCTTGGTATGCTAAGTCCCCTGAACAATGGTGGCTCCGTCTTCTTGATCAAATGGAAGTAAGAGAGCAAGAAGAGGTGGGGCGGGTACCCTTCACCTATAGGGAAGGAACCGTCTGGCTTTCACCTAATGTGAAGGCCTTGGTATGCTAAGTCCCCTGATCAATGGGGGCTCGGTCTTCTTGCTTAAATGAAAGTAAGAGAGCAAGAAGAGGTGGGGCGGTTACCCTTCATCTAAAGTGTACGAACCGCCTGGCTTTCAACTAATATGAAGGCCTTGGTATGTTAAGTCCCCTGAACAATGGGGGCTCGGTCTTCTTGCTCAAACGGAAGAAAGTGAGCAAGAACTGGTGGGCGGTTACCCTTCACCTAATGTGAAGGAACCGCCTGGCTTTCGCCTAATGCGAAGGCCTTGGTATGCTGAGTCCCCTGAACAATGGGGGCTCGGCCTTCTTGCTCAAATGGAAGTAAGAGAGCAAGAAGAGGTGGGCGGCTACCCTTCACCTAAAGTGAAGGAACCGCCTGGCTTTCCCCTAATGTGATGGCCTTGGTATGCTAAGTCCCCTGAACATTGGGGGCTCAGTCTTCTTGCTTAAATGAAAGTAAGAGAGCAAGAAGAGGTGGGGTGGTTACCCTTCACCTAAAGTGAAGGAACCGCCTGGCTTTCACCTAATGTGAAGGCCTTGGTATGCTAAGTCCCTCGAACAATGGGGGCTTGGTTTCCTTGCTAAAATGGAAGTAAGAGAGCAAAAAGACGTGGGTGGTTACCCTTCAACTAAAGTGAAGGAACCGCTTGGCTTTCACCTAATGTGAAGGCCTTGGTATGCTAAGTCCCTAGAACAATGGGGGCTTGGTTTTCTTGCTCAAATGGAAGTAAGAGAGCAAGAAGAGGTGGGCCGGTTACCCTTCACCTAAAGTGAAGGAACCACCTGGCTTTCACCTAATGTGAAGGCCTTGGTATGCTAAGTCCCTTGAACAATGGGGGCTCGGTCTTCTTGCTCAAATGGAAGTAAGAGAGCAAGAAGAGGTGGGGCAGTTACCCTTCACCTAAAGTGAAGGAACCGCCTAGCTTTCACCTAATGTAAAGGCCTTGGTATGCTAAGTCCCCTTAACAATGGGGGCTCGGTCTTCTTGCTCAAATAGAAGTCAGAGAGTAAGAAGAGGTGGGGCGGTTACCCTTCACTTAAAGTGAAGGAACCGCCTGGCTTTCCCCTAATGTGAAGGCCTTGGTATGCTATGTCCCCTGAACAATTGGGGCTCGGTCTTCTTTTTCTAACGGAAGTAAGAGAGCAAGAAAAAGTGGGGCGGTAACCCTTCACCTAAAGTGAAGGAACCGCCTGGCTTTCATCTAATGTGAAGGCCTTGGTATGCTAAGTCCCCTGAACATTGGGGGCTTGGTCTTCTTGCTCAAATGGAAGTAAGAGAGCAAGAAGAGGTGCGGCGGTTACCCTTCACCTAAAGTGAAGGAACCGCCTGGCTTTCACCGAATGTGAAGGCCTTGGTATGCTAAGTCCCTTGAACAATGGGGGCTCGGTCTTCTAGCATAAATGAAAGTAAGAGAGCAAGAAGAGGTGGGGCGGTTACCCTTCACCTAAAGTGAAGGAAACGCCTGGCTTTCACCTAATGCGAAGGCCTTGGTATGCTAAGTCCCCTGAACAATGGGGGCTCGGTCGTCTTGCTCAAATGGAAGTCAGAGAGCAAGAAGAGGTGGGCGGTTACCCTTCACCTAAAGTGAAGGAACCGCCTGGCTTTCACCTAATGTGAAGGGCTTGGTATGCTAAGTCCCGTGAACAATGGGGGCTCGGTCTTCTTGCTTAAATGAAAGTAAGAGAGCAAGAAGAGGCGGAGCGGTTACCCTTCACCTAAAGGGAAGGAACCGCCTAGCTTTCACCTAATGTAAAGGCCTTGGTATGCTAAGTCCCCTGAACAATGGGGGCTCGGTCTTCTTGCTCAAATGGAAGTCAGAGAGCAAGAAGAGGTGGGGCGGTTACCCTTCACCTAAAGTGAGGGAACCGCCTGGCTTTCACCTAATGTGAAGGCCTTGGTATGCTATGTCCCCTGAACAATTGGGGCTCGGTCTTCTTGCTCTAATGGAAGTAAGAGAGCAAGAAAAGGTGGGGCGGTTACCCTTCACCTAAAGTGAAGGAACCGCCTAGCTTTCACCTAATGTGAAGGTCTTCGTATGCTAAGTCCCATAAACATTGGGGCCTTGGTCTTCTTGCTGAAATGGAAGTAAGAGAGCAAGAACAGGTGGGGTGGTTACCCTTCACCTAAAGAGAAGGAACCGCTTGGCTTTCACCTAATGTGTAGGCTTTGGTATGCTAAGTCCCCTAAACAATGGGGGCTCCGTCTTCTTGATGAACTGGAAGTAAGAGAGCAAGAAGAGGTGGGGCTGTTACCCATCACCTATAGTGAAGGAACCGCCTGGCTTTCACCCAATGTGTAGTCCTTGGTATGCTAAGTCCCCTGAACAATGGAGGCTCCGTCTTCTTGATCAAATGGAAGTAAGAGAGCAAGAAGTGGTGGGGCGGCTACCCTTCACCTATAGTGAAGGAACCGCCTGGCTTTCACCTAATGTGAAGGCCTTGGTATGCTAAGTCCCCTGAACAATGGGGGCTCGGTCGTCTCGCTCAAATGGAAGTAAGAGAGCAAGAAAAGGTGGGCGGCTACCCTTCACCTAAAGTGAAGGAACCGCCTGGCTTTCACCTAATGTGAAGGCCTTGGTATGCTAAGTCCCCTGAAAAATGGGGGCTCTGTCTTCTTGCTTAAATGAAACTAAGAGAGCAAGAAGAGGTGGGGCGGTTACCCTTCACCTAAAGCGAAGGAACCGCCTAGCTTTCACCTAATGTAAAGGCCTTGGTATGCTAAGTCCCCTGAACAAGGGGGGCTCGGTCTTCTTGCTCAAATGGAAGTCAGAGAGCAAGAAGAGGTGGGGCGGTTATCCTTCACCTAAAGTGAAGGAACCGCCTGGCCTTCATCTAATGTGAAGGCCTTGGTATGCTATGTCCCCCGAACAATTGGGGCTCAGTCTTCTTGCTCTAAGGGAAGTAAGAGAGCAAGAAAAGGTGGGGCGGTTACCCTTCACCTAATGTGAAGGAACCGCCTAGCTTTCACCTAAGGTGAAGGCCTTGGTATGCTAAGTCCCCTGAACAATGGGGGCTCGGTCTTCTTGCTCAAATGGAAGTAAGAGAGCAAGAAGAGGTGGGCGGTTACCCTTCACCTAAAGTGAAGGAACCGCCTGGCTTCCACCTAATGTGAAGGCCTCGATATGCTAAGTCCCCTAAACATTGGGGCCTTGGTCTTCTTGCTCAAATGGAAGTAATAGAGCAAGAATAGGTGGGGCGGTTACCCTTTACCTAAAGTGAAGGAACCGCCTGGCTTTCACCTAATGTGTAAGCCTTGGTATGGTAAGTCCCCTAAACAATGGGGGCTCCGTCTTCTTGATCAACTGGAAGTAAGAGAGCAAGAAGAGGTGGGGCAGTTACCCTTCAACTATAGTGAAGGAACCGCCTGGCTTTCACCTAATGTGTAGGCCTTGGTATGCTAAGTCCCCTGAACAATGGGGGCTCCGTCTTCTTGATCAAATGGAAGTAAGAGAGCAAGAAGAGGTGGGGCGGCTACCCTTCACCTATAGTGAAGGAACCGCCTGGCTTCCTCCTAATGGATAGGCCTTGGTATGCTATGTCCCCTGAACAATGGTGGCTCCGTCTTCTTGATCAAATGGAAGTAAGAGAGCAAGAAGAGGTGGGGTGGCTACCCTTCACCTATAGGGGAGGAACCGTCTGGCTTTCACCTAATGTGAAGGCCTTGGTATGCTAAGTCCCCTGATCAATGGGGGCTCGGTCTTCTTGCTTAAATGAAAGTAAGAGAGCAAGAAGATGTGGGGCGGTTACCCTTCATCTAAAGTGTACGAACCGCCTGGCTTTCAACTAATGTGAAGGCCTTGGTATGTTAAGTCCCCTGAACAATGGGGGCTCGGTCTTCTTGCTCAAATGGAAGAAAGAGAGCAAGAACTGGTGGGCGGTTACCCTTCACCTAATGTGAAGGAACCGCCTGGCTTTCGCCTAATGCGAAGGCCTTGGTATGCTGAGTCCCCTGAACAATGGGGGCTCGGCCTTCTTGCTCAAATGGAAGTACGAGAGCAAGAAGAGGTGGGCGGCTACCCTTCACCTAAAGTGAAGGAACCGCCTGGCTTTCCCCTAATGTGATGGCCTTGGTATGCTAAGTCCCCTAAACATTGGGGGCTCAGTCTTCTTGCTTAAATGAAAGTAAGAGAGCAAGAAGAGGTGGGGTGGTTACCCTTCACCTAAAGTGAAGGAACCGCCTGGCTTTCACCTAATGTGAAGGCCTTGGTATGCTAAGTCCCTCGAACAATGGGGGCTTGGTTTCCTTGCTAAAATGGAAGTAAGAGAGCAAAAAGACGGGGGTGGTTACCCTTCAACTAAAGTGAAGGAACCGCTTGGCTTTCACCTAATGTGAAGGCCTTGGTATGCTAAGTCCCTAGAACAATGGGGGCTTGGTTTTCTTGCTCAAATGGAAGTAAGAGAGCAAGAAGAGGTGGGCCGGTTACCCTTCACCTAAAGTGAAGGAACCACCTGGCTTTCACCTAATGTGAAGGCCTTGGTATGCTAAGTCCCTTGAACAATGGGGGCTCGGTCTTCTTGCTCAAATGGAAGTAAGAGAGCAAGAAGAGGTGGGGCGGTTACCCTTCACCTAAAGTGAAGGAACCGCCTAGCTTTCACCTAATGTAAAGGCCTTGGTATGCTAAGTCCCCTTAACAATGGGGGCTCGGTCTTCTTGCTCAAATAGAAGTCAGAGAGTAAGAAGAGGTGGGGCGGTTACCCTTCACTTAAAGTGAAGGAACCGCCTGGCTTTCCCCTAATGTGAAGGCCTTGGTATGCTATGTCCCCTGAACAATTGGGGCTCGGTCTTCTTTTTCTAATGGAAGTAAGAGAGCAAGAAAAAGTGGGGCGGTAACCCTTCACCTAAAGTGAAGGAACCGCCTGGCTTTCATCTAATGTGAAGGCCTTGGTATGCTAAGTCCCCTGAACATTGGGGGCTTGGTCTTCTTGCTCAAATGGAAGTAAGAGAGCAAGAAGAGGTGCGGCGGTTACCCTTCACCTAAAGTGAAGGAACCGCCTGGCTTTCACCGAATGTGAAGGCCTTGGTATGCTAAGTCCCTTGAACAATGGGGGCTCGGTCTTCTAGCATAAATGAAAGTAAGAGAGCAAGAAGAGGTGGGGCGGTTACCCTTCACCTAAAGTGAAGGAAACGCCTAGCTTACACCTAATGCGAAGGCCTTGGTATGCTAAGTCCCCTGAACAATGGGGGCTCGGTCGTCTTGCTCAAATGGAAGTCAGAGAGCAAGAAGAGGTGGGCGGTTACCCTTCACCTAAAGTGAAGGAACCGCCTGGCTTTCACCTAATGTGAAGGGCTTGGTATGCTAAGTCCCGTGAACAATGGGGGCTCGGTCTTCTTGCTTAAATGAAAGTAAGAGAGCAAGAAGAGGCGGAGCGGTTACCCTTCACCTAAAGTGAAGGAACCGCCTAGCTTTCACCTAATGTAAAGACCTTGGTATGCTAAGTCCCCTGAACAATGGGGGCTCGGTCTTCTTGCTCAAATGGAAGTCAGAGAGCAAGAAGAGGTGGAGCGGTTACCCTTCACCTAAAGTGAGGGAACCGCCTGGCTTTCACCTAATGTGAAGGCCTTGGTATGCTATGTCCCCTGAACAATTGGGGCTCGGTCTTCTTGCTCTAATGGAAGTAAGAGAGCAAGAAAAGGTGGGGCGGTTACCCTTCACCTAAAGTGAAGGAACCGCCTAGCTTTCACCTAATGTGAAGGTCTTCGTATGCTAAGTCCCATAAACATTGGGGCCTTGGTCTTCTTGCTGAAATGGAAGTAAGAGAGCAAGAATAGGTGGGGTGGTTACCCTTCACCTAAAGAGAAGGAACCGCTTGGCTTTCACCTAATGTGTAGGCTTTGGTATGCTAAGTCCCCTAAACAATGGGGGCTCCGTCTTCTTGATGAACTGGAAGTAAGAGAGCAAGAAGAGGTGGGGCGGTTACCCTTCACCTATAGTGAAGGAACCGCCTGGCTTTCACCCAATGTGTAGTCCTTGGTATGCTAAGTCCCCTGAACAATGGAGGCTCCGTCTTCTTGATCAAATGGAAGTAAGAGAGCAAGAAGAGGTGGGGCGGCTACCCTTCACCTATAGTGAAGGAACCGCCTAGCTTTCACCTAATGTGAAGGCCTTGGTATGCTAAGTCCCCTGAACAATGGGGGCTCGGTCGTCTTGCTCAAATGGAAGTAAGAGAGCAAGAAAAGGTGGGCGGCTACCCTTCACCTAAAGTGAAGGAACCGCCTGGCTTTCACCTAATGTGAAGGCCTTGGTATGCTACGTCCCCTGAACAATGGGTGCTCGGTCTTCTTGCTTAAATGAAAGTTAGAGAGCAAGAAGAGGTGGGGCGGTTACCCTTCACCTAAAGCGAAGGAACCGCCTGGCTTTCAACTAATGTGAAGGCCTTGGTATGCTAAGTCCCCTGAACAATGGGGGCTCGGTCTTCTTGCTCAAATGGAAGTAAGAGAGCAAGAAGAGGTGGGCGGTTACCCTTCACTTAAAGTGAAGGAACCGCCTGGCTTTCACCTAATGTGAAGGCCTTGGTATGCTAAGTCCCCTGAACAATGGGGGCTCGATCTTCTTGCTCAAATGGAAGTAAGAGAGCAAGAAGAGGTGGGGCGGTTACCCTTCACCTAAAGTGAAGGAGTTGCCTGGCTTTCACCTAAGGTGATGGCCTTGGTATGCTAAGTCTCCTGAACAAGAGAGCAAGAAGAGGTGGGGTTGTTACCCTTCACCTAAAGTGAAGGAACCGCCTGGCTTTCACCAATGTGAAGGCCTTGTGTATGCTAATTCCCCTGAACAATGGGGGCTCGGTCTTCTTACTCAAATGAAAGTAAGAGAGCAAGAAGAGTTGGGGCGGTTACCCTTCACCTAAAGTGAAGGAACCGCCTGGCTTTCACCTAATGTGAAGGCCTTGGTATGCTAAGTCCCTTGAACAATGGGGGCTTGGTTTTCTTGCTCAAATGGAAATAAGAGAGCAAGGAGAGGTTGGGCGGTCACCCTTCACCTACCGTGAAGGACCCGCTAGCGGTTGGCATTCACCTAATGTGAAAGGCCATGGTGGTCTAAGTCCCTTGAAGAATGGGGGCTTAGTTCTTCTTGTTCAAGTTAAAATGAAAGAGCAATGAGAGGTTGGGCGGTCATCCTTCACCTACCGTGAAGGACCCGCTGGTGGTTGGCATTCACCTAAAGTGAAAGTCCACGGTGGTCTAAGTCCCTTGAACAATGGGGGCATAGTTCTCCTTGCTCAAGTTAAAATGAAAGGGAAAGGAGAGGTTGGGCGGTCATCCTTCACCTACCGTGGAGGACCCGCTGGTGGTTGGCATTCACCTAAAGTGAAAGGCCACAGTGGTGTAAGTCCCTTGAAGAATGGGGGCTTAGTTCTTCTTGCTCAAGTTAAAATGAAAGAGCAAAGAGAGGTTGGGCGGTCATCCTTCACCTACCGTGAAGGACCCGCTGGCGGTTGGCATTCACCTAAAGTGAAAGGCCACGGTGGTCTAAGTCCCTTGAAGAATGGGGGCTTAGTTCTTCTTGCTCAAGTTAAAATGAAAGAGCAAGGAGCGGTTGGGCGGTAATCCTTCACCTACCGTGAAGGGCATGCGGGCGGTTGGTTGGTCCCATCTATCATCAGGGATGGGGCGGTAAACTCTCACCGGTTTGAGGGCCCGCTATTTTGTGCCACATCTAACACCGTGGCGGTTGGTTGGTCCCATCTAACATCAGGGACGGGTGGTAAACTCTCATCGGTTTGAAAGCCCGCTATTGTGTGCCACATCTAACACCGTGGCGGTTGGTTGGTCCCATCTAACATCAAGGACGGGCGGTCAACTCTCACCGGTTTGAGAGCCCGCTATTGTATGCCACATCTAACACCATGGCGGTTGGTTGGTCCCATCTAACATCAGGGACAGGCGGTAAACTCTCACCGGGCGTGGCGGTTGGTTGGTCCCATCTAATATCAGGGATGGGCAGTAAACTCTCACCGGTTTGAGAGCCCGCTATTGTGTGCCACATCTAACACCGTGGCGGTTGGTTGGTCCCATCTAACATCAAGGACGGGCGGTAAACTCTCACCGGTTTGAGAGCCCGCTATTGTGTGCCACATCTAACACTGTGGCGGTTGGTTGGTCCCATCTAACATCAGGGACGGGTGCTAAACTCTCACCGGTTTGAGAGCCCGCTATTGTGTGCCCTATCTAACACAGGGGCGGTTGTGCGTCCCACCTAACATCAGGGACGGGCGGTCAACCCTCACCAGCTTGAGGGTCCGCGGTTTTTGACCCCATCTAACGTTGGGACGATCAGTAAACTCGCACAAACATAAGAATTCTTACCAAGGAGGTAGAAATATCCTATGGTTACTCACCAACAAACGCACGCACATGACAAAGGTAAAAGGTTAAAGTATAAAATCTTCATAGCCAGAGTATTTGCATATATTACAACAAAACTTCATTACATCAAGCTTCCGACAGTATAACTACAGCGCCAAAAGTAACGTACAAAAAGATTCCAAAACGCCCTCCTACAATTACCATGATCTACTCAAGCGGGGGATGAAGGATCACGGGATCATTCCCACAATGAAACAAAGAGCTCAAATATGGAAACAGCTGGGTATGGTATTCCCCCTGGTAGTGTCCCAAGAAGATCGGACGGCCATGATGGTCTCCGTGAAGGGCGCACCGGAACATCTGATTGCGTGCGGTAAATGTTAGGTGTTCTTTTGACACAGCAAAGCTTGTAATAGCTGGATCCCATCTACCTCTAGACCAAGGCATCCGAACCAATAACCGCTCCCGCCTGATCCAAGAGGAAGGATCCTCCACATTAGTCAGCGTCCAAATGGTAAACACTGGACTCCGGAGCGTTATCAGGCATAGTGAAGGGGGCCCTGTGGTCACATCCCACCACCTCGAAATCTTTGCATCTCGGCTCGATGACAGGTTATCCCAAACCACGCCCGAAAGGGTCATGTTATGAACAACCCCTGTCTCGGTATTCCAACGAACTACATATGGGCAGTTATTGCTACCGTCAATATAATGGGAAACGTGGTCCATAAGAAAATCATTTCGGGGACCCACATCCAGGCTTCCCCAAAAATTCCAATCACCCTGCCAATAATACACCTGGTACACGGTAGGCCAAAAGCCGTGGCAGGGGTAGGACAAGTCCATTGTCATAAGGAAAAGATAGAACCCGAACTCAGAAGTAGAGTCGAAACACCCAAACACTAGGTTTAAAGGGGCATCCAGACAGCTCGTCAAAATACCGTCAGGCAACGGCACCAACTGACGTATGCCCAAGGCAGGGTTACACACGAACAACTTGGAGAGATTGTAGTCTCGGTACAATATCAAACCACCCTGAACACCGAGAACTCTAATATGTCTGTCAGCACCTCCGTTACCTCTGGCGGCATAACCGGGGAAAAGTCCCCGGTAGAGGAAAAGGCCCCCAGATTATCACGAGAAAACTCACTTTCTGGTTGTAACAAGACCCCATCAGCATCACGCTCAAGAGCGCGGAAAGACTGTTTCTTAACAAAATCACCATAGGTAAGTAAACCATAAAATTCAGAAGAGGCACAGCAAAACCTTAAAAGAGATTTGGCAGGAAGCCAAGATAACATTTCACGAGTTACGTCCTCCATAATCAACTCTCAAGATACCAATTAAAGAATGAAAGGGACAAGGAATACCCAAAGGGTGAGAGTATGAAGGGGTATTTATACACTTTGAAATCAAAGAAATTTGACCTCAAAGTGGGGGGCTAACTGATGAATACAAAAGTGACCATCAGGCGGTACAGGGCCCAGGAGCCACTATCACCTCCCAGCATAACCGCCACCAGGCGGTACAGGGCCCAGGAGCCACTACCGCCTCCCAGCATAACCGCCACCAGGCGGTACCAACCCCAGGAGCCACTACTGCCTCCCAGCATAACCGCCCAAGATCCACTACCGCCTCCCAGCATAACTGCCACCAGGCGGTACAGGGCCCAGGAGCCACTACCGCCTCTAGGCGGCACAGGGCCTAGGAGCTATTGCCGCCTTCTTAAACACCCCCACCTAAATAACCTCACCTCTAGAAATCACCAATGCCCCCATTGGCTGAAAGGACCAGGCGGTACCCAACCCCCATGACTTGCTACCAAAGCATACATTCTCCTATAAAGAAGGGAAGGGACCTCACAAGAAAGACAAGGAGCTTGAGCCTAGTTCTAACCTCGCCCGTACGGCTCCGACCACTGGTGTCGTTCTCCTCTCCGGCCACCTCGCCGGCCCTTTGGCTCCTGTCTCTCTCTCCCGGCCCATAAGGCCCTGCGCAGGCCACCTCGCCGATACGGATTTCGACCACCAGCTACCAAGGCCCCTCTCCATATACGATAAGTATTTATTATTGTTTACTTTACGTTATTTACTTATCATATATTATTATTATTATTATTATTATTATTATTATGCCTTTACTAACTTAGGCATCGGAGGGGTCTCCCGCGGGCAAACCCGTGGGTCCCGCTGACGGTCTTGCTTGTTTTGTAGGGGAGCCCGGGTTTAACGCTCCAGCAGCTGCTTCCTCAAGTGAGGGTTGAGTCCCGCTCTCATCTAGAACCTAATCAAAAAATCCTGAAACACTTTCTTCATCTTTCTCTCTCTACTTGTTCGAAATTTGCAATTTTGCCATGTTTGAACTTTGTATGTTGGTTTCTATCATGAAGTAAGGGTTAATTTGGTAATTTGCTAATTTAGGGTTAGGATTAGATGTTATTTCAGTTTGGGTCTAATTTGGTTTTTAGGGTTAGGGTTAGGTGTTTTTTGAGTTTGAATCTGATTTGATGTTTAGGGTTAGGGTTTATATGAATTCCAAGCAATCTTTTGTAGAAATTGTTGCAATTTTTTGAGTTTGAGTTTAATTTGTTTCTTAGGGCTTTTGGGGTTGGGGCTTATACAAACTCAAAGTTGTGTATTGCTGAGCTTATATAAAGATTAATATATTTTACATTGTTTTTGTAGTGCCTGATTGCTTATATGATAGGGTTTATTGGTTTATAGACACATTAATTTTGGTATTGCTCCTACTATTGCTATTGTGTGATTATTTATAAATTGATGTTGGTGTTGTTGTTTACATAGCAATTGAGGTATGATTTGAA
Organism: Simmondsia chinensis; assembly: GCA_018398585.1. NCBI lineage: Eukaryota > Viridiplantae > Streptophyta > Magnoliopsida > Caryophyllales > Simmondsiaceae > Simmondsia > Simmondsia chinensis. Next base: position 24,422,051 of record JAGTTD010000006.1, on the reverse strand, counting down.
CATGTAAAGTTTTTCACATATTGTTGATTGAGTAGGTTTTGTAATGTTAGGATTTCGTTCTTTTGGTTCTTTGTTGTTTTAATTCAAACTTTAAAGTTAGTCCTAAATTCACTAATGAATCACAGTATTGTTTGCAAAGTTCTTAGTTGTTTATACTTACTATTGATCATCCTTTGTCTCTGTTGCTACTAGTTGCAACTATTGGGTTGATGAATCGTTTTTGTGAATGGAATTCTCACTTGCTTCATATGAATCTTGTCTTTATTGGGTTTATGAGTACTTTTTTGATGAAGCCTTGGTCTAGTGGTAAAATATTAGAGAGGTTGAGGTCCTAGGACAAGAGTTCTTGGATTCAAATTTTGTCTTTGTTGAACATGACACGGTGGATGTCTGTTTGTTGATACTTTTCAGCTATTTTGGTTGGTTGTGAAGGTAGGCTTTTTTCCTTGATCGGCCATGAGTTTGAGGCCACAATAAAATGACATGGAAAAATGTAGTACTGCACGTATCTAGTTTGTATATTGAACTCATGTACTAAAGTATATTGCCTTCGAGCTTTTTTGTTCCCAAAAAATGTAAAGTATATGACAAACATTGTGTATTTTGGTTTGAAATTCTAATGTTGAGATGTCATGGCATACTCTGTTATGGTAATTGTCTGTATCTTGATATTGGGAAACTAGAGTGTGGAAGTATGATACTATTGAAATATGTTGTAATATTCTAATGTATATTTTATACTTGTTGCAAATATAGCTCCTTTTGTCATAGATTTTTTTTTTTAATGTGGCTGTTAATTTTTTTTATTATTTAAATTCATTGTATCTATTAAAAGATGCCAAAAACAGGTAGTACATCCACTAGTAGGGCGTGCTAAAAGAACCATCCATCCACCATACGTCATCCCCTCATGCTCAACCTACACCATCACTACCCATCCACCGTACACCATTACCGCCCATCCACCCTACACCATCACTGCCCACCCTCCCCATCCGCCCATCCCTCATACACAAGACCCATCCATCTACCATATGTAGAACCTAAAGGAGATTGGTAAGTATTGTAATATTTATATATTATTTATAAATAATTATGAAAATTTAGTACATGCTAATTAATATATTAATGTTTTGAGCTAGTTTTTTTGGGACCATGTAAGGATAAAAGTTGGGTGGATAATAGATCTATTGATGCTTTTGTGAGTGTCAAATTTATTGATTTATGTATTTCAAGTTAAACGATTGTAATTAGTTTTATAATAATTGTCAAAATTGATTATAGGAGCGTTATACTCAAAAATGACTGCGCTAGCATCTACTCAAAATTCAATTGATCGTTTTGTGAATGGCCAAGATTTAGGACAACAATGTCGTTTATCACAAATAAAGATATGGAACGGAAGCTGTTGGCCTGACAAAGAAGAGACAAATATATAGACTCGGAATGGAAGTGACAATATACACATGCTCCTCTTCCTCTAGTCAGTCGTCAAAGTGGAGGTCTACTTCCTGGATAGATACACCAACATATAAAGAATCGAACGCTCAGATGGAACAAGAATGTCGTGACAAGGAGGAAATGAAACTTACATCGGAAGCAGAAAGACATGTTAGAAAGAAATCAGAAATGAAAACTAAAAGAAAATTTCAACGGTTCAAGGAGCATCAAAATCAAATGATAGAACAATTGTTCATGAAATTGAATGTCGATCATCCATTCCAGCCACTTTTGATAGTGATGATGATGAAGGTGATGGTGGTGGTGGTGGTGGTGGCGGCGATGATGATGATGTGTAATAACTTTAACCCTTGTTTTACTAAACTTTTTAGTTGTAAACTTTGATTACATTGTTATGTATTTGGTAATTAAATTACGATAGATTTTTGGTATTATCAGTATCATATACATTCGAGAAAAATAATTATATAATAGTATTAAACATATTTTTCATTAAACACACATTTAAAAATAAACTAAAAATTATTAAATAAATTAATAAATTTCCGACCGAAATTCCGGTCGGAAATGCCCGGTCCATCCGACCAATTATCCGACTGAAATTTCAGTTGGTAGTTTCCGACGGGGCAACTCCATCGGAAATTTCCAACCGAAAATTCGGTAGGTAGAAATTTTCGACTGATTTTTCGGTCGGAATAGTGGGGGTTCCAGACTAAAAATGTTCGGTCTGAAGTTTCTGACCGAAACAGTTCGGTCAAAAACTTCGCTGGAAATTTCCGACCAACATTTTGAACCAATCGGAAATAGGTTTCGGACCAGCCTATTTCCGACAGAATTTTTCGGTCGAAAAATCGGTTGGAAATGCAATTTTTCGACCGATTTTTCCCTGTTTTCAACCGATTTTACCGTCGGAAATTGACTGTTTTTTTGTAGTGGTAAAGACCACTGTCCTAAAAGACGATTTCGCCGCTGCTCTGGTGCACATAGTATAACCGGTGATCATTCGCCGGGATTAACGCCATGTGACTCTTAACGTGCACTCGTTATTTGCCGAGTAGAAGTGCCACTCGAACTTTGCCCAAGAGAGAAGGGTAGAAAGGAAGAGAGAATCATTGAGAAATTGGGATTTTGTTTTTCTAAAGTCACCTAGGATTAGGATTTTATAAGAGTATGCACCACTTGGGAAGAGGTGCCTCATACTTCCAAAAGCCACATTTGGTAAAAGTCATCAAGTACCATCGAGATTGGGAAGAACATAATACTAAGAGAAGCAAAGATTAAATGATCTTTTTGCATAGGAAAGAAAAGCACCTTTATGGAGAGTGGAACAGCATTAAAGTTTTGTTCCAACACTTTCCCAAAAAAATAAAGACACATGTTGAAAAACGGAATGCCCACCCTAAACACTTACCCAAGCCTAACTTGACGCGATAATGCGACTTGTCCCATTAACCTCTTACCTTTAACTTAATTCAAGATATTATCTTATCCACTATAGATAATATTGTTAGAAACAGTGTCTGAAAATCCAGATTTATTCTGGATATGTCGTTTTAATTAATAAATAAAATTGAAGTTCCAATCGTTTTCCTAGTTAAATTTGTGTATGTGAGTATTTATACTGCGTGTGATTTTCTTTTGGAAGACATCCATGAGATGGGTGTAGTCCTCATACTACAATTTACATGTTTGTTTTAAGTGGTTTATGAGACTAAGCAACATATAGATTTGGAATAAATGGTATGTATTGTTGTTTAAAATTCTCGTAGTCGAAGATAAGTTTGGACCACTTGTATATTACGACTGTTGGGAAAAGCATATAAATTTTGCTGAAAAATAAACTCTGATGCTGACTATTGGGTTCACAGTTCTCAACTGTGGCCACAACAATAGGCACCTATTAGAGCACTTAAAGTAGGAGACTATTCTCTTTATCTAAGCCCCTGGTCGGAGAGTCACGCTTCGTGACACCTCACGTGCGAGAGTTCCCAGGAATAGGTTTATCTTTATAAACCTTTTGCCCTAATACCGGTTGTTGGATGAATTTCATAAATTCTCCCTAAAGATTACGCATTCTAAATCTAGGGTTGATTTAAAATTCCTAATTTTAAATCTACTGACTTAAATTCATAATTTAAATCATCAGATCTAAATTATTAATTTAAATCTACAGGCCTTTTACTCTAATACATTCATAACAATACATAAACTTAAACAGGTATAATAACTAATACTGTAAATAAATAGAAAAGTGAAACTAAAAGAAGAAGGAAAGAAAAAAACATACCTAAAATTGCTCCAATAAAAAGAAAAACCAGAAAGAATAATATTCTTCAAAACCGAGACCCCGAGACCTTCTTCGCAATAACCTCGAACTGTCCGGAGGGTGGGCTCCGAAAAATATTAAACTGAATCTCCGAAATAATTTCAGAAACTCTAAAGAACTGTTTTAAACTCGAATGCCAAACCACAGAATAAGCCTCTCTATTTATAGAATTATTTCGGAGCAAAAAAAACGAAAAATTTTGATGTGGGACGAGCAAATTAAATTCCAGTTTTCAGTTCAAAACGCAGTGTTTAATTCAAAACCAGCATAAAACGCCGCGTTTTGTAACAGTGAGACCCGCATCCTCATCCATTCACCGCGTGCCACGTGTCGGAACATGATTCGTCTCCGCGTGTTAACGCGGATAGCCCTGCTGCGTGTCTCGCGCTGGTTGGTCGGATCCGATATACGCGGATCTCACTGTGCATGCCTTTAAACCGGGTTTTTTTTTTTTTTTTTTTTTTTTTTTTTTTTTTTTTTTTTGCTTTGTTTGTCACATGTAAAAATTCATCTTATAAATTTTAATTTTTAAAAATTATTTTATTTTATAATTTTTAAATTTTATTCATCTCATGAATAATGTTTGGCAAAATTAATTTACCCATCCTATGGATAAATAATTCATTTCATTAATTCTTTAATATTTTTGTGATGGCAATAAAATACAGAGGCTTGCGTAAATCTAGTTCCAAACCAGTTAAATTAAATCGTCTCATGATATTAATTTAATTACCATTTAATGAGACTTAATTCCACTAAATAAATCTCACTGCACTCCAAACTTAAAATATTTATTCGATATCTCCCTAATATACTGTATTGATGATAACAACCCCTCCACGAGATGTCCATGACAAAGGATAAATATAACCACTACCATTATCCTTCTCACAGCTTCTCCATTAGTTACCGACTCGCCTTTCACTGAATAATTCATTTATACTTGAACATATTCACAGTATAAATTCCAAATGTCAAACACTTGGAATACTTTGGCCAAAATTTTCGAACTATTCAAACATTTGCAAATCAACTAAGGGGACATCTGTATCTCATAAAAGACTGTAGATTCCCTATTGAATACCCTGATCCTTGTCGCACTTCACGCCGCTACCCAGTGTACGTGGGATTTCAGTCATTCATTTTAGACCTTACTTATAATGTACCAAAGTAACTAAAATTCCATGCACAAGTCCAGAATACCCTCAGGATTTAGAGTCGTCGCTCAAACAGTACAATGCGAATCACTCATCTCCGATAGTAGCCTAGAAATAAGTAACCCACATGGTCCAACTCAGTGTGTCATACACACTAACCTAACACTTTTGGATCTCCATGCGCATGACCAAGACAAGCCATCTAAAGTATCACGTTATAGTCTTAACATACAAGTGGTCCAGACTTGTCTTCGACTACGAGTCTTTCAAACAACAATCCATATCATTTGTTCCAAGTCTATCTGTGGCTTATTCTCATAAACCACTTAGGACAAATATGTAAATTGTAGTCTGAGGACTACACCCATCTCATGGATGCCTCTCGAAAGAAAATCACATACACGAATTTAACTAGGAAATGACTGGAACTTCAATTTTATTTATTAATTAAAATAATATATCCAGAATAAATCTGGATTTCAATACACTGTTCCTAACAATCTCCCACTTATCCTAAATCCAATTTATGCAAAGTCCATACTCACCCTTTTTAAGTTTAAACCAAAAAATCTACTGAGCCTAACCCTTAGTAAGCATAATTACTCTATTGTGAAATTAGCAATACAATACTGCTTGATATTCCCCTCACTAATGGCTCCCACTCCAAGAGTAAAGACATAGTTAGACGTCGAACGTGTATCATATTAATCTGACTGGAAGTCTTAAATCAGTATAACTAACTGGAACCAGCTCATCACCGAATAAAGATCAGCATAGGATCCCTAGTTCTTCTCAAGAACTAGAGAAAATATTTTACTGCCACTTAGTCCATTGCACCCAAATTAGACTAACACCTGCATACTATCCCATAGCATGGCAGACATCAAGTCTCGTGCACAACATGGCATACCTGAGGCTCCCAGTGCCAAAGCATATGGAATATTCCTCAATTGATCCTCCTATCGAGGTGTCCTAGAACACTGCTCAAAAAGGAGAGGGACTCCATGCTATACCTTGACAACACCCTGTCAATATAAGTGGCTAAAGAAAGACCCAACATCCTACTCTTACGACCTCGCAGAAGCTTAATCCTAAGAGTAGAGCAGGCTTCTCCTATGTCTTTCATATTGAGCTATCATGACAACCAAGTCTCTATAGCTAACTACACCCCTACATCATTCTCAATGAGTAGTATATAGTTGACATATAATACCGAGAAAGTCACTACTTTCTCTTAATGTCGGCTGTACACACATGATTTGTGCAACCGATTGCACAAAAGTAGAACACTTTATTGCTTTATTGTGGCTAAAAGGATCAGATTCAATGCAACGGTCAACCACTAAGGCCCCCGCTATGAACCTGTCAGGTGTCCGGACAATCCTCCCACTACACCTATGCTTTCGTGTACCTAGAACATTCTTGTTCCTATTAGTAGACGCATCTAATGCTCCCCCTATAACTTAAGTTGTGTGTAACTGTTTAGAATTATTGTCATTTTCCTTTAATACTATTTTGTTTTCGTTTTTGTAGCTTACTTGCAAAATTCTTCTCTATGTATTTTGCATTGTATTTACAAAAGACCTTTTAAGTCAAAAACTATGAAAAAAAACCGTCCTTATTCCTTTTATTTGTAACACCATTCTGCTGCGGTGTAACCAAAACAAAAGCTAAGATCTCATCTCATTTTGCAGTTTAGAAATCCAAAAACTCACCCGAAAAATATTCACCACCTCGATCTAATCGTAGTGATTTAACTTGTTCACCTAATTGCTTTTCAAAATTCAGCTTTGTACTCGTTGAACTTTTCGAAAAAGTCCGACTAATGTCTAATTAGGTAAACATATATATGCCTTGAGTAATCATCACTAAGTGTGAGCAAATACTCATGCCCACCTCTTACCTGAACATGTATCCATCCACATACACCTATGTGAACCAACTCAAGTACGCCACCAACCCTGTTGCCTTTACTCTTAAAGACAGAATGGTCACCCTTCATTCTATGTAGAATTCGCAAACTGGTAATGACCTCAAATCCAAAACTCTATCGGTCCATCTTTTACCAGTCTTTGGATCCTGTTCGAATTAGTGTGACCTAAATGTTGGTGCCATGTGTAGGCAATATCACATTCAGGGTGTTTTCTTTTAAAAGATTAAACGAGTAAACTTACGTTTAATTCACTTAAACAATTACCATAGTTTTAATAAAGAAATAACGTGAATAAACAATTTATTCAAGTACATGTGTAAATAAACAATTTCTTTTTCATTTAAAAATTTTTATTATCAAAATTAATTGAATAACAATTAACCAAAAATAAGACATAGAAATCAAATTCCTGTATAGAGAAGGTTTAAATAATCAATCCTTTAAAACAAAACTTTATCACTAAAGTCTAAGCTAACATCTCCTACACTTAAAACCACTATTATTGTACTGTCCCTGACCATCAGGTACAACACCCGTCATGTAGCCTTTAGGCTAGCTTGAGCTCCTGTAACATATTACAGATATGGTCAGTTGAACCTGAGTCCACCCACCAGGAAACTGGTGGACTCTCAACTGCGCATGACTCAACCAAGTGAGATATCAACATACATTCACCAGATGGATTAGCAGTCTTTGTAGGAAGAGTAGCTATATACTTAGTGTAATTTCTCCTCCAGTGGCCTAATTTTCTTGCAAAAGAAACACTTTTCTTTTGTTGACTTCCTTATGGACTTGGTTGCCACAATAACAACATTGCCCTTTCCTTTCTTTCTAGTAGGTCCCTTGTGATTAATAATCAAGTCTAACTTATTTTTAAGGAAAAGTAATTTGGTTCAGTGAGTACATTATGTATTTGCAATCAAGTGAAGTTCCCTAGCCGTATCCATATAAAATATTACTATAAATGCAAATAATCGTGTAACTTTCTTATATGAGTCATGTATAATGCAGCGATATATATATTCTTTCAATTTAGCATACACAATAAGTCAGATATCCACCAAACTGTACTATCATGCATACAATGATGACCCAAACACACTACTCCTTACTCCCCGGCAGCGGGGTCGCACGAAGCTAGTTCAGGTGAGAACTATTCTCAATTAACATGTTTTTCTTGTAACTCTTACTACACATGATTAACTCACCACTTTACCTTAGTCTCTAACATGACACAACAGAGCTCCTCGGGAAGGCTAATGCATCACGCTAGTCAAGTGTAAACCATTACCTAAACCTCCATACAAATACACGAAATACTCCACGGCAGCGTGGTCGCAAGGCTTCTTTGCACTTTGGTTTATCCTAAAGAAGTCTAACCCTGTAATATGCAAACCGACATCCTCCGCAGGGAGGTCTATCGATCAACTATACTGCTAGACCGGTAATGGAGACCATGAGGTTACTACAATTGAAAACTCGCTCCCACTTGATTTTTTATAACTAGTGATTTTTAATTAACTTGCATTTACAACCTGGATTATCTCATAATCCCCTTTAGAATCTCATTCTAAGATTAACTAAAATTAATTAATTAATTTATTCAAAAACACTCTCGTTTTCAAGCATGGATTATCTCATAATCTCACATTAGAAATCTCATTCTAAAACCAACCGATAAAATTAATTAATTAATTTTAATTAAAATAATACCAATATTTAATTTAGATTATCACATAATCTATTTTTCAAAATCTAATTTCAAAATTAAAATAATTTCATTTAAAACCAGTAGCGATTTGTGCTTAGATTATCCCATAATCTATTTTAGAATCTTATTCTAAAGTTAAACAAGCTTAGACTAACTAATAGTCTAGTTTAGAATCTTATTCTAAAATTTAATTAACAAAATTTAACTTTTATTTTAAAAATAAAGTTAACTTAGACTATCTTATAGTCTATTTTGGAATCTTATTCTAAAATAATTTCAAATAACTTTTGTTTAAAATACACTGATTTACAACTTAAATTATCTCATAATTTAATCTCATTCTAAAAATAAATTAATTAATAAAATAATTAACTTAATCATTATGTAAATCAGTATTGACGTCTTTATGCCCCAAAAAAAATTATTTTTTTTTAATTACTGGTGCTGACTTCAGTGCTGACGTCAGCGTCAGCCTGACGCAGACAAAACTAATCAGTTTTTTTTTTAGTTCTAAATTTTAAAATTAAAATATTTAATTTTAAAATAAATTAAATTTAATCTCATTAAATCAATTTTATTCGATTTTGTATAAGATAATTAAATCTAATCTTATTAGATCAACTTTATCCAAATTTATAAAATATTTGAATCTAATCCTATTAGATCAAATTTATCCGATTTCGTAAATTATGACTGAGAATGAACAATCTCATTATACGAACAACACAATCACAAATTTATGGGTTGTTCCGAATTAACGATTAATTCATTAACGATTCAAACTATTTAAATCATCCCCATAAACTATCTAGTTAACCATTAACTCTTTCAACCAATTTAAACAATTTAAATCAAAACTTTAAAATAATCTAATTAACAATTAATTACTTTAATGATTCAAACAATTTAAATCACAAATACAAACAGCAATCTGAATTAATTAGCAATTCATTATCAATTTAAACTATTTAAATCGATACGTCAAATTAATCTTACTTTCCTTTTTAATAAAATCACTATTTTATTAAATCGCAAATCTATTTATTTCGATTTTATTATACCTAGTTATGTATATTATGAATGTAATCAGAGGCTGGCTCTGATACCAATTGTTGGGAAAAGCATATAAATTTTGTTGAAAAATAAACTCTGATGCAGACTATTGGGTTCACAGTTCTCAACTGTGGTCACAACAATAGGCACCTATTAGAGCACTTAGAGTAGGAGACTATTCTCTTGACCTAAGCCCCCGGACGGAGAGTCACGCTTCATGACACCTCACGTGCGAGAGTTCCCGGGAATAGGTTTATCCTAATAAACCTTTTGTCCAAATACCGGTTGTTGGGATGAATTTCATAAATTCTCCCTAAAGATTACGTAGCGGAACAGGTTTAGAATTCATAATTCTAAACCTATGGTTGATTTAAAATTCCTAATTTTAAATCTACTAACTTAAATTCATAATTTAAATCATCAGATCTAAATTCTTAATTTAGATCTGCAGGTCTTTTACTCTAATACATTCATAACAATACATAAACTTAAACAGGTATAATAACTAATACTGTAAATAAATAGAAAAGCAAAACTAACAGAAGAAGGAAAGAAAAAACGTACCTGAAATTGCTCCAATAAAAAGAAAAACCAGAAAGAATAATATTCTTCAAAACCGAGACCCCGAGACCTTCTACGCAATAACCTCAAATTGCCCGGAGGGTGGGCTCCGAAAAATATTAAACTGAATCTCTGAAACAATTTCAGAAACTCTAAAGAATTGTTTTAAACTCGAATGCCAAACATCAGAATAAACCCCTCTATTTATAGAAATATTTTGGAGCGAAAAAATGAAAAATTTCGATGTGGGACGGGCAAATTAAATTCCAATTTTAAGTTCAAAACGCAACGTTTAATTCAAAACCAGCATAAAACGCCGCGCTTTGTAACAGTGAGACCCGCATCCTCATCCAGTCACCGTGTGCCACGTGTCGAAACATGATTCGTCTCCGCGTGTTAACGCGGATAGCCCTGCTGCGTGTCGCGCGCTGGTTGGTCGGATCCGATATACGCGGATCGCACTGTGCATGCCTTTAAACCAGGTTTTTTTTTTTTTTTTTTTTTGCTTTGTTCCTCACATGTAAAAATTCATCTTATGAATTTTAATTTTTTTAATTTATTTTATTTTATAATTTTCAAATTTTATTCATCTCATGAATAATGTTTGGCAAAATTAATTTACCCATCGTATAGATAAATAATTCATCTCGTAAATTCTTTAATCTTTTTATAATGGCCATAAAATACAGAAGCTTGCGTAAATCTAGCTCCAAATGGGTTAAATTAAATCGTCTCATGATATTAATTTAATTACCATTTAATGAACTTAATTCCACTAAATAAATCTCACTGCACTCCAAACTTAAAATATTTATTCGATATCTCCCCAATATACTGTATTGATGACAACAACCCCTCCACGAGATGTCCATGACAAAGGATAAATATAACCACTACTATTATCCTTCTCACAGCTTCTCCATTAGTTACCGAGTCGCCCTTCACTGAATAATTCATTTATACTTGAACATATTCACAGTATAAATTCCAAAAGTCAAACACTTGGAATACTTTGGCCAAAGTTTCCAAACTATTCAAACATTTGCAAATCAACTAAGGGGACATCTGTATCTCATAAAAGACTGTAGATTCCCTATTGAATACCCTGATCCTTGTCGCACTTCACGCCGCTACCCAGTGTACATGGGATTTCAGTCATTCATTTTAGACCTTACTTATAGTGCACCAAAGTAACTAACATTCCATGCACAAGTCCAGAATACCCTCAGGATTTAGAGTCGTCGTTCAAACAGTACAATGCGAATCACTCATCTCCAATAGTAGTCTAGAAATAAGTAACCCACATGGTCCAACTCAGTGTGTCATACACACTAACCTAACACTTTTGGATCTCCATCCACATGACCAAGACAAGCCATCTAGAGTGTCACGTTATGGTCTTAACATACAAGTGGTCCAGACTTATCTTCGACTACTAGTCTTTCAAACAACAATCCATATCATTTGTTCCAAGTCTATCTGTGGCTTATTCTCATAAACCACTTAGAACAAACATGTAAATTGTAGTCTGAGGACTACACCCATCTCATGGATGCCTCTCAAAAGAAAATCACATGCAATATAAATGCTCACATACACGAATTTAACTAGGAAACGACTGGAACTTCAATTTTATTTATTAATTAAAATAATATATCCAGAATAAATCTGGATTTCAGGACACTGTTCCTAACAAAGACTGTAATGTGAAACTTTAGATAACTAGTCTTAATCATGTGGATGGAGATCCAAAAGTGTTAAGTTAGTGTGTTTAATAAGATTGACATATTGAGTTGGACCATATGGGTTACTTATTTCTAGACTACTATCAGAGATGAGTGATTCACGTTGTACTGTTTGAACGACGACTCTAAATCCTAAGAGTATTCTGGACTTGTACATGGAGCGTTAATTACTTTGGTGTACTAGAAGTAAGGTCTAAACGAATGACTGAAATCCCATGTACACTGGGTAGCGGCGTGAAGTGTGACAAGGATCAGGTATTCAATAGGGAATGTACAATCTCTTATGAGCTATATATGTCCCCTTAGTTGATTCGCAAATATTTGAATAGTTTGAAAACTTTTGCCAAAGTATTCCAAGTGTTTGATATTTGGAATTTATACTGTGAATGTGTTCAAGTATAAATAAATTATTCAGTGAAGGGCGAGTAGGTAATTAATGGAGAAGCTGTGGGAAGCATAATAGTAGTGGTTATATTTATCCTATGCCATGGACCACCAGTGGAGGGGTTGTTGTCATCACTACAGTCTATTAGGGAGATTTTGAGTAAATAATTTAAGTCTGGAATGCAATGAGATTTATTTAGTGGAATTAAGTCTCACTAAGTGGTAACTAAATTATTTCATGAAATTAATTTAACCCATTTGGAGCTAAATTTAAATTGTCCCAAATGTCCCTGCGCAAGCCACTATATTTTATTGCCGTTGGAAAAATATTAAAGAATTCATGAGATAAATTATTTATCCATAAGATGAGTAAATTAATTTTGCCAAACATTATTCATGGGTTGAATAAAAGTTGAAAATTATAAAATAAAATAATTTTGAAAATTAAAATTTATAAGATGAATTTTTACATGTGAAAAACAAAGCAAAAAAAAAAGGAAAAATCGAGAAAATAGCGGTGGAAATCCGTATGCGCGGACGTCGTGGGCTGGGCCAATAGATGACGATCCGTGCCATTAGGCACGGACCAATCACCATAGTTGAAACGCGTCATTTTGTTTTCGTTTTTGACCAATACGCTGCGTTTTGATTTAAACTGGGCAATCCCAAATCGAATAAAATTGGATTTCTCGCTCCGGTATACTCTTATAAATAAAGATACTTATTTCAAGGTTTGGCATTCAGTTTTGAAACATGTTTTAGGGTTTCTGAAAATAGTTTCGGAGACCTAATTGGAGAGAAAAATTTCCGTTGAAGTTTTTCTTTCCTTGGTTTAATATTTTTCAGAGCCCACCCTCCGGGCAGTTCGAGGTCATTGCGTAGAAGATCGCGAGGTCTCAATTTTTTTGGTTTTCTTTATTATTGGAGCAATTTCAGGTATGTTCTTCTTTCTTTATTCTTTTTCGCTTTTCTATCTATTTATAGTATTCGTTATTATGCTTGTACAAGTTTATGTATTGTTATAAATGTATTAGAGTAAAAGGCATGTAAATATAAATTATAAATTTAAGTCAATAGATTTAAAATTACGAATTTCAAATAGACCCTAGGTTTAGAGTTATGAATTCTAAACATATTCCATTGCATAAACTTTATGAAAATAGGGAGAATTTTTTGAAGTTCATCCCAACAACCTGTATTAGGGTGAAGGGTTTATAGAGATATACCTATTCCCGGGAACTCTCGCACGTGAGGTGTCACGAAACGTGACTCTCCAGCCAGGGGCTTAGGTGGAGAGAAGAGTCTCCTACTCTAAGTGCTCTAATAGGTGCCTATTATTGTGACCATAGTTGAGAACTGTGAACCCAATAGTCGGCATCAGAGTTTATTTTCCAACAAAATTCATAACTTTTCCCAACAAATAAGAGTAAATTAGGTGCTACCCCAATAGAAGCTAAGTTGAGGAAGCAATGACTGCGGTGGTTTTGACATGTTAGAAGGAGACCCACCACTGCCCTGTCAGGAGATGTGAATAACTCCACATAACAGACGGGAAGAGAGGGAGTGGACAGTCAAAGAAGAGCTTGATGGAGACAATTCAACGAGATCTCACCTATCTCAACCTAAATGAAGAGATGGCTCTAGATAGAGCTCTCTGGAGGACTAGGATAGGTGTATCCGATGTAGCGGGGTAGGAGCATCTGACTACTCATAAGCTCGATCTAGTGCCACGACTTTACGGTATGCCTGTTCCATAATTTGGTGACTAATGTTTCCAAGGGCAGTCATCTGGGATGTGGTAAGACGCATAGTGGGGCGTAGCCTTGATAGAAGATAAAATGAAGAAGCAATATTTGAAGTGGTTTAGGCACGTTAGGAGGAGACCAACCACTGCTCCAGTCAAAAAATGCAATCAACTCCGTACCATGCTAGGCAGGAGAGGAAGAAGCAAGCCAAAGAAGGGATGACTGCAGTCGATACGGCAGGACCTCACCCACCTAAATCCACGGGAGGAGATGGCCTTAAATAGAGTTTGATAGAGATAAAGCTCGATGGACGACCAACAAAGGGGTAGTAGATGCAGCAACCTCACACTGCTACTTATTTTGCTGTACTTGTGTTCCTGGGGGTAGAGGCCTATTAGGGTGTGCCTCTCTACCTATCCGCCTATATGTTTACTATTTACATACTGTTTACTATCTGTTTACTTGCTTATTTTGCTGCCTTGAGGGGCATGGTTTTTCCCTAAAGTTTCCTCTAGGATGTTATACTTTATATTACTCACTTTATGATATAGCTTACTCCTATGTATTGATGCTCTATTGTTCACAGGTTGCCATGATGCAATAACGACGTGTCTCTCAAGTTGGAGGTCCTTGGAAACAGCCTCTCTTCAAGTTAACACCCCAAAGGGGGAAGACTGCATACGTCAACCCCCGCCCCCCTCAGACCCTGCTTGTGCGGGAGCCCTTGAGGCACTGAGATTGTTGTTGTTGTTGTATCTTATACTACCATATTCAATCGAGGTGATTTTTTATTGTGGGACAAAGCTTATCAAAATGTTACAAAAAATGAGGCTTCAAATACTTCAACTTGTGTCTTTTCCAGCACAAATGTGTTATAATCTATTACGGTCAGAGCCGTATTAGATTGTGGGTCGATTGGAATTGGGATATTTTTGGGGCTTAAGTCATATTGACTTGAGTCTTAAAGGGACTTGGATCAATCTAGTTAAGTCATTTTGGATTTTTAATCAAATTTGATTTGGTAAGCCATTTCAGTTAGGAGTTGGATTAAAGGTCAATTGAGTTTGATTTTTTTGTAGTGTTAGTTAACAAGATGAGAATTCTTTGCTCTGGTCGCTAAAAATGTTGAAATGCATTATTTCTAGTTATAACTCAATTATGGAAAATGTAATTCCAACTCGAATAAGTCAATCAAACAACAAACCATGGGCTGAAATTTGGGATAAGTAAAGCCTATTCTTAGAATGGTCAGTTATGAGTAAATTAATGTTTAAAAATTTTATAGAATTATTTTTAAAAATTGGATGTGCTAGAATCAAGTTATGTTTGATATTGTAATTTAGTAGGCAAAAATATTTGGACACACAAGGAATGATAGAGGAGCACAACGAAGTGGGTCCACAATGCCCTATGTTACATGTATGCTATTGTTGTCGGCTTATTATTGCCTACATGCTTTATTATCTAGTTTCTTATTGTTTAGGGTTAGAGACTCTCTTAAACAGCGTAAAAGGGTAAGACTGTATATATCTTACCCTTCCATACCTTGTTTTGGCAGGAGCCATTTGAGGTACTAGGTTTGCTGCAGTTTTTTTTTTGTTGTAGTAGGCCCAAGTGATATAAAGGAAATGAGTTATATTTACTAATAAAGTTAACTTAAGAGAATTGTATAATAACATAGTTCAACGGGTGATTTCTTATAAAATTAGAAGTGCGAGAATGAGCTGTATTAATTACAAAGGGTTGAAAACGAGTAGAATTCAATTAACAATGAAGAGGTGGATTGTATCCCATACAACAATTTAGATATATTACTACGTTTTTTTTTTTTCTTTCACAGAACTAAGAATTACATTGCGAGAAAGTTTGTTTGGTCAAGCTAAACGCTGTTTTCTATAACAATTCGTTTTTTTTTTTTTTTTCCCATTAAGGTTCCCTGAGTTTAATTATCACCTATATACCTGATATTTTAATACATACAATCAGAGAACTTGAGTTTTAAAAATTTCAGAAAAAAATTCAGTTTAGATACATGAGTTTAAAATATTTTTTAAATGTACTAATATTTTTTTAATATATTAAATATTTTTGAAATATATGAACATTTTTAAAAATAGATATTTTATTAATATTTGAAATATTCTTAAGGATTTAAATATTTTTTAAAATACAAAAATATTATAAATATAAGGGAGTTTATCACTTAGGTACCCCAAAGTTTAAACATTTATCACTTAAGTACCCTAATATTTTAATGTATACAATGAGGCACTTGAGCTTTCAAAATTTATCGCTTGATAACCCTATGCCAGAATGTTGATGTTGTAAATGATTACAACAATGCAAACGAGTTATATCATTGTTATCAACAAAAATCTAGCAAATTACAAAAACGATTTATGGAACTATCACAGAAAATATGTATATAATGGCGAAATAATACATCATATTATCATTTTATGATAAAAAATCAGACTTTATTGATTAAACATGAAGCTGAGATCAAGTCCAATACTAGGGGTTAAGATGGTTTGGACCGAGAATTATTTTTTTCCCCATTTTCCTCTCCATTTCTAGAGGAAAGTTGTTTTCCTAAAATTCAATTGTAAAATTTTAAAATTTTCCATCGGATTTTTTTTCCTTCATGTTTTCCGTTTACTCCAAACACAGGAAAATCGCTTTCCTCCAAATTCTTTTCCTTTGTCAACATTTTCTCCATTCCAAACAAACCGTAAACATTTAGGCACCGTTTGTTTCAAAGAAGAGAGAGATTCTTGGAAATAGTTTTCCTACTTTTCATTGTTTGGCGCGTGATAATTCTAAATTTGTATATATTTATTTATATCATTTTAATACATTTTTAACCATTTTACTTCTAATTTTATCACTGTTGCTCGTTTTTGCTCGTTTTTGCTCGGTTTTGTCTATTTCACCTATTTTCTTGCAAAAACACCAATTTTGTATTAAATCATGCTAGTTTTATCATTAATATCAATAATTAAAAGCAAGATAAATCAAACAAATGCAAAATAATAACAAAAATTGTACAAAATTACCAAGAACACCTAACTTACACCCTATTTCACAAGTTTTGCATCAATTTTTAGCTAAATTTTAAGCTTTTATCCTCATTATTCATCTTTTATGTGTTATTTAATACAATTAAACATTACTTAAAGATATTTTAAGCACTCTCTTACATAAAAAAAAAAAAGAAATAAATCGAAAAAATATAAAAAATTCACAAGTTGCAAAGCAACTTGCAGCCTGCTCCAGGAAGGCAGTTTGAAGCTCGATTTTTTTGAATTTTTTCAACAAAATTCACTGAAAAAAAGCTTAAATAAGTTATTTAACATATTTTTAACATGTTATTCCAGCATTTTGGTGGAGGATTTCATGAAAAAATAAAGAAACACGAGCTGGAAAATTACTGCAGAAAATGGGTGACAGATTTCAGCTTTTCATAAACAACTTGAATTTTGGCAATTAAAACTCGATTGTTTTTAACCAAATTCATTGTACAAACATCAAAAAACATCACTATGATGTTTTGGAGCAGCCTTTGGGCAGTGGAGTGTAAAAAAAATTCAAGAAAAACAATAAAAAACCCGAATCGCAAAGTTGCCTCAGGATGCACCAATGGGAGCTGATTTTTGTTTCGAAATTTTTTTATCCCAATACTACTTGTATAAATAGGGGAGGTTGCAAGGAGTTGAAGCATCAAGTTTCTAGATCAAAAAACACAAAAAAAAACCGGGTGAAATAGGGGAGAGAACAGGTCGGGTCTGTGCAGCAGACCCTGACCTGTTCTTGGTTATTTTTTTTATTATTTTTTTGTTAGTTTTATCATTTTTCTTGTTTAGTTCATGTATTTTGATATTTTTAATGTTTAACATTAAGTTTAACATGAACTAATTTTGTTAATCTAAGGCTACAATGTAGCCTAAGTTGTAAAATACGCTCATTTCTAATTCAAGGTATTCAATATTTATGTTATTGCACTGTTGAAGTGTTTATCATTGTTCTTCATGAGTTTTAAATGCTTGATCACCATTTAAGGCCTATAATGATTCATAATGAGACCGAAAGGAGATTATGATGAGTGCTGAGGTGATAAGCACCACAAATTAAGCGAATGCTCGAGAGAGATTAACGTGATTTGTGTGGTTTTAAAAAAAAAATCATAGAGCTCTTATAACTCTTTTCTTATTTAAATTCATGCACGAAAGTGATTGGTTAATATGTTAAAGAGTACACTAAATGTTGCTTGAAAGAGAATGTTTAGTAAATTAAGATTTTCAACTATCAACACACCATAACAACTTGAATATCGAGAATAGAAAAAGCGTATTGTTACAACTAAGGTGAAATCGGATGCCTTCGACTTTATAAACTAAAAAAAAACCTTAAATCGGCTTGTACTAGTCTAGTTTTAACTTTTTATTTTTATTTTATTTTATCTTACTTTATTTCATATCAAAATCCCCAATTTTTCAATTTTTCAAATAATATTAAAGTTATTAATTTCACTACTCACTCAGCAATCCTCGTGGAAACGATACTCTACTCACTCTGTATTACTTGAAGCGACTAGTGTACTTGCTAGTAAAAAATACACATCAGCACACACTTTTTGACGGAAAATTTTTTCGAAGGATAAGCTTTTCCTCAAAAATGACAAAAATATTTCCTTTATAAAAGAAGAGAAGTCAACATTCCAAATAGTTTAAAAATTTTTGGAGCATACGTCAGTCATAATATGGATCATACTGAAATGAATTAAATGGGATCGTAGATAATTTAGATGTAATAATGTAGGATAAGGACACGACAAATAATGATAAGTCGGGTCTGATCTTGGACAAAACTATATGATCTAATATGATTTTTATTCCTGACTACTATTTTATATTTTAAAGGTCCTTACTACTTTATGGTATAGTAAATATAATCATGAAACAATGTTTACATCAATCTAAGTAGAAGAAAACTATTTATCAATTTACCTTTTCTTGCAATTATTTTTTCTTTCTAATATATATTTTTGGTAATCTATTACTTAGGTACCCTGAGGTTTAATAATATATCATATAAATATCCTAACTTTTCTATATATACAATGAGGTATCCTGAGATTCCAAGACTTTATAACTCGGATACCTTGAAGTTTAAGAATTTTATTGATTAGGTACCATTTGGCAAAGTTTGATAGATTTTTTAATAAAATTGCTATTGTGGGACATAATTATAAAAATATATGTGTCATCTCTCATAATAATAGGATTTTTAATTGTAAAATACTAATAGGACACATTATTTCACTAATATATAGATATATTTCGTCATAATTTAGTAAACTTTTTTCATAATCTGCTAGATTTTTGTTAAAAACATTGATATATTGTTAAGAACTTTATAATTATATAAATTGTCTCCTAAAAATATAGCCTAATGATGGAGAATATTGGCGGCCAACCACGCCACCGTATTGTGATCCCCACTAGGGACTAAGGACTCCCTTTCATGGGGATTTTAATGTTTAAGATTTGAGAAGATATCTTCGGACTGTACATTTAATATTTTGCCATTTATATTAGCCTAAATTTAAAAAAGTCAAGCAGAGTTTCAAAAGTGCCGGTTCGAGGGTTGGTACATAGAAAAGGGGGGGGGGGGGGGGGGGGGGGGGGGGGGGGTGAGTATGATGCTGAGATGATGAACAATGATGGTGACAGCAAAGTATTCTAAAATGCCTATAAAGGTCAAGTGTCTTGTGGCTTAAAAATTAAGAAATTACCATTTAAGTGTCTTAAAGTTTGATCATTTATCACTTACGTATCTGAATGTTTCAATACATATAATGATGCACCCTAAGGTTTGAATATTTTATCATTGAGGTACCTTATGCTAGAATTTGATGAATTTTTGTGAGAACAAACCAATTTTATACAAAAGGTGCTAATATAGTGCATGGTTATGATAATATATATGTGTCACTTTTATGATGTCAACAAAAATTCAACGAATTATGATAAAAAAATTCACTATATTTGGAACAAACTACCTATTTATTGTCGAAACTATGCGTCATATCAACATTTTGTGGTAAAAAGTCATCAGATTCTGAGATATATATTTATATATTGCCGTAATCATATTTTACTTTAGCATTTTTCAATAAAAATCTATCAAACTTAGAAGAAGGGTACCTTGTTTGATAAAATTTTAGAACTTCAAAGCTTTTAAATTTCAAGGTATCTCAACGTATATTTTAAAATGCTAGGGTACACAAATGATAAATGGTCAAATCTTATGGTACCTAATTGATAATTTTTTCTTAAAAATTTTATCACGTAGATACTCTAAACTTCTAAAATTTTATTAATCAAATACTCTTTTAACAAAAATTTGATAGCTTTCCCTTGAAAAATGCTAAAGTGGAATATAATTCTGACAATCTATAAGTATCTTCGTGAATTGGATTTTTTCCCAAAAAATGCTAATATGACCCATAATTTTTGTAATATAAAAATAGTTTACATCAAAAGATAGTGAATTTAATCATAATTCGTTTAACTTTTGTTAAAAATGTTGGCATGATATATATATATATATAATTGGTAGTAGTTTTTACAAAATTTAATTGAATTTCGACATAGGATATTTAGTTGATGAAATGTTGTATACCATTAACAACTACACATGTGAGTCAAATGCAAATCTCACATAGGAATTATGTAAAAGAAGAAACTAATTTATAAGCCTAGTGGGTTACTCCACCTAACGCCAATTAGTTTTAGGATGGTTCTCACTTGAGCTTATATGTGAATTTCATGTATGTGTCAACTCCGTGGATCGATCCTTAGGCTCGATAAAATGGCATTAGAGCGGATGGGTGATCCGAAGCACTTGTTGGACGCACCGTGTCCTTGTGAAGATCGGGGTATTTGAATTTGTTGCATCGAAGGCCTCTCTACTAAATGTTGGATCCAATTAGAACGGAGAAAGTGGGTGGTGTCCCCCCACCCCCCCCCCCCCCCCCCCCCCCCCAACAATTTATATGATTGAAGCTCCTACAATCTATATGTCCTTTGAGGCCCAATATTGTGAATATGTTGATGGCCCCATTGAAACCCAATATCTAAGTGGGACACTGAATGACATACCACATGACAACAAGGCTCGGGAAGTGGCCCAAGAAAGTGGGACAGACAATATAGGATAGAGAGAAGTACTCTTATTTTTTGGAACGCGGGAGAAGTACATTTGTGATTCTTTATTAACTACTATTGATTTTTAAATCAATATTAGTTATCCAATATAAGTATTAGATAATATTTTTAGAGACCCCCGAATTATTGGTCAAAATTAAAGTGACCCCTAAAATTTCAATTTCTTCAAAGTCACCTCTGAACTATTGGTCAAAATCAATATGACCTCCCCCCCTTCTTTCAAACTTCTAATTTCATCAAATACACCGCCAAACAATTGGTGAAAGCGAGTGTAATCCTATTATGATCCGAGTAGATCTTGGATCATAACCTAAGAGAGAGAGAATATGAGATCAGAAAGAATAGAGAAAGAGATGAGAGAATTGAGATAATTGAGATTAGAAGAGAAGATATTTGTCAATTTTATTCAATGAATTATCTTTACAATGATGAATCAAACTATTTATACTATCAAGCATGTGGCGACAAGACAAGGAATTCAAAAAAATATCTAACCGACTTTACTGTTATGACACAGGAATCCAAAGCATGAGTGGGTGGTGGCTGGTTGATGTTGCTGGTTGTTATTGTCGCTGGTTGTTCTGTTGTTCTTACTACGGTTCTGTGTTGGTTGTTGCGAGTGGCTACTGGTTGCTGCTATATGGTGGTTTTGTTGCTGATTAGCAAAGCTTAAGAATGACGTAATAGCTCAATTTTTACAGCATAATTCCTTGCTGCGTTGTAATAACGTTTTACCAGTTTTGGGTTAGTCGGTGTTTGGCACCAAAGAGGTTAATTGTTAGGTAGTAATGTTAATACAAGACATCTTGATCATCCACCTGATCCAACCTACACGCGACCTGACTGCTTGTTTGGGAAACAATTGCATCAGGCACCAGATCACGTTGTATAGGGACAAACTTCCTCTGATATAGCAATGAGGTCACATTGGGTGCTAGAGGCAATGGCTTTAGACAACCAAGAGTACAAATTGAAAATTTTGATGGGAAGCCGCCACATTCTTGGTTAAGGAGATGTGAGCGTTACTTCCACTTCGATTCCATTCCTGATGAGAAAAAGGTGGAATTGGCTGTGATTTATGTTCAAGGAGATCATGAAGTTTGGCTCTATAGTCTATTGAAGAGCAATTCCACGCCTACTTGTGTTGAATTTATGGTAGAGTTTTGTGAACGCTATGATAATGAATATTCCAGTGACATAGTTGATAGCTTCAACAAGGTGTTTCAAGTTACAACTATGAAGGAGTATATGACAAGGTTTGAGAACCTTAAAGCAAGTATGATAACTATCTATCCTCAAGGCCCTAAGTCATTTTATGTCTCAAGCTTCATTAGTGGATTAAAGCCTAAAATCTAGAATCTTGTGAAGGCAATTGGCCCTAGTTCTTTATCCAAAGCTTATGCAAAGGCTAAGTTGTTTGAGGCCACGGTTTTAGCATCCAATGATGGGCCAAAGTACAGAGGGGAAAGTTCCCAACAACATCAGAAAGGGGTAGAAGAATCCAAAGTTGCTTATACTGTTGAAAAGAGGCCTCAAAGACACTGTTTTAAGTGCAATCAGCCGTATGAATTTGGTCATAAGTGTAATCCTAAATTCCTCATGGCAGTTAGAGGAGTTGATGTTGAACGACAATCTAAAAGTGATGAGCCAGAAACTGATATTGACAGTTCAGATTAGGAAACTTGCATTGAGGATGAAGTTGGGATTTCCTTGAAGGCTTTAACAGGACAAGGATTTCATAATACACTCAGGATCAAGGGAAAAGCGAGCAAGAGATCTATTGTTATTTTGATCGAAAGTGGAAGCATCCATAGTTTCATTGATCCGAAAGTGGTGAAGAAAGTGGGCCATAAAGAGATCAAAACCCATCCTTTAGCTGTGACAGTTGCTAATAGGAATTCAATCTTGACTCATACTAAATGTCAAGGATTTAACTGGTCTATGCAAGACTACAAATTTGAGTTTAATTTCAAAGTCTTGCCTTTGGAGGGTTGCGATATAGTTCTTGGGGTTGATTGGATAAGTTCTTTCAACCCAGTGTCCTTTGATTATGCTAAAAAAAATGTATCCTTTGAAAGACAATGATTAAGTGTTACATCGCGAGGCATGGATGATCACGCTCAATTACAAATGCTTAGGGGAAGGAGACACCGCTCTAAAATCATTTCCTAGCCTCTACTCTTGAGGACAAGAATGTTTTCAAGGGGAAGGGAATGTTATGACCCGGGAATCCAAAGCATGAGTGGGTGGCGGCTGGTTGATGTTGCTGGTTCTGCAGTTGCTGGTTGTTGCGGGTTGCAAGTGGTTGCTGCTATATGGTGGTTTTATTGCTAATTAGCTTAGCTTAAGAATGATGTAATAGCTCAGTTCTTACAGCATAATTCCTTGCTGTGTTATAATAACGTTTTGGTAGTTTTGGGTTAGTTGTTGTTTGGCACCAAAGAGATTAATTGTTAGTTAGTAGTTATTTTAGTTAGAATTAGATATTTTTAGTTAAGTCGGTTAGTAGTTATGGTCTAGGTTCATTGTCTTAGTTGCTTATGAGTAGTTTGATCAATTGTAATAAGCATTCATTCAATCAAATATCAAAATATTTCAAATTGACGTCAATCTCTCCCTCTCATCTAACTTTCTCTAATCACTCACCTAAATTCACTTCTCTTCTCACCTAAACTCTCATCTATCTTCATCTCTCTTAGGTTATGGCTTAAGATTCAATCCCGAGCTTAACATTTACCTCCTAAAATATATAATCTCCAAAACCAACTTTCCTTCCTAAAATATCTAAGATTTGCCCTCCTAAAATGTCTAATCTCCAAAATATCTAATTCATTACTACTAACCAAAATTAGCTAATACATTCTCTTACAATTGAATTGAACTAATTGACTACTACTAACGAATTATTACTACTTATCCAACATATAATATTCATGACAATACACCAACTTTGGAGATTCTTGCCCCAAGAATCTTTTTTTTTTTTTTAATAAGAAAATTGACTGTTAAGGACTTAAATCTTCGCAACATGAACTTTATTTTGATGATTGGATCGATTGCTCATGTATTGAAATCTTGACAATGTATCTTCCTTCAAGAACTCTTTCACTTGACTTAGAAAGCAGATCAGGTGGACTGCTGCTATATTGCATGATTATCATCATTCCTGCTCTAATTAACTTGCTGGTGTACTTCTTCTTGCGTCCGCTGCAATACACCAACTTGATCATGGCATTTGTTTGTGCTGTTGTAACACTTAGTTGTGCTGCTGAAGTAGACTTATCAATTTTAGCCTTCGGTTGCATTGTGGTATTTTGCTTTTCCGGTTCAGCTTGATCAGTCTTGTCTTGCTTTTCCAAGATTTGCTCATGTACCAATGTGTCACTAACATTACATTGTAACGATGTAACATTCATTTTTATCAGCTCATTGAACTGATCTTGCTTGATCATAACATTCGGTTGTGCTACTGTAGCCTTCGGTTGTAACAGCTTGCTGAACTGATCATCTTTATGATCCTTCGATTTCACTGCTGCAACATTTGGTTGTATCACCTTAAGGATCTGATCTTGTATTCCAGAGAGCTGCGACTGGATCTTCACCTGAGATTGTAGCATTTTTTCCCACGATTTTGGCCACGACCTGCAATTGTTGATGAAATTTCGCCAACTACTCAGCCTATATTAAACAACTAGTTGATTCACTAGCCATTGTAGCATGTTTCTTGTCCTTAACAAACATGATAGATTGCAATTACACAAGCGCTGGCGCCAAAATTGAAGCTCTTATACCAATTGCTATGATCCGAGTAGATCTTGGATCATAACTTACGAGAGAGAGAGAATATGAGATGAAAAAGAATATTGAAAGAGATAAGAGAATTGAGATTAGAAGAGAAAATATTTGTCAATTTCATTCAATGAATGATCTTTACAATGATGAATCAAACTATTTATACTATCAAGCATATGGCGGCAAGACAAGAAATTCAAAAAAATATCTAACCAACTTTCCCTCCGAAAACATCTAGACTTTCTCTCCTAAAATATCTAATTCACCATTACAACAACAACAACAATCTCAGCGCCTTAAGGGTTCCCGCTTACGCAGGGTCTAGATCTAATTCACCGCTACTAACCAAAATTAGCTAATAAATTCTATTACAATTGAATTGAACTAATTGACTAATACTAATGAATTATTACTACTTATCCAACATATAACATTCATGACAAATCCCTTCAACTTCTAAATTATATCAAAAACACTCCTAAATTATTAACAAAAACCAATTTGATAAATAGGTTTAAATTTTACCAAAAATATTCAAAACTATTAAAAATATGGGAAAAAATAGTTTAAATACACTAACTCTTGTCAATATATTTTATAGGTGCCCCAAAATTTTGTAATATTTTTGAGTTACTCTAAACTTTCTTTAACTTCTTTTTCAGATATTCTCTCCATAATTTTATTTGTGTTCTGCTAAATTATACTAGTATGACATATAAAATAAAAGAAAATATCTTAAACTTAATTTAATTATCATTTATATTTAAAATAAATTTAAATATTCAAAAATATTTGGAATGAAATTAAAATTTTAAAAATATAGAACTCGCTAAAAAATATATTTTTTAAATTATTTTTATATTTTAATATTTATGATTGTTTTAAGTATAAATGACATTTTTTCCATACTTATAGTATTTTTCAAGTGTTAAGTTAGTTTAATTTAACAGAATATTAACAGAGTTATAGGAATAGTACATGAAAAAAAGTTATCAAAATTTAGGCTATCATAAAAATATTTTAAAAACTCATGACACTTGAAAAGTATATTATCAAATTGTAGGAACTCTGAACTAAAGTTTTTTCAAATTTTTTAAATTATTTCGGATATCTTTGATATAAATTTTAAAATTGGGAGACTAAATTAATTTTAGTTTCATAGTTTGGAAGTGTCTTTGATGAAATTAGAAGTTGGGGAGGGGGGCGGGGGACGGGGGATGGGGTTACATTGATTTTGACCAATAGTTCAAGGATGTCTTTGATGAAATTAAATATTAGGGAGGTTACATTAATTTTGGCCAATAGTTTTAGGGGATGTCTTTGATTGATCTAAAAGTTGGGTTAGTGGTGTCATATTGAATTTGACCAATTGTTCAGGGTGTGTTTGATAAAATTGAAAGTTTAGGGGTCACTTTTGTTGGCCCTAGAGGCCATTGATATTGTAATTTTGATGAGAACAATCAGTTAGTAAGTCATTATATTTAAATTTGAAAGTGACTTATAAGAAAGTTAGGAAAAATCAAGACTAATCATGATAATACGAAGCTTTCTGAGACGATGGATCAAGGGGGAAAAAATATAAAAATTGAAGAAAAGATTTCATCCAAATGAAGAGAATGAGATGCGAGTCCAAGCGCTTTAAGTCATTTATTTTTTTTTCTAGGACTTAAGATCGGAATAAATCAATAGAATCAAAATCTTAATATTGATATGTGGTGCTCTAACAAAAATATTTTTGAAATTTGATTTTCAAATATCTTTTCAAAAATACTTAAGTCAAGCCAATCAAGTTTGTCAATAAAAATATTTTTTAAGATTGGTATTATGAAAATATTCTCAAATCTAACAAGATTAAAATTTTAATAGGGTGGTCTATTAGCTTGATTAAATCAATCAATCTTTCAAATGAATGAACAAAACCATGAAAATTAATTCAAAAATTAAGCTAATATAGTAATCAATCAATCAAGCTAAATGGTCATTCAAATCCACTCGAGCATACTGAGTGTCCATACACAAAAGGGGCGTGTCAACACACAAACATACAATAGCCATCCAGAGCTGCTATGTTTCGACACACAACCCTGTGTGTCAACACACCAGCACTGCAACAGCTCTAACAGCTACATTTTAAATCCGATTTCTTTCCAATTTTCTAAAACGTTTTCCCAATGACTCCTATGTTATCTTGGCCTATAAATAGGGCTTAAATTCTTTGAGAAAATCATCCAATTCTTCAAGCTTTTATTCATCGAAAGTTCTTGAGTTCTAGTGCTTTAATGTTTTAATCTTTTGTTTTTCTTGAAGTTTTTCCTGAGCATTGCTAGTTCTCTTTATTGTTGATTATTGAGCTTAATTGGCATATCCTTAGCTTTGGCTAGGCTTGATCTATTGTCAATTAACTCTTAAAAGAGTGAAGAGTTTCGGCGCTTTAATTCTTTCGCTTCTTTATTTAAATTTCTTTTGTAAAAGTTAGATCCTAAGCCTACTATTACAAAAGGATCAGTTTTAAAGGTTGGGTCTTGAGTCTACATATAAAAAGACTAGTTGTAAAGGTCGGATCCTGAGTCTAGTTTTAAAAAGAATCATCAAACTTAGTTAAAGGCTCAAGTGACGAAGAGTAGTCACTTGAGGAGTGGACTAGCATCCAGGTTGGTAATGAACCACTATAAAAATCGTTGTACATCTTTTTGTCGTTGCGTTTACGTTTTATATTTTGCAATTATTGTTTATCTTTCAACTCAATTATTTTGATCTTAAACTTTAAATTTTTATTTTATCGCGAAAGCAACTAATTCACCCCCTCCCCCCTCTTAGGTTGCTCTTTGGGACTTCAACTTTGATTTTGACCAATAGTTCAGGGGGTAGCAAGATACCCAGTGCCCCAAGGGCTCCCGTCTAAGTAGGGTCTGGGGAGGCGGATATATATAGCCTTCCGCCTTTAGGGTGTTACCCCTGAAGAGAGGCTGTTTAGTTCAGGGAGTCTTTTTTAATATTATCCTAAGCATTATTCCATTATATGAGTAGGGTAAGTTATAAAGTGTCTACACTTAACTTCCTACCTGCAAACTATTATTCTTATGACCTTAAAAACAACTGAACTAAAAATGTTGGTGAGATGATATATCGATGTGTTAGATTTCTACAATTGTATGATTTATGAAATGTCAAACAATCCTGAATATAAGTGCGGTCCTTTGTTTATTCACGTCTATCTATGTCTATGTTAAGCTTCAAGATCAACTTGAGCTTAACCTTGTGGAAGGATAAGATAGAAAGAGAGTTTAGATGAGAAGAGAAGTGAAAGAGATAAAAATTAGAGAGAATTAGATGAGAGAGAGAAAAGATCTCAAAGAGATATTTGTATTTGATTGAATGAATGATTATTACACTTGAGCAAGCTACTTATACTCATCACTAGATACATTGGACCAATACAATGCTTAACCGACTTAACCCCCCAAGCAGTTGCCATAATTGACTAGGCTTGACCAATCTAACCGGATTAACTAACAATTGAAAGAATTGGCGCCAACCGTAACTACTTACCAAACTTACAACTCAACCTAAAAACGCAACCCTTAAATAAAGGACTAGTACAACAATCCTTAGCTAAATCGAACAGCTACACAGCAGCAGCCAACAGTGCAGCAGCAAGTGGGACCTTGAGCCTCATCAAGCAAGATTATAATATTCCCCTCTTCCTGAAAACATTCTTGTCTCAAGAATGAAAAGTAGGAAATTTGCCCTTTAAAAATTGTGGCTCTTCCCAAGTTGTAACCTTCCTGTCCAAGTTGGACCATTGCGCCAAAATCTCTTAGATAGCTCTACCATTAACACTCAACTCCCTTGAATCTAAAACCGCAGTAGGTTGTAACAACAAAGATCCATTAGAGCTGACTTTCGAAAGTTGAACTGAATTCTCATGGCCTTCCTTCACCTACTTCTTTAAAAGTGAGACATGAAAAACAGGATGAATATAAGAGTTAGGAGGCAATTCCAACTTATAGGCTACTTTTCCAATCTTCTCTAAGACCGTATAGGGCCCAAAGAATCTTGCACACAACTTAACATTCTTCCTCATAGCCATAGTAGTTTGTCTGGATGTCTGAAGTTTCAAGTATACCATGTCTCCCAGCTAAAGTTTCAAGTATACCATGTCTCCCACTTCGAAAGCCTTATCCACACGCTTCTTATCTGTGTACAGCTTCATCCTAGCTTGAGCTTGATGAAGATTGTTTTTCAAAAGCTATACCAATTGCTTCCTCTGCTGCAGCAAATCAATAACCTCGAGTACTGAAGATATAATTCTTTGCAACATCAAAGGTATTAGGGGATCATAACCATACAAGGCCTTGAAGGGAGTAGTTCCAATAGAAGCATGAGCGTGAGTGTTAGACTAGTATTCAGCCAAAGACATCCACCTGCCACAGCTAAAGACATCCACCTGCCCTAACCCTTAGGATGACTAAATACCATGCTCCGGAGGTATTGTTCTATGCATTGATTGACTCTTTCTATTTGTCCATCAGCCTGTGGATGGTATGAAGAGCTAAGAGCTAGTGCATTCCCCAACAGATTGAATAACTTCTTCAAGAAATGGCTTGTAAAGAGCTTATCTCTATCTGAGACTATAGATTGTAGCAATCCATGAAGCTTGTAAATGTTGTCAAGGAAGACTCTTGCAAGTTTTTCAGCTGTCACAGGTCTAGCCAAAGCTACAAAATGACTAAACTTGGTAAATCAATCCACCACTACCCGTATAACTTCCTTACCTTTTGACTTAGGCAAACCTTCAATGAAATCCATACTTATGTTTTGCCAAGCTCCATCAGGAATAGGTTGAGGCTGGAGAAGGCCTTAATACCTGCTATCACCCAACTTGGTCTGTTGGCAAATCTCACAAGCTTGAACAAAGTCTTTCAATGCCTTCTTCACACCAGTCCAGCTGAAATAAGCTTTAAGCCTCTGATACGTTCCATCCGCCCCTAAATGTCCTCCTCAAGTAGAGTCATGTGAAGCAATGATAATCTACTACCTCAGGTCAATGGAGGTCCCAATGTACAACTTGCCTTTCAATCTGATAATTCCCTTAACCACAGTCACCTCTGCATTAGGAGCTATGTTGCTTGTTCTGCCAATACTAAATGCAGTTATGCATTCCTGTGCGAAGTTGTCATTCTCATAGGACTTGTATACTTCTTCAACCCATGATGGAAGAATGACTGACATTGCTCCACAAAAACCCTGTTCAGAATCTTCCATTCTATGAGACAAACCATCAGCTGCTAAGTTCTCTTTTCCCTTCTTGTATTCAATTGCGTAATCAAGTCCTAACATCTTCATCAAGCCTTTCCTCTAAATTCTTGTAACAATTTTCTACTCAAGCAAATACTTCAAGCTCTGGTGGTCTGTCCTAATGATGAATCGATGCCCGTCTAGGTAATGTCTCCACTTGTCAATAGCTAGAAGGATCGCAAGATACTCCTTCTCAAAAGTGGACAACTCTTGACTCTTTGGACTTAAGGCTTGGCTAAGGTAGGCTATTAGCCTTCCCTTCTGTGATAAGACTGCTCTAATGCCATACTCACAAGCATTTGTTTCCAATACAAACTCCACTGTAAAATCTGGCATTGCAAGAACAAGCGATGTGCACATAGCTATTTTTAAAGCCTCAAATGCTTCTTGAGCCTTGTCAAACCACTTGAATGCATCCTTCTTCAACAAATTAGTTAGAGGCTTGGCAATTGCTCCAAAACCAGTTATAAATTTTCTATATTAGCTAGTCAGGCCTAAGAAACCTCTCAACTGCTTTAATGTCACAAGAATGGGCCATTCCTTCATTGCCTGAACCTTGGAAGGATCAATAGAAACTCCATCATGGAAATCACATGGCCCAAGTACTCCAATTGAGTCTGAGCAAATAAGCACTTAGCCAATTTAGCAAACAACATATGATTGCGCATTACCAAAAACACTTCCCTCAAGTGCTTCAGATGTTCCTTCATAGAAGAGCTGTAAATCAGAATACCAACACAAATCTCCTCAAAAATTGCTTGAACATATCATTCATCACTTCCTGGAAGGTGGCCGGAGCATTAGTTAAGCCAAAAGGGCATAACCACAAACTCAAAATGCCTATGATGAGTTCTAAAGGCGGTCTTATACACATCTTGCTTCATTACTTTGATCTGGTGATAGCCCTGTCTTAAATCCATCTTGGAAAAGTAGTATGCACCATGTAACTCATCCAACAAGTCATCAATAACTGGAATTGGAAACTTATCCTTAACTGTTAAGGAGTTAAGTTGCCTGTAATCTATGCACATTCTTGCCGACCCATCTTTCTTCTTGATAAGTATGACAGGAGAAACAAAGGGGTTGTAACTCTGTCTTATGAAGCATGTTTTAAGTAATTCTTGCACCTGCCTCTCAATCTCTATTTTTTGTGCATGAGGTTACTTGTAAGGTCTCAACTTCACAGGCTCTAAATTAGCCTTGAGAGGAATTTCATGATCCAATTTCCTCTTGGGAGGTAAGACCTTAGGCTGCTCAAACAAACCCTCAAATTTCTCTATCAAAGCTTTGACCTTAGGTTGGGAAATCTCTCCCACTTCAGTGTGTGATATTGCAAAGAGGCGACCAACCCACTTGTAAGCCCCTCTTCTAATTGCACCTCCTAAGCTCTTTCCCTTAATCAACTGTAATTGAGCTTGCCCTTCCATGCCTCGTAATGTAGCAGTTGATCCTTATCTCTCGAAGGACACAGTCAGCTTAGCAAAATCAAAGATCACAGGACTAAAGGATCTCATCCAATCGACTCCAAGAACCATATCACAACCACCCAATGACAAGATTCTGAAGTCATACTCAAACTTGCAGTCTTGCATAAACCAGTTAAATCCTTGGCATTTAGTCTAAGTCAAGATTGAGTTCCCATCAGCAACTATCATGACTAAAGGATGGGTTTGAATCACTTTATGGCCCACTTTCCTCACCACTTTTGGATCAATGAAACTATGAGTGCTGCCACTGTCGATCAAGACGATAATAGACCTCTTGCCAGCTTTTCCCTTGATCCTGATCGTGTTATGAGCTCAATTTCCTTATCAAAGCCTTCATTGAGATCTCAACTTCATCCTCAATACACTCCTCTTGAGATTCATGGTCTGAACTGTCAACTGCAGCATTTAATTCATTACTTTCAAACTGCTCATCAGCACTAACCCCTTTAATTGTCATGAGGAATTTGGGATTACACTTATGGCCAAATTGATACGGCTGATTGCACTTAAAATAGAGCCTTTGAGTCTCCTTTTCGACAGGACGAGTAAATTTGGATCTACCTGATCAATTCTAATGTTGCTGAGAACTTCCTCCTTTGTACCTTGGCCCATCACTGGATGCACGAGTCGTAGCCTCAAAGAGTTTAGCCTTTGCATAGGCTTTGGACAAGGTTCTAGGGCCAATTGCTTTGACAAGGTTCTTGATCTATGGCTTTAAGCCACTTATGAAGCTTGATACATAGTATGACTCACTTGCTTGAGGATAAGCAGCTATCGTACTAGCTCTAAGATTTTCAGATCTTGTCATATACTCTTTCATCATCGATACTTGAACCACCTTGTTGAAATTATCAACAATGTCACTTGAATCTTCATCACCGTAGCATTCACAAAGCTCCTCCACAAACTCAACCCAAGAAAGTGTAGGATTGCTTTTGAATAGACTATAAAGCCACACTTCATGGTCTCCTTGAAGATATACAGCTGCCAATTCAACCTTTTCCGGGTCATCAATGTGATAAAAATGGAAATACCAATCACATCTCTTTATCCAAGACTGTGGGTGTTTTCCATCGAATGGCTCAATTTGAATCCTTAGCTACCTATAGCCGCTGCTCTTATTGCACAATGAAGCATCATTACTTCCAGAATGTTGCTGCTGCATCTGATCAGGTGGTCGATCATTCTGCCCTGCATTCATACTGGGAGATCGAGAGTGTGTTGAATCAGGTGGATGATCCTATGACCTAACAGTCACATTAGCCACTGGAGGTCAATGTTATGGTCTATCAGTAGCATTTGAAACTTGAGGATTCACTTCATCAGAAGGTTGCCTCTGTTGGCTTGCATGTAACAGAATTCCAGCACCGGAATTCACCTTCTGTCTATTAACCTGATCTTGTAAACTAGCAACCTTGTCCTCGACGCATTGAATTTGCTGGAGCATTCGATCTTCATTTCTTTGATCATCTTCTTGCTGTAATTGCTCCACTCGTTAAAGCATTCGATCTTCAAATCTTTGATCTCACTCCTGCTATACCTACTTCAATCGATTGAACAATCCTTCAATCTGTGAGTCTAGATGATCCTTCATTACATACTGAGCTTCAGGTACTGAACCAGCACTAACAACCGAAGCATAAGTGACCTTAGGATCAACATTGTAGTAACATTTGCAGCACCGGCTCCCGATCGTGTTGTCACACCTCCTGCCATCTTATTCCTTGCCAGCTTCGATCAATCTAGAATTGATCAATTAGCAGCACAACCAGGCTCTGGTACCAGATGTTAAGCTTCAAGATCAACTTGAGCTTAACCTTGTGGAAGGATACGATAGACAGAGAGTTAAGATGAGAAGAGAAGTGAAAGAGATGAGAATTAGATGAGAGAGAAAAGATCTCAAAGAGATATTTGTATTTGATTGAATGAATGATTATTACACTTAAACAAGCTACTTATACTCATCACTGGATACATTGGACCAAGACAATGCTTAACCAACTTAACCACCCAAGCAGCCGCCACAATTGACTAGGCTTGACAAATCTAACCGACTTAACTAACAATTGAAAGAATTGGCGCCAACTGCAACTACTTACCAAACTTACAACTCAACCTCAAAACACAACACTTAACTAAAGGACTAGTACAACAATCCTTAGCTAAACCAAACAGCAACATAGCAACAGCCAGCAGCACAACAGCAAGAGGGACCTTGAGCCTCATCAAGCAAGATTATAACAATCTATTTACAAATGTGGTCATTCGTCAATGGTTCACCCATTATTTCTTCAATCCGACGAGAAACAAAATAAATGACTACTAGTTAAGATAATGACATTGTATAGAAGACTAATCATAATTTATAATAAGACCACCTGAGACAACTCTGAGAAAATAATTAGGGTGATAATAGCAATGTGACTAAATAGTTACACGTTCTCCTTGTGATGTTGAGTTTGTATTCTTTATTTCTTTTCTCTCAATTGTAGTTTTATATAAGAAAAATGATCTAAATTATTGTTACTATAAGAGAATGTAAATGAACTAAAGAATATGAATACTTCCATTTGTTATAAATATAATTGAGCAGCTTGCCACTGTAGAAGGCCGAGTAGGTGTCTATCAAACCAAGAACCATGAAAGATTTTAACAAAGGTATTAATGGCCTGATAATAGCTAAGGCCAAAGATAAAACCCATGTGATCATGTATATCTATTTGAGAGTTTCGTTTCGATATATAATTTGCCCCACAAATCCTTATCGATCAAAAGTTATGCCCGTTTTAGGCCACATGCGTCAAAGATCCTTCTTATTCTCACAGTGCCAATTCTAATACACCCGGTGCTTGTTCTTACTCGCCCAATGCCCTGTGCCTTATGTTTGTTCTTAAACACTCGTTACTTGCTCTGCAAGAATAAGGGTACTTGTCACCCAAAGAAGAGGCAACTCACCCTTCTATCCCTTTTGCTTGTAAAAGGACATCCAAACCATGAACAAGAAGGCAAGCCATTATTACAACACAAACCCCCCTCTCTTTAAGAAGCTCTCAGATCTTATTTTTTCAAGGAGCTCTCCCATATTCACCTTAAAAGGGTCTTCAAGAGGCTCCCCATGCTAGTCCTCTCTTCTTACAAGCCAACCCTTCATGCTAGCCAAGCATTCTTACTAGTCCACTCACCTTATTAGCCCATAAGGGGCTTAACTAGCCAACTCTTCATCTTGCTAGCCAATCGAAGCTTGGTAGAAGCTCTAAGCCGGTCTCATATTGGCCCCTTGTATCATACTCAATCTAGGGGTTCCGCTGAGCATTTTGCTATATTTACTTGATCCTACTAATTCGCTAACTCTTCATTATTATACTTATGTATTGCTTGTTCTGCTTATTATTTGATGATATCAGTACTCACTTAAGTATCAAAGGGGTCCCCCAGCCACTCTAACTGTTTGCTTCTCTTGTAGGAAATTTAGAGTCGGACATTTAACTATAGCTTGAGTTCTACTCTCATCCTATCAAAGCCCACCTCTCAAGTATGATAAATAAGCACACTGCTAAATTCATAGTAAACATTTTGGCGCCATCTATGTGAAGTATTGCAAGCTTATACTTGATTTTAGTACTTACAAGACTCAAACACCTTTAGCACCATGTAAGTTATCGATATGTTCATTCTCATATATTTCGGACTTTGTACATTGATTGATCTTCTTCATTTGAGTACAGATAAGTTGGGGGGCCACCCACATATTTTTGGGAAAAGAATGACCTAAAATCCATATCTGTTATTCATAACTATCATTAAAGTCAATAGCAGATTAAACCACGAGCAAAATTAAATAAGAAAATGAGTCTTTATAACTTTTTTTGGCCAAAAACAAGTCCTTTTTGCTTCTTTTGGGCCAGAACAAGTCTTTCTTTCTTCTTTTGGACAAAAACGAGTCTATTATTCAACTTAACTGAGCCAACTCATTTAGTCACCAAACTCACTATTTGGCCACCTTACCTGCCACCTCGGACACACCCAACCTGCCGACCAACTTGGCCGCCTTACTCGCCACCCTCGGTCTTCTTGCTCACTGAGCTTGCTCGCCACCATCCCCACCGACCTTATATGCCAACTAGCTTCATTAAGTTTACCCGCCAACTTGCAGCTAATCCAAGCTAACTCAGCCAACCAACCCACCACCTCGGCCAAACACCAACAAGTCGGGAATCAACTTGGCCAAACAATAATTCACCATCAACACAACTAGGAGAACTCATTCAAACATCCAGGTCAACTAACCCAAACCACCAGGGCAACTCGCTCGGACATCGACTCCCTCGGCTAACCAGCATACCAACTCGACCACTTAAATTGCCAACTTTATCGGTTAACTCACCAAAGCCACCAACCAACCCACTAAACCAACCAAAACTAGCCTAGACACCCACCCACTCTAGAACCAACTCGCCAACCCAATTAAATCTACTCTCCAGCTTCAAGTTGCAACTTGTGTGTGATATCGGTGGTAAAGCCACTTTTGTGGCAATTAGTTTTCTAATATTAGGTTCTGACAAAGCTTCCAATAATTACACAAGGTGGTGAATAAATTATGGAGCATTCATGTTTTAGCCATACACATGGTTGGCATTACTTGTACGAAGCAATGAGAATTTTCCTATAAATAGGAAGGTCTTCAGCAAAGCAAATAATTCCAAGGCAAAGCAAGAAAGCCTTAGTTAGAGAGAAATTTTTCTAAGAAGATTTCTTGAGAAGAAGTTTGAGAGTTTCCTTCGAGAGTTACTACAAAGAGAGATAAATCTTGTTTCTTCTTTGTAAATATTATTTTCCCAAAATTGATAGAGTTGTTTCTCCTATTACAAGAGATATTAGAATTGTTATCTCCTTATATTTAGAGAGAAAGTGTTGGAATCCCTATTTTACAATAGTGAAATCCTCCTACACTTGCCCGTGATTTTTTACCCCAATTTGTTCGGGGGTTTTTCCTCGTAAAATATTTGTGTCCATTTTATCTTCATTCTTCTCAATTTCACTCTGGTTTTGTGTTAGCGTCGACCCATAAATACCATAACAATGGTATCGGAGCTATAGGTAGTGAGGTGTGAAGTAGATCATTGTGAACGAAATGGCAACTACGACAAAGTTCGATGTTGAGAAGTTCAATGGGAGTAATTTATCATTGTGGAAAATGAAGATTAAGGCAATTTTGAGGAAGGATAATTGTTTGGTAGCAATTGGAGATAGGCCCGCCGAGGTCATTGACGATGGCAAGTGGAACGAGATGGATGGCAGCGCAATTGCCGATCTGCACTTAGCACTAGTCAATGGAGTGTTATCTAGTGTGGCGGAAAAGAAGACTGCGAAGGAGATTTGGGATACTCTAACAAGACTATACGAGGCCAAGTCACTACACAATAAGATCTTCTTAAAAAGGAGACTTTACACTCTTCGAATGGCGGAATCCACATCGGTGATCGACGACATCAA
Source organism: Simmondsia chinensis (assembly GCA_018398585.1). Taxonomy (NCBI): domain Eukaryota; kingdom Viridiplantae; phylum Streptophyta; class Magnoliopsida; order Caryophyllales; family Simmondsiaceae; genus Simmondsia; species Simmondsia chinensis. Next base: position 24,384,676 of record JAGTTD010000006.1, on the reverse strand, counting down.
CACCTTGAATACTCTATTTTCGCAACTTACATCGATGGGTTACAAAATAGAGATAGATGAACGTGCAGAGCTTCTACTACAAAGTCTACCTAACTCATATGATCAACTCATCATCAACTTGACGAACAACACCATTACTGACTATCTAGTCTTCTACGAAATTACAGCCGCTGTTTTGGAAGAAGAAACCAGGATCAAAAATAAGGAAGATAGACAGGCAGGTTCATAGCAAGAGAAAGCTTTGACAGTGACAAGAGGGAGATCAACGGAACGTGGCTCCAGTGGAAGTCAGAATCATGGTAGATCGAAATCAAGAAGTAAGAAGAATATTAAATGCTACAACTATGGCAAGAAAGAGCATGTCAAGAAGGATTGTTGGAACAAAAAGAAGAGTGGAGACCCTGAGTCATCAAATGCTCAAGGGAATGTGGCAAATACTCCGAATAATGGTGAAGTTCTATATAGCGAGGCAACGACGATAGTTGGAGGCAGAAAGTAGTTTGCTAATGCCTGGTTACTAGACTCGGGAGCAACATGGCACATGACACCTCGGAGAAAGTGGTTCCAAAAATATGAACCAATCTCAGGAGTTTCTATACACATGGGTGATGATCATACTTTGGAGATCGCTGGTACTGGTACTATCAATATAAAGATGTTTGATGGTACGATTCACACTATTCAAGAGGTACAACACGTGAAGGGCCTGAGGAAGAATCTATTGTCTTTGGGGCAAATAGATAGTCTTGGATGCAAGACCCATGTTGAAAATGGGATCATGAAGATTGTCAGAGGTGCGCTTGTGGTTATGAAGGCAGAAAAGATCGCAGCAAATCTATTCATGCTTAAAGGAGAAACACTTTAGAAAGCTGACAACGATGATGTGGCATCTCAAACTAGGCCACATGTCAGGACAAGGTTTGAAGATTCTCTCCGACAGAAAGCTGCTTCTAGGGCTCAAATAAATGAATCTACCTTTATGTGAGCATTGTGTTAATAGTAAGTAGCATAGATTGAAATTTAGCAGATCCGATGCTAGGAGTAAATACATTCTAGACTTGATTCATTCTGATGTATGGGAATTGTCGAAAATGTCCCTAAGAGGAGAAAAATACTTTGTATCTTTTATTGATGATTACTCAAGGAGATGTTGGGTGTATCCAATCAAGAAGAAGTCAAATGTGTTTCTAGTATTCAAAGACTTCAAAGCGTAGGTGGAACTTGAATCTGGGAAGAAGATCAAGTGCTCGAGGATAGATAATGGAAGGGAGTATATAAACGGTGAGTTTCTTGCTCTTTGTAAGCAAGAAGGTATCAAAAGATAGTTCACAGTCACGTACACACCTCAACAAAATGGAGTCGCAAAGTGGATGAACAGAACTCTTATAGAATGGATGAGAGCTATGTTAAGGACTGCAGGTCAACCCAACTCGTCTTGGGCAAAAGCAGCCAAAACCACCTCTTATGTGATAAATCGGTAGCCATCAACAGCAATTGATTTAAAGACGCCGATGGAGATGTGGACTGGTAAGCCAGCTGATTACTCTACCTTACATTTGTTTGGATGTCCTATATATGTGATGTACAACGCCCAAGAAAGAACGAAGTTGGATCCAAAATCTTGGAGGTGGGGTATGTTGACGGAGTGAAGGGGGTATCGCCTGTGGGATCCCACTACCCGCAAGGTTATTGTCAGCAGGGATGTGATCTTTGCAGAAGATCAACTACGATGGAAAGATGGAAATGATAACGCGTCGAAGGAGAGTTCAGAGACTACAACGGTACAAGTGGAAAATAATTCGGTACAAGAAACTACAGATTCTACTAAAGCAACACTAGAGCACGAGGTACAAGAAGCAATCGAGTTCGAGGCTCCAAAAGTTGCGTCGATCAACTCGTGAGAGAAGGCCGCCAACTTGGCACATGGAGTACGTTACAAAGAGCAATGTTGCATATTGTCTTTTAACGGAGGATGGAGAGCCCTCAACTGTTCATGAAGCTACAAGTAGCTTAGATGCATCTCTGTGGATGATATCAATGCATGAAGAAATTAAAGCTTTACATAAAAACAAGACATAGGAACTAGTACCATTACAAAGTGGAAGAAAAGCCATTGGTAACAAATGGGTCTATAAGATCAAGTGGGATAGCAATGATCAAGTAGAACAATATCGTGCAAGATTGGTGGTGAAGGGATAAGCTCAAAAAGAAGGTATTGATTTCAACGAGATATTTTACCGATGGTTCGACTTACAATAGTCACAGTAGTCCTTGATATGTGTGCTATGTTTGACTTACAACTGGAGCAATTGGATGTAAAAACTGCATTTGTTCATGGAGAGCTTGAGGAAGAAATCTATATGCTCCAACCAGAAGGTTTTGCTGAAACAGGCAAGGAGAACTTGGTTTGCAGGTTGAACAAATCTCTGTACAGTCTCAACAGGCACCGAGGTGTTGGTACAAGAGATTTGACTCCTTCATTGTTGGCCTTGGATACAACTGACTCAGTTCAGACCATCGTACATACTACAAAAGGTTTGATGGTGATAATGACTTTATTATCTTAGTGTTGTATGTGGATGACATGTTGGTAGCACACCCCAAAGATAGAATCCAAGAATTGAAGGCACAGTTAACTAGGGAGTTCGATATGAAGGACTTGGGACCAGCAAACAAGATTCTAGGGATGCAGATTCACCGAGACAGAAATAACAGGAAGATTTGGCTTTCCCAAAAGAACTACTTCAACAAATCTTGCAGCGCTTTAACATGCAAGATTGTAAGCCAGTTTCTACCCCATTTCCTATTCATTTCAAGTTATCCTCAAGCATGTGTCCTAGCAATGAAGCAGAGAGGAGGGAGATGTCTCGAGTACCATATGCATCAGCAGTGGGTAGTTTGACGTTCACCATGATATGTATAAGACCCGACATTGCACAAACAGTGGGAGTGGTTAGTCGATTTATGGCGAATCCTGGTGGAGAGCATTGGAATACAATGAAAAGGATTCTGAGATACATCAAAGGAACCTCAGACGCTGCATTACGTTAAGGAGGATCAGAATTTACTATCAGGGGTTATGTGGATTCAGATTTTGCAGGGGATCTCAACAAAAGCAAATCCACTACGGGTTATGTGTTTACACTTGCAGGAGGAGCTGTAAGCTGGGTTTCAAAACTGCAGACTGTTGTGGCTCTATCTACAATGGAAGCAGAATATATGGCAACTACACAAGCTTGCAAGGAAGCAGTCTGGATCGAAAAGTTATTGGAGGAGCTTGGGCACAAGCAGGAGAAGATTGTTCTATTTTTTAACTGTTAGAGTGCCTTGCACATCGCAAGGAATCCAGCCTTTCATTCACGGACAAAGCACATAAGGTTTCAGTACCACTTCATTCGAGAAGTAGTGGAGGAAGAAAGTGTGGATATGCAAAAGATTCACACCGATGCGAACCTAGCAGATGTTATGACCAAGCCTATCAATACTGACAAGTTTGCATGGTGTAGATCCTCATGTGGCCTAGCGGAAACGTAAGCAAGCATGGTATTGACAAGTGAGGAAGGATGGAAGGATTACAAAAGTGATTTTAAGTGGGAGAATGTGATATCGGTGGTAAAGCCACTTTTGTGGCTATTAGTTTTCCAATATTAGGTTCTGACAAGGCTTCCAATAATTACATAAGGTGGCGAATGAATTATGGAGCATTCATGTTTTAGCCACACACGTGGTTGGCATTACTTGTATGAAGCTATGAGAATTTTTCTATAAATAGGAAGGTCTTCAGCAAAGCAAATAAGTCCAAGGCAAAGTAAGAAAGCCTTAGTTAGAGAGAAATTTTTCTGAGAAGATTTCTTGAGAAGAAGTTTGAGAGTTTCCTTTGAGGGTTACTACAAAGAGAGATAAATCTTATTTCTCCTTTGTAAATATTATTGTCCCAAAATTGATAGAGTTGTTTCTCCTATTACAAGAGAGATTAGAATTGTTATCTCCTTGTATTTAGAGAGAAAGTGTTATATCCCTATTTTACAATAGTGAAATCCTCCTACACTTGCCCATAGTTTTTTACCCCAATTTGTTCGGGGGGTTTTCCACATAAAATATTTGTGTCCATTTTATCTTCATTTTTCTCAATTTCACTTTAGTTGTGTGTTAACGTCAACCCATAAATACCATTACATTGTGTAAATCGATAGCTGGTACAAAACACAAAGCCAAATTTGATGGCCACCAGGTGCAACTCGCCTGAACATCGAAGTACTCACTGGAATCAACTCACCCAGACGTGGAAGCAGACTGCCGACCACCAAAACATGCTCGCCACCACCCAAAGCAGCTCGCTCAGCACCACGGACCATTTACAAGGTAACTAGCCACTACTAGTGGCAACTAGCCATTAAGAGGTAACTCACCCCCAGTGCTAGGTAACACACCCTAGACCACAACATGTCGACTATCCTAGCCACAAACCAACTCGTCTGGCCACTTAATCAACTAGCCAGGCACAGCGAATGAACTTGCCTGGCACCAGCACAATGACCAACCTATGTTTAGATAAAGGGAAAATGTGAAGGGAGGTGTCCCTTTGGACACTAAGCCAGCGCTCATTCCCCCCCCCCCCCCCCCCCCCCCTCTCCTCCTCCTCCTCCTCCTCCTCCTCCTGCAAATGACATGTAGCACCACCTAGGTGCTTTGGCTTTATTTGATATTCTAGACCCGTTTTCTTAATTTAAACTTAATCTATTCTTATGCGGGTTTTATACAATGCTCAAGTGTTCTTATAACACACTCATCCTTCTAGAATAGCAAGCTGCTTAACTATATTTATAACATATTAATCCCCCTATTTCATGGGTGAGCTTTAGTCATTTTATATTCAATTATGGAGTATATCCACAAGCCAATTTTTTACTACAGCTTGCTACTTTGCACTGCTCACCCATAATTATGAGTGATCAAAGCATGGACAGTCCTGTATTTGACATTCTATGGTCGCTATTTATAAGAATCCCGAGCATTACTTGAAGATTTCTTATGATTCGAGCATTGCTTGTGTGGGATGTTCCCTTAAATTTTTATGGTGAGTAAAATACATTTTAAAGGAAGTGCACTCCAGCAGGTGTTTGAGGTAGCTTGTGTGGAGTTATGGTACTCGTGCAAACATGTTAAGGGTGATGAATAAATGTCTCAAGGTTTCTACAGCTGCTATGAGCCAACCTGTTGAGAGTATCTTTACCCTTTCTTCTTGTAGGCTCTCAAGACAACTCTTTAGGAGCAGTCAAGTTGAAATGGTTATGTAAGTGTCTAAATGTTGGCTGGTCAATGAATAGCTTTATAGTTTGAGGCAAGGTGAGTTCAATACAATACTCATGAAGGATGTTTGGATTCTACGTTTACACCTCCTACATTTGTTTGGGTGTGACAACAACTCCGATAACAAGGGCATTTTTGGCATGCTTTGCTAATAACGAATAAGTCAGTGGTAGCTTGTGATATTCATCATTTGAATATTTTCTATAGGATATAGTTGTTAGCCATACTTGCCAACGTGTTAGGCAGGCGTACCATACTTGATTCATTTTTGACGGTTTATTCTCATAGGTATGCTGACCTATAAGATTTATAGTCATTGAATATAAACATAGATGATTAAATAGTGCACCTGCTAAATTTGTGATAAAAAGAGTAAATTGCTAGTATCCAAATAATTAAATTGGCTAATAAATAACTAAATGTTGCGCCCTTAATAGTTGAGTGGCAAGTAACTTGATGGTCATATAGAATGTTCATGGCTAGGTAACAGCCTGCGAGATGTTTGGAACATATAGTAAGAAGTTGTTGCCATCCAAAAGGGTGGTCGATTAATAGTAGGCTATTGGTATTTGAGTCATAAGCATGCCACTAATGTCATCAACACATAAACGTATGCATACACAGTTAACAAGGTGTACAATTGGCTACGACTAGGGCGACGAATGCTTGCACTCAGTTGGAGTCACGGTAGAAAATTTGATGCACCAGGCTAAAGCCAAAGTGATCAATGTGTTTATACCCAGTTAATATATAGGCGAGACATATAAGGCACTAGATAAAACCAAGGTGACAAATATGTCAAGACATTGCCGTCGCACCAAGGCAACAATGTGCTGCACCCAGTTAGTGCACAAGTGGCACATATAACTCTCCTAGACAACCAAAGTTGTACTTGTGCTGCACTGATGGCTCTATTCCAAGGTGGGCAATGTCTTACACCTGGTTAGCATATGGGTGACACGTATAACGCATCTAGATAAAACAAGGTGGCAAACATGTTGCGTCGTTCGTTCTGTGCCAGGTTGGACAATATGTTGCACTTGATTAGCATAAGGGTCAAACGTACGGCACACTTAAATAAAACAAAGATGGCAAATGTGTTGCACTATTAGCTTCGCATCAATGCAGACAATGTGTTGCACCCAGTTACTACACAAGTGACGCGTACAAACAAGGTGGTAAATGTGATGCACTATTGGCTTCACGCAAAGGTTGACACTATGTTGCACCCGGCTAACAAATAGATGATACGTATGACACACCTGGATAAAGCCAAGGTGGTAAATGTATGATGTGTTTTTCTACGTCTATCAAAATTTAATATAAAACCCTATCTATTAAACACACCAGAATTGAAGTGTAGGGCAAGAGGGTGTCGAACCACAGGGACTAAGAGTGCGTGAATTTATCCCATGACTTAAATTGATTTGAATAAAATTGATAGGTTAAATTGATTTGAATAAAATTGAGAGGTTTTTGTGTTAATCAACCTAAGGAAACAATAATTAAACTAAGGTAATCTACTTCTAATCAAAAAAGTGTACTAAATTGGAACCTAGGATTTCGAGTCCATCATTAGCCAATTACTTTCGCGTTAACTTTTAAATTGGGATTATTGATTGTCACATGAGTAATGGTTTAGGCTACAAGCTTCAACCTACTAAGATAATGTTATTAGTATTGCGTACTGACCCTGTCTAACTAAAGCATAAGGAAAATAGGCTCTACCTAACGTATTGTTAATTATTACGTATTGACCTAATATAACTAAAGCATAGGGAAGATAGGCTTTAATTAACAATTCGGTTAATACTATTGCTTGATTAATTAATCCTAAGGCTACAAGCACAAAGAATTAATTTATAAATATCAATGTCAACAATTAAAGGTTACAAACTCAATAATCATATCCATTGAATAAACAATAAAAATATAATACTTCAAGTATTTATCTCAATCAAACAATTCATGCAAACAATCAAATTAACCCGAATTAAAAGTAAAGGCTAAGATTTCATCTAACCCCAGGGAGCAAGTTAGCTCTCCATCAAGGATGATCCGGTGAAGAAGGAGACGAACAAACTCATGTCGGTCTTCACACTAATTTTGCTCTCATTCCAATTTAACGAAAAATTAAAATAAAGAAAAAAAAAAGAAAAAATTTGCGAGAGGGAAAGAGACGGCGAGCAAGGGGCGGTGGGTGAGAGCAGCAGAGAACAGAGACAACTAGTCACCCCCCCAAAATCGAACTTTATATCCTCATAGAAACCGACCCTGCTCCTTCTCTGTGCCCTACCGAATCTGGGCCGCTACTGGTGTTGTTAGTGTCATGCGGGCTGGGCGCTGGTGGCGGTGGGCTATTCGTGGGCCTGTGCAGGGGAGCTGGGCTGGAGGTGTTCATTATGGGCTGGGCCAGAACAGCGCTGGTGGTGACGAGGTGGGCCGGGCTTGACGAGTTGGGCCGGAGTTGGTGCGGGACGATGGTGGGTTGCTGGGTCTGGAGGTAGGGGACGATGTGGGCACTGTAGCGGTGGGGGTCGAGCTTTTACGTTTCTTGTCTCGAATCTCGATTGATTTGATTTAATTGTTTAGGCATCGAATTTGACTTATTTGCACCAAAATTTGACAATTTTCGAAACTTTAATTTCAAACCTGCTAAACATAAAAATTGCCAAAATGAGTGTAGAACTATAATTAATCAGGTACAAAATAATTAAAATATCAATCAAAAGATGTATAAATATGAGACGCATCAACACCCCCACACCTAACATTTGCTAGTCCTCAAGCAGAGTACATGAATTAACATACAGACTAACGTGACCAACTACTCCAACTATTCCAACATTTACCAAGTTTTTCGAGATTAACACCTATATTACAATTCAAGACGAGATTAAATCTTCTAGAGAATTCTCCAATTCCATGAATTTAGATGATTAAACTTCAAAACTCGTCAAAGAATTTCATTGGCCCTGTATCAACTAATAGGAACTATTCAAGCACTTTAAGCACACAAGTAAAAGTGAATAGGATTTCATGTCACATAATCTCCTCAAATTCTCACTCCCAACCAAATATATAAAGGTTTTGTGCACCCACACCATTGAATCACCTAAACACATGCCTATACATAGAAAAATTTTAAGTGGCATATGAGTGACCACTTTACAACATTTTGACCTCAGTATAGCACAAAAGAAACTTTATCACGAACGTACATCTATTTTTAATTTTTCTTTGTCTTTTGCCCCTTTTTTTCTTTTTTGGAGGAAACTTTTTATTTTCTTTTTCTCTCTTCTTTTTTTTTCTTTTTATTTATTTTTTTTTTTTTTTTGTTTCCTCTTTCTTTCTTGTTCAATTTTTTGACTTTTGCATAACAAGTACCTCAACTTTACAATTAATATTGATCAACAAGTACTTTACATCATAACAAAGGGCGAGGATTAGGATAATCCAATAGGGGAAGCTTGCAAAACTCAAGATATATAGGGTTGTTTACTCAAATTTTTAGATTTTCCACAACACAAAAGTCCTGTGCATAGTGAATATGTGAGCGGCATTTGCAGACCCCATTAATATCAACAATGATCAACAATACTCACTAACAAGTATGAAGTAGAATCATTTAATTTCATGGAATTAAGAGAACGAAGTAAACAACTAATCCCATCGTCATTATAACATACGCGTAGATCAAGGAAAACTTGGCTAAATGGTTATAATACTCACTCAAAATGCACAAAATATGTTCAAAATTTTAAATATTTGACCAAAAATAAGTACATGCAAATGAGCCTCACCCCTACACCTAAATCATGCATTGTCCTCAATGCAACAATATTAATCATTAAAGCACAAGAAGTAGGTGAGATGGAGCAATACAACCTTACAAGGCGGCGTGAACATGTTTATATGAGTCAATCAACCTGGCACAAGAACCTAAAAAGAGAGAAAATAAGCCTCGAAGAAACTAATTAGTTCAAAAACGAAATTGAAAACAAGAAATAACAAACCTAGGTTGCCTCCTAGGAGTGCTAAGTTTTAAGCCTTCAGCGGGATGCAATGGGTCTAGCAAAGATCAAGTAATGGCATCAACCAAAGAAACAACTTCATCAAGCTCACCTAAGACAACATCTACAGCACAATCAGAAGTGTCACACGTGATTTCAGGAGGGAGAGAGTAGTCGTGTGGATGCCTAATGGGGGGCAACAACAAATGTAGATCGAAGCTTATGAAAAGCATCTAACCAAGACTCATTGAGCTCAACTGACATGTCCTTAGATAGCATATTAGTCAGTGGTCTAGCCAACTTCCCATGATCCTTAAGGAATCCCTTATAGAAACTCGCATGACCTAGAAATGCTCTAACTTGTTTCACATTTGAGGGAGGGGGCGAGTTCACATTCAAATCTATCGTAGCTCTATCAACCTCAATACCCTCCGTAGACAACCTATGGCTTAGTACAATTTTCTTTTGAACCATAACATCGTAATTCTTCTCCCAACCCATGACTTCTTTCATGTCCGGGTTCAGCCTTCGTTGCATCTCTTTAGAAGGTTTTGCATTATCATCATGGGGGTCACTAACTAAAGTAGAGGAGAGTGTTTGATCCACCAAATCATCAACAAAATCTACACGAAAACACTTTGACTCATTCTCACTAGTGGCAACCTGATAGTCATGTTTGCAAAGCTAACATCCATTACCCCAAATCTACAATTAATCGTGGCATTGGCCGTTGCTAAGAAAGGCCGACTTAGAATGATAGGGATATGGTTTTTTGGATGACTAGAAGGTTCCATGTCAAGCACAAGGAAATCGGCTGGAAACATGGCTTTGTCTACTCTCACTGGTACATTAATCAACTCACCACGGGGAATCCTAGTTGATCTATCTGCTAATTGCAAGGTCACCGTGGTGGGTTACAACTCTCCCAGGCCTAACTTCTCATAAACCGAGTAAGGGATAATGTTGACACTCGCTCCTAAGTCCAGTAAAGTTTTATCAATCGGGTAGTTTTCAAGTGAGCAAGAGATGGTGGGGACACTAGTGTCTTTGTACTTAACTGGGGTGTCGCACTTCAGAATAGAGCTCACTTGCTCGGCTAAAAACACTTTTTTAGGTAGATGTGCTCTAGATAGCCTCTTTTGGTTCAGTAGATCCTTAAGGAAATTCGTATAGGCCGGGATTTGTTTAATCGCATCAAGAAGGGGAATGTTTATCTTTACTTGCCCAAACGTCTCTAAAATGTCTTCCCACTTCTTGTCCTTCCCATTTGGATGTGGCGCAATTAAAGCTTGGGGGAAGGGTGCTCTAGGTTCATATGACGAGGGAAGATCAGAGGCTTTAGGAGTAGGAGAAGGGTGCGGGAAGGGTACTCTAGGTTCATATGACAAGGGAACATCAGAGGCTTTAGGAGTAGGAGAAGGGTGCGTGCCCTCATTGGTCTCCTTTTCTCTCTCCTTGCTCTTCTCTTCTTCCTCACCACTTATGGATACTTCTCTTTCAGCACTCACCCCATTGTCAACCTCCTTCCCATTTCTCAATACTGTAACGGATTTTGCTTGTTCTTGCCGGGAAGAATAATTGTCTTGTCTTATAAAGTTCCTAGGGTTCTCTACAGCCTGGCTAGGGAGTCTTCTCTCATCTCTTCTACTCAGAGTGTTAGCAAGTTGACCTAATTGGGTTTCTAGCTTTGCATTCGATTGTGTATGGGAGTGGAGGAGTTGGAAATTAACTTCTAAACCTTTCAGCGCACTCAAAACCTTCTCTTCAAAATTTGAATTAGAGCTCAAATTAGGAGGTTGAGAGTAGCTAGAAGCATACCCATGCGGTTGAAAACCGACAGGCCGGGGCATACCAGGTTGTTGAGGCCGTGGGTTCTGTTGTTATGGCACAAATTGTCCTTCTCCTCCTTGCCTCCAGGAGAAGTTAGGATGGTTTCTCCAGCCCGGATTGTACGTGTTAGAGTATGGGTCGTTTTGCGAGAATCCTTGGGCTGCATTGACTTGTTCCTTTGACCACTCCACATAAGATGAAGCAGAAGGGCAATCATGTGTAGAATGAAAGACACTAGAACATGAAGAGCAAGTACTATGCACATTTGAAACATGAGACACATTAGGTACAGTAGAGGGGGCCAGTGTCATCTTAAATAGGGAAGTTAACTACTCTACAAAAGAAGTAAGAGAGTCTACTTTCTTATCTAAGATGGAGGTGTGAGCAATCTCATTTACTCCTCTATTTAACCTAGTAGCATTAGGACGTGCATGTGCGGCAGATTGTTGTGAATTCTCATTCCAAAGTTCGAACAATTCCCACGCCTCGTCCTCATTCTTTCTAAGGAACTGACCACCGCATGAGGCATCAACAGTTTGTTGATCCTTCTCGTTTAAGCCATAATAGAAATTTTGGACTAGTTTCCATTTAGGGATAGCATGATGTGGACAAGCTCGTAAGAGTTCCCTAAACCTATCCCAACTCTCGTAAAACTCCTCAGTAGGGAGTTGGGCGAAGGTGTTAATGGCTCTCCTAGCAATGTTAGTCTTAATAATGGGATAGAATTTCTTAAGAAATTCTTGTTGCATTTGAGTCCAAGTACTAATCGTCCTACTAGGTAAGGTACCTAACCAATACTTAGCCTTTTCCTTTAAAGAAAAAGGAAAAAGGCGAAGTAAGACAGCATCATCACTAACGTTAGGAATCCTGAAGGTTGAGCAAACCTCCATGAAACTGTCCAAATGTGAGTACGGGTTCTCATTACCTAAGCCATGGAATGATGGAAGCATTTGTATGATATGTAACTTAAGCTCAAACTGATGGGCTATAGGTGGCAACCTAATGCACGAAGGTGAGATGTATGTGGTGGGAGTAAAATACTCCATGAGTGCACGTGGTTGTTGTTCTTCAGCCATTACTAAATCAGAGTTACCACTAGTGGATTTTTCAATTTCAGAGTCCAATGCGGAAAGGTCAAGAGACAAAGAGTAACGACTGTGCATGAACAATTAACCGCAAGAAGCAAGTAAACTAAAAACTATACAAGCAAAACAAATAAAACAGACAAAGCAAGCACTAAAAAAAATACTAATAAAAATAAAGAAATAACAAGCTATCCTAAAATCTACTTATGCACAAAAATAACAAGACAAATGCTAATAAAAAGAAAATAAATTTTTTTTTTTTTTTGACAGAGAATAACAATTAAAAAAGAATTAAATATTAAAAATTCTAAATTAAAAATCAATTGAATATTAAGAAACTAGGTTGAAAATAAAAACAACTTAATTTAAAATTAAAGATAAATTTAACAAGTTAAAAATCAAAGAAAATCACAAAAATAAAATCACGAACGTTGCCTAGTCCCCGGCAGCGGCGCCAAAATCTTGATGTGTTTTTCTATGTCTATCAAAATTTAATATAAAACCCTATCTATTAAACACACCTGAATTGAAGTGTAGAGCGAGAGGGTGTCGAACTACAGGGACTAAAAGTGCGTGAATTTATCCCATGACTTAAATTGATTTGAATAAAATTGAGAGGTTTTTGTGTTAATCAACCTAAGGAAACAAAAATTAAACTAAGGTAATCTACTTCTAATCGAAAAAGTGTATTAAATTGGAACCTAGAGTTTCGAGTCCATCGTTACCTAATTACTTTTGCGTTAACTTTTAAATTGGGATTATTGATTGTCACAGAGGTAGTGGTTTAGGTTACAAGCTTCAACCTACTAAGATAATGTTGTTAGTATTATGCATTGACCCTATCTAACTAAAGCATAAGAAAAATAGGCTCTACCTAACGTACTGTTAATTGCTACGTATTGACCCTATCTAACTAAAGCATAGGGAAGATAGGCTTTAATTAACAATTCAGTTAATATTATTGCTTGATTAATCAATCCTAAGGCTACAAGCACAAAGAATTAATTTATAAATATCAATGTCAACAATTAAAGGTTACAAACTCAATAATCATATCCATTGAATAAACAATAAAAATATAATACTTCAAGTATTTATCTCAACCAAGCAATTCATGTAAACAATCAAATTAACCCGAATTAAAAGTAAAGGCTAAGATTTCATCTCACCCCAGGGAGTAAGTTAGCTCTCCATCAAGGATAAGCCGGTGAAGAAGGAGATAAACGAACTCATGTCGGTCTTCACGCTAATTTCGCTCTCGTTCCAATTTAAAGAAAAATTAAAATAAAGAAAAAAAAGAAAAAATCTACGAGAGAGAAAGAGACGGTGAGCAAGGGGCGGTGGGTGAGAGCGCCAGAGAACAGAGACGACCAGCCACCCCCCCAAAATCGAACTTTATATCCTCATAGAAACCGACCCTGCACCTTCTCTGTGCTCTACCGGATCTGGGCCGCTACTGGTGTTGTTGGTGTCGTGCGGGCTGGGCGCTGGTGGAGGTGGGCTGTTCGTGGGCCTGCGCAGGGGAGCTGGGCTGGAGGTGTTCGTTCTAAGCTGGGCCGGAATAGTGCTGGTGGTGACGAGGTGGGTCGAGCTTGACGAGTTGGGCCGGAGTTGGTGCGGGACGATGGTGGGTGGTTGGGTCTGGAGGCAGGGGACGATGAACAGTGCAGCTCGGGTACTATAGCGGTGCAGGTCGAGCTTTTACGTTTCTTGTCCCGAATCTCGATTGATTTGATTTAATTGTTGACGCATCGAATTTGACATATTTGCACCAAAATTTGACAATTTTTGAAACTTTAATTTCAAACCTGCTAAACATAAAAATTGCCAAAATGAGTGTAGAACTATAATTAATCAGGTAAAAAATAATTAAAATATCAATTAAAAGATGCATAAATATGAGACGCATCAATATATAGTAGCGGGTCGGCACTATAGGTGGCAAACTTATCACACCGTACCAAAATCAACGGTAGCAAACATAACGCACTAGGATAAAACCACAGTGGCAAATATAACCCGGACAATAAATGAAATCAAGTTGGTGAATATAACATACCTGGATGCTAATAAACGTGGTGATGATGTACATCAGAATAGAAATAGGCTACTGGCAGTAGCATACCTTGAAACAAGTAAATCATATGCTAGATAAGAAATAGAAGTAGTCAAACCAGTGATACGCAAACCTTCAAGGATGTTCGTGTTGGGAAATATTTCAAAAATAATTCCCTAAAATTGGCTAAAGCAAAGTAGCAAAAACAATTTAAAATTTTAGTTCTAAATGTAAGCATCTCTAATCTAATATATTCATAGTAACATAGAACATTAAAGCATAATAAACAAGAAATTAAAAGCATAAATAGAATGCAAAAATTAGAGAAAAGCTTAAAAAAAACCAATTAAGAATACCTGGATTCTAGACCACAAATGTTGCCCTAGAGGAATTACTAAGATTGCGAGACCTTCTCTAAAATGATTATTTGACATCCGAAGTGTGAGCTCCAATATATTTACTAAGGAAAATTTTGTAAGATAAATTCTTCCTATTTAATATTAAACTGAATTCCCAAAACCCATATTTATAATAGGCAATTGGGTAGAAAAGCTTCAAAACTTTTGATGTGGGATGCTAATTTTCAAAGACAAAATGACGTCATATTAACGAGCAATATGTGCAACTTTGCCACGCAGAAAACGCCATATGGCGATATTTCGCTGGTCCGCACCAATAGGCGTGAATACACATTTAAGCCACCTCACGTGTCCCACACTGGTTTGCGGGCAAACTAGTGCTTGGATCACTAGTGCTCTAGTCACACGTCACTTCGTGATTGGCTCCCC
Organism: Simmondsia chinensis; assembly: GCA_018398585.1. Taxonomy (NCBI): domain Eukaryota; kingdom Viridiplantae; phylum Streptophyta; class Magnoliopsida; order Caryophyllales; family Simmondsiaceae; genus Simmondsia; species Simmondsia chinensis. The sequence goes on along the minus strand of JAGTTD010000006.1, from coordinate 24,369,594 downwards.
TGTTAAGGTGCAAATCCTAAGGCTGTTCTTCATGCCATTTATGTTTTTTTTTTTTTATAAATTCCTACATATCTTTAAATTCATCTCATGAATTATATGTTTAACAAAATTAATTTAAATAATTTATCTCATTAATTTATTTTAAATATTTCAACTGTGTAATATTAGAGGCTTGTAGAGGAACCCAAGGGACAATTCTAATTATCAATACTTGATAATATTGACTATCATTAGCAATAGTTAATTCCTCTAAATAAATGTTACTGCACTATAAAATTAAATATAATTATTCAATAATTTCCCTAATGACTTTTATAATAACAATTAACCTCTGTATCAGATATCCAAGACAAAATTAACTCTAACTACTACCGTTGTTTTTTCTCATAAATTTTTTATTAGTTCCCGACTCGCCTTTTCAAATAATTCAATAATACAAGAATATATTTATTGCATTAATTTCAAATGTTAAATACCTAGAAAATTTTGGCAAAAGTTTCTTCGAATTTATTCGAACACTTGCGAATCGACTAAGGGGATATCTTATCTCGTAAGAGATTAGATTCCATGTTGAACACTTATTCCAGCCACAGTTTATGCCATTAGCCAATGTACGTAAAATTTCAGTCACAATTAGTGACCTACCTTTTCAGTACACCAAGATAAATAACACTCCATGGACATGTTCAAAATGTTCTCAAGATTTAGAGTTATCGTTTAAATAGTATAAGATGAATTACCTATTTCTGGTAGTAGTCTAGATATAAGTAATTCATGTGGTCCATTTCAGTGTATCAATCTAATTCTAAACACCAATATAACACTTTTAGATCCCTATCCATATGACCCAGACAAGCCATCTTAAGTATCCTATTATAGTCTTATCAGACAAGTTATCCAAATTAATCACTGACTAAGAACATACTTTGATGACATATTACAATTTTAATTTAAGTCTATCCGTGGCTTAATCGTATTTACAAATTAAAACCAAACTTGACATGGCATCTTTCTCATGGAATTTAGTAAAAAACAATTGTATGTATGTTTGACTAGTAAAAACATGATTAAAGGAAAAACAAACGAAAATTTTTTTATTTAATTAATAACTAAAATAAAATAATTAGGTTTTTCAAGATAGTGGTTCCAACAACCTCCCACTTGTCCTAAACTCAATTAGCCATGCATTGCATAACTATCCCTTGGGGATATGTCAACTTATTGACCATTATATCTTCACTACCAATGTCTCACTGTGTTATTGTTTTGCACACAAGCTTTGATCTATAAGGAACTTTCTGAGTCAACTACTCTACTTAACAACTTTATAGCTATTAAGTACCCGGCTTCCATAGTGAACTAAATATTACAAGATTGCTTCATATGTCAACATCCAATGACTCTTGCTTTTAAAGTAAACATAAAAACTGACGTCAAATGCCTAGAACCCTTTTTAAAACAAGCAACCTATGATAAACCCAACATCTTTCTTAAAATCTCACTAAAGCTCAATCCTAAGAATATAGTGTGCTTATCTTGGATCTTTCATTTGAAATAACTGGACAATCAAATCCTTACAACTAATAATAAATCTATACCATTCTCAATGAGTAGAATGCCATCTATATACATTTAAAAAGTCACTACTTTCTAGTCATATCAGTCATACATGATTCACTAACCACAGGTACAAATCCATAAAATTTGATGGGTGTCATTGAATCCACTATTGAATGAACAAAAGTCTACAAATAAACTTCCTCAATTTGCATGCTATATGCTCCTGATACTTAACAACAAACATGCCTGATTTTATCGTGTAGATATCTTTCTTAAAATGACAATTTAGAAAAGGTCTTCTTGACTTCCATTTGTTATATCTCATCAAAATAAAATACAATGGATAAAAGTATCCTGATGGACTTACGCATAGTTCATCAGGCCAGAAGGTCTCGTCATAGACAATTCCTTCCTTTAGGGTATAACCCATGCCATCAATAAAAGCTTGCATAGTCTCAACCTTCTCCTCCACTCATCTCTTTATATTTATAAACCCATTCAAATCTGACCTTATGAGCTTAATGCCTTTCAGTGTCTATACATGTTTTCATACATTTTTAGAATATGTTTATTCTAACTTAGGTTTAATTGCCCTGACCTATTGGTTTACATACTTATTTTTATAACGTTTCAATGTAGTCTAGAGAATCAGATTCATTATCATGCTCAACTATTAAAGCTAAAGACATGAATTTGTTAGGTGGCCCTGACTGTCCTCCCACTACATCAACGCTCTAATGTACTTAGTGTGACATTAACACTAGTAGAGGATGTATCAAATACATCAACCAAATACTTAGTTGTATCATATTGCTATGATACAATATCTTAAATGTCATTTTATCTAACACAAGCCAACTATTGAACTTACATGGTTACAAACAAACCTCTTACATAACAAATCCTTTTGATACATGACTCATCATATGAATCTTACCGTATTTGATAACACATTATGGACACTCTATGCAACACTTTGCAGTAAAGAAATATAAGAGCTCTCTTAAAAGCCACTACTTCAATCTAATCAAAGTGAATTGATATAATTACCTATTTGATCCCACTTTGGTCTTAATTCCTTGAACTTTTCAAAGGATACAGACTTTAGTTTTTGCAACTATAAAGGTATCAATTTGTTGAGTAATCATCCATAAACTTGATGAAGTACTCATAGCTTCCTCTCGCTTGAACTTTCATTAGTACAAAAACATTTTATTAACAAGTTCTAGTAACTTAGTGGCTCTATTGCCTTTACTCTCAAAGGCTATTTTAGCCACCACACTCCCTAACATGATTCGCATACTGGTTATCACTTTGAATCCAATGATCCTATAAGACCATCTCAAACTAGTGTTTGAATCATATTAGATTAATGTGACACAAGCTTAAGTGATTAATGTGACACAAGCTTAAGTGCCACTTAAAAGCTATATCTACTGCAGAAAATTCTTTTTTTGTACGGTAATGTAGCTTGGCTTGTATTAGACATGGAATTGCCACTAACAAAGTTTTGACTTAGAAATTATCTACCAACATATATTCTTCAAATAAACATTTTATTTATTTAAAAAGACAATGTATTTTCAAAAAAAAATAACTTAAAAACTATTTTAAAACAAATATTAAGTAGAAATCAAATTTCTAAAAAAAACTAGTACATAAAGATATCAGTGTCAAAACTACATTTCCAACATAAACAACTAACTCTTGGTACCCCTATTGAAACAATTGTACCACCTTTAAGTGAGGGATACAACATGCCATTTAAAAAACTTCCTGGTTAGCTATATAATTCTGCAACGCCTTGCAACTATGATTAGTTGATTTGCTGTCTACTCACTAAGACATTGGTGGACTACCAACCAATCACAACTAGAGCAGACAAAATATCGAATACCAAGTCTTGATGGTTTTTTAGTCTTGGCAACAATTGTAACTAAGTACCTAGGAAATTCTCTTAAATATTAATAAGTAGTGCTTTTGTACAAGAGAAAAAAACTATTTTTACTTATGTTTTATTTTACCCTTTAGAGGTTCCTACTTCTTTGAGATGTAAATGCTTACACTAAGTAAACTCTTCTCCTCGTTCTCATGACACCTTTTTCTCTCATATTGCACCTTCATCAATTCCAACAATGAATAATCCCTATTATTCGATGTATTTACACTGAACTGATTGAAAGACCTTCATAGGCAAGTTAGGATCATTATCCCGTTGAGATTGGCTATCAATATTCGCATCAAGAATTTTAGTTGAATTGAATAAGCTACCACCACAATGATATGCTCTTGAACTGAAGTTACTTAACACAATTAAGTGTCAATCATCATTCTCATTAGTTGTCATCATGCTACTTATTTAGCCCATCAAACATTTATTTCAAATGTCTGAGCATCTCCACTACAGTTGACATTTCAAGTAATACTAGAACAAATTCAATATCTAATGTCCGAATCTTGCATCCGACTAACTTATTAGTCTAGTCAAGCATTCTATACATTCTTTCAACTTGACATTTTAGCAGCAAACTAGAGAACTATGAGCATATACTAATTGTCCACATGTACTAAGACATATGAATTATTTTTGAGTGAATATAATAGAATAGACAAATAACATATATCAGTATTTAACGTGTTTTTCTACGTCTATAAAAATTTAATATAAAACCCAATCTATTAAACCCACCTAAATTGAAGTGTAGGACGAGACGGTGTCGAACCACAGGGACTAAGAGTGCGTGAATTTAATCAATGACCTAAATTGATTTAAAAAAAAGTGATGTCTTTGTGTTAATTAATATAGAAAACGACAATTAAACTGAAGTAATCTACTACTAATCGGGAACGTGTATTAAATTGGAGCCTAGGGTTTCGAATCCATCATTAGCCAATTATTTTTGCGTTAACTCTTAAATTGAGATTGTTAATTGTCACACGGGTAGTGGTTTAGGCTACAAGCTTCAACCTACTAAGATAATGTTGTTAGTATTATGTATTTACCCTATCTAACTAAAGCATAAGGAAAATAGGCGCTACCTAATGTATTGTTAATTATTATGTATTGACCCTATCTAACTAAAGCATAGGGAAGATAGGCTTTAATTATCAATTCGGTTAATACTATTGCTTGATTAATTAATCCTAAGACTACAATCACAAAGAATTAATTTATAAATATCAATATCAACAATTAAAGGTTACAAACTCAATAACCATATCAATTGAATAAATAATAAAAATATAATACTTCAAAGTATTATCTCAACCAAGCAATTTATGTAAATAATTAAATTAACCCAAATTAAAAGTAAACAAAAGTAAAGGCTAAGATTTCATCGGAGAGCAAGTTAGCTCTCCATCAAGGATGATCCGGTGAAGCAGGAGATGAACGAACTCATGTCGGCCTTCAAGCTAATTTCGCTCCCGTTCCAATTTAACAAAAAAAAAAATAGAAAAAGGAATTGCTAAGCTGAGAGGAGATAGAGAAAACAGGGGCCCCGGTTCCAGAAATCGGAAGAGAACTTATATTCCTTCTCGAAATCGACTTTCCTTTTTGTTGAACCCTATGTGTACTGGTCTGGGCCTGGACTTGAGATGCAGTGTTTAGGCTGTGACGGGCTGAGGTCGGTGGTTGAAGATGATGCTACGGGTGGAGATGATTGGTCGGGTGGTTGATGGGCTTGAGTTTGGTGTCGGGATTGGAGGTCGAATCAGGCCGGAGTTGGGCCAGAGGTGATTCTGCAGTGCTGGGCCTGGGCCTGGGTTTAGGGCTTGAGGTGTGACGGGCTTGTTGATGATGAAGGAGGTGGGCTTAGGATACTGTAGCGGTGCGGGTCGGGTTAGAGTGGACCGAGCTTATACGTTGTTGTCCCGAATCTCGATTAACTTGATTTAATTGTTTACGCGTCGAATTTGTCTTATTTACACCAAAATTTGACAATTTCCAGAACTTTAATTTCAAACATGTTAAACATAAAAATTGCTAAAATGAATGCAGAACTATAATTAAATAGGTGCAAAATAATTAAAATAACAATTAAAAGATATGTAAATCTGAGATGCATCAATATTGATTGCAATACATTATAACATAAATATAAGCTATTTGTAATCAAAATAGTAAACAAGTCATACAACATATAAGAGCATTTTCTTAACTTTTGGAAAACAATCAAAGTAACGAGTTCACTATCCCACACTTACATGCATGTCATGGTGACCCAACCAAACTACCCAACACTCCCCGGCGTTAGGGTCGAATCAAGATATCAATAGGATAGGAACATTTCTCAATTAATATATTTTCTCTTAAACTCTTACTAAACATAATTAACACGCCACTTTCTCTTAGCCTTTAAGGTTACGATAAAGCTCCTCAAGGGGGTTAACTTAGCACCCTAGTCAATTGTAGTATACTGCTACCTAGACATCCATATAAGTCTGCAAAGTACTCCACGACAGTGTGGTCACACTTGCTTAACAACACTTTAGTCTATCTTTAAGAAGTCTAATCGTTTACTCCGCAAATGAGCATCCTCCTCGGGGAGTAGCAACCGCCTGCTATACTGATAGATCAGTAATGGAGGTTATGAGCATTCATCTAGAAAAGCTCGCTCCCACTTAATAATTTGAGTCTAGTGAACATTATTAATTAATTTTAGTAGAAAAACAAAGTATGAAATCCACCTAACCATTCTCTATGTGTGCTATAATGACCTAACTAATCCACTCGTCATTCCTTGTCAGCGGGGTCATACCGAGTTATCAGTAAGGTGAGAAATATTCTCAATTAATATGCTTCTTAAACATAATAAACTCATCTTTACTACCTTGGCTGTTAAGATAATATCGCAATGCTCCCTAGGAGCCTAACATACTATCCTAGTTAAGTATATACAAAAGAACATACCCAGTGCCTCAAGGGCTCCCGCCTACATAGGGTCTGGGTGGGGCGGATGTACGCAGCCTTTCCCCTTCAGGGTGTTAACCTGAAGAGAGGCTGTTTCCCAGTGCCCCCAACCTGAGGGTGAGGACTTCCCAGGAGGTCACCCATCCTGGTACTACTCTCGCCCAAGCACGCTTAACTTCGGAGTTCTAATGGGATCCGGTGACAGCATGTTGGTGCCCTCTTTGGTCTAGTTAAGAGTATACAATTGCCTAAATATCAGCACAAGTTGACAAGATACTCCGTGTTAGCGTGGCCGCATCTGTTTTCCTGCATCTGAATGTATCCTTAAGAAGCCTAACACTGTATTCCGTAAACAAACACCCTCCTCAGGAAGTAGCACCTACCCACTATAGTATTAGACTGGCAATGGAGGCCGTGAGGATTCAACCCCTAAACTTCGCCCCTACTTAAATTTTAAATAATGGATATTTCTGTTATTTTGATTATCTCATAGATTTTTTTTGTTTTTTAATAGTTTATCTCATAGTTATTACTAGAATCATATTCTAATAGAACATTTATTTTATATTTTATTATCTCATAATCATAATTAGAATCGTATTATAATATTTTAGTTAACTATTAAATAATATTCTAATCATATTAGATTCCCTTTAGTTATCATTAGAATCGAATTCTAAATTTTTATTTAATAATTAAGTAGTATTCTAATCGCATTAAATTATATTTTTTGTTTTTTTTTAATTGTTCAACATATGTAGTCTAATCCCATTAGATATTTTATGATAATTTTTTTTACAAATAATTCAACAGCTAAATTTCTAATTTTATATCAGTTTGAAAAAATTCTCCCCTTATGAAATGAAATATTTCATAAAGGTGAGATATTTAAATGATCTTTTAATTTTATTCACATCACACATAATTTTTAACCTTTTTTTAAATACCACTAAACAAGTGAACAAAATTTAACAAGTATCATGTTATCAAACTATTTTGAATAATATTACTTAAGGCCTTATAAAATTGGAATAATTAAATAGGTTTCTAAATATATTTAGAAATTATTTTCATATAATTCTTATTAGAATCCCATTCTAATAAATAATTCGTTTATTTTAAAAATATGTTTATTTTTTTAAATAAAAAATTCTTGCTAACGTCATCACTCATGTCAGCACTTGACTTAGCCAACTTCAGGAATACTAACGTTAACGCAACCAGGTTGTTCTTAAATAAATAAATATATGTATATCCTTTTTTTAATCTCATTAGAAAATAAATCCGAATATCTGATCTTATCGAATATACTACGTTGGATTGCATTATAATATTCAATGATTGAATAGTTTTGTATATTCATTCTAAATATAATTATATTAGATCTTTTATCATTAAATTTTTTATATATCTAAATCTTTTCAATAAATTTGAATATCTAATCTCATTACATTATTTAGAAATATGCACCCACTAGCTTTAATTAAAATTCATCCTAGTTTAAACAATTGATAAATAGACAATCTCGTTATTGAACACTTCCAATAACAATATTCAGTTTTTTTTTTTTTTTTTTTTTTGGTCCTTTAACGAAATTCTTAATTTCACTTATTCCTGATTATACTTATGACCTTTCATTATGCTTGATAACCGCATGCCTTTTATGAACATAATTAGAGGCTGAATCTAATAACAATTAATGAAAAATATTTCAAAAATAATTTCATAAAATTAGTTAGAGCAGAGTAGTCGAAACAATTTAAAATTTTTAGTTCTAAATCTAAGGGTCTCTAATCTAATATATTTGTAACAACATAGAACATCAAAGCATAACAAATGAAAATTAGAAGCATAAATAGAATGCAAAAATTGAAGGAAAGCTTAAAAAAGGGAATCAGGAATACTTGAATTATAGACAATAAATGTTGCCTTCGAGGAATTACCAAGACTGCTAGACCTTCATCACAATAACCTCTTGACATCCGGAGTGTGGGCTCCAAAATATTTATAAAGAAAAAATTTCAAAAAGAAATTATTCATATTTAATTTTTCAAAAAATCAAATTTTTCAAATAATTTTGAGATATTAAACTAAATTCCCAAGACTCATATTTATAATAAACTATTAGGTAGAAAAGCTTCAAAACTTTCAACGTCGGATGTTGATTTTCAAAAACAATAGGACACCATATTAAACAAGCAATAGGCATAATTTTGCTGTGCAAAAAACGCCATGTGGTGACATTTCATTGATACTCGCCTTTACACATTTAAGTCACCCGCGTCTGACACATGCTATGCACTGGTTGGTGGACAAACCGATGCTTGGGTCACCAGTGCACCAGTCTCGTGTCGAGATGGCATTGGCTCTCCCGTTAACGTTCGGATCCTGAGGCTGGTTTTCAGGGTTTTTTTTTTTTTTTTAATTCCCACATATATAAATTCGTCTCATGAATTATATGTTTACCAAAATTATGAATAAATAATTTATCTCATGAATTCATTTTAAATATTTTCAACCGATGTATTAGAGTCTTGCAAAGGGACCTCCGGGACAATTTAATTTTAACTCCAAATAAGTCAAATCTAATTATCAACACTTGATAATATTGACTGCTATATACTAATATTTAATTCCACTAAATAAACAATACTACACTTGACAACTATGGGGACTTCTTCACTCTAGAGATAAATAGAATTATTCAATAATTTTTCAAATGACTTTTATAATAAAAACTAACCCCTCTATTAGATATTTATGAGCAAAATAACTCTAACTAGTACCATTATTTTTCTCATAGTTTTTCCTTTACTTCCCAACTCATCCGTTTCAAATAATTCATTTACACAAAAACATACTTATTGTATTAATTCCAAATTTCAAGCACAAAAACATTTTGGCCAAAGTTTTTATGGAATTTATTGAAACACTTGCGGATCAATTAATGAGATACCTTTATCTCGTAAGGGATTACAAATTCCATGTCGAACACTTTTTCCCGCCACACTTATGCCGGTATCCAATGTATGTAAGACTTCGGTCACAATTAGAGGCCTAATTTTTTAAATACACCAAGATAACTAACACTTCATCCACATGTTCAGAATGTTCTCTGGATTTAAAGTTATCGTTTAAACAGTACAAGATAAATTACTTCTTTCTTATAGTAGTCTAGATATAAGTAATTCATGTGGTCTAATTTAGTATATCAATCTAATTATATACAACAATATAAGACTTTTGGATCCTTATCCATATGACCAAAACCAGTCAACTAAAGTATCATATTATAGTCGTATCAGACAAGTTGTCAAATTTTATCACTGACTACGAACATACGTTGACGATATATCACAATTTTGATTTAAATCTATCTCTGGCTCAATCTCATTGACTACTTAGACCAAATTTAATATGGTGTCTTGTACTACGTTCATCCCATGGAACATATTAGAAAACAATAACATGTATGTTTGACTTATAAAAACATGATTAGAGAACAAATAAATAAAATAATTTTCATTTAATTAATAATTAAAATAAAATAATTGAATTTTTCAGGACACTGGTTCCCACAGTTCGTACTTGATGTTCCTATCTTTAACGTTTTCCTATGAGCAGGTGATCATGGCGCCATTTGCGTTGAATAGTTGTCAATAAATTACTGCATGACTAGTCGTCAATAATATTTGTACGATATGATTCATAAATAACTACACAAACAGTTGAGAATGCCCTAATGTTGAGCAGGCCAGAGATGCATAGCGAATATCTTAATAACAATGAGCACCTAATGGTTTTGTACCATGACATTTACACTTATGATGTATATTAAAAACGTGAGGATGTGAGCTTTAAGAACGCATCGGCTTAGTCGTAGGTGTTTTCTAACGGATATCCAACTTTTTGCTCCTGACAAAGATTTTGAGTTAGCTTTAAGAGTTTAGCAGTCCTCCAGTATGTTGTTTTATGCTATATTGATGATAGCTCAAAATGCCAAATTTATTGGGCTGCGGGTAGGAATAGCATTGGGTCGGATTTGAGTCGGGTTTGTTTCCATTCAGATCCAACCCAAAAAAAACTGACTCAACCCAAATCTAGAAAAAACCCATTTATTCTATGAAAATTCAACCCTAATCAAAATCCATAGGGTGAAATAGATACCTGACCCAAATTTACAACTCATTTGAACCCTAGAAAAAATTATAATATTATATTCTATTATTAATATATATAATGATAATGTTTTAATTGTGCCTTAAAAGTTAATATTTGAAATAACAATTACATCTTTTTTTTTTCTTTTTTTGCATTTAAATTATAGTAATATAATATTAGACAATCATTCAAAAACCTCTTAATGAATATTCCTCATACATCAAATATAATTTTGGATCGAATTTGGGTCGGATCTGGGTTGGATTTGATGTCATCCAAATCAAACCCGACTCGTAACCCATTTATTAACATCCAAATCTAAATCCATTCAAAACCCATTTTTCACATCCAAATTTATCATAAATAAATCAGATTTGATAGATATTGAATGAATTCGGATCCAATTGTCATTTCTAGTTGTGAGAGGAGTTCCTAACCTGTTGTAAGAAAGGTCAGGTCCAAGATTTTATTTTTTTGTAAATGTAATTAGTTAATGCAGTTATCAAAACCTATCATTATTTGTTTGACTTTCCCCTCGAGTTGCCAAGTTATGACAGGATTTCTCCTCCTAATTCATTGTCCATGTTCTCATGTAATTGTTCCAGGTTGGTGATTATATCCACCTTCATTTTCGTCTAGATAGACTATTAGGATATATATTCTATTCATATTATTCTGATATTATTTTGATAATATTTTACATTTATTTTTGTACTCTTTACTATAAATTTATGCCTTAGCAACCTTATTGGGTATGCTCACTAACTCATAATCTCACATGGTATCAGAGCATATCAAACCCTAAAACAAAAATTCTCTCTCCCTCCCTCTCATGAAACCCTAGCCGCCGCTGCTGCTGCCCTTCTCCCCTCTCCTTCGGTCGCTCACATGTGGTGTCTCTGGCAATTGAACCTGTGAACCTATGGCTGCCTCCTCCTCTTCTCCCTCTCTCTCCAATACCAATGCCTTCCCTGCCCTATCTCTGGTCTCAGCTGCGGTCAACCGACTGCTCCCCACCACATCGGCTCGCCTTACCCAGCCCCCATCGCAACTGCCCGTGACCGCTTGGCCTGCGTCAGCCTCCTCCCCTTCTGAGTTCAATCATGGGTTCCCGCTTCCTACTCTTCCCCTCTCACATGTTGATTTGATTAAGGCCCCTACAACTCATGGCATGTCCTCCTCCGGGTATAACCTCGGTCCTCCTTACTCCCTGTTCAATTTCCCTAATTACTCTACACCTCACATACCCGGGACGCTACCCCTCTTGGCTTCCCCTCCCCAAGCCCTCTCCCCCCCCTCCTCTATTACAAATCTAGCCACTATTGAACTAGAAACCCCCACAGATTATACCACGTGGCATGAACAAATCCTTATGATTCTTCGTGCCCATCGACTCATGGGTTTCGTTGATGACTCAAATCCCTATCCCCCCAATCAAATTTCTACACCCACAGGTCAATATATCCCTAATCCTGATGCCATAACCTGCCCTAATGCTTATCTGCTTCCCTGGCCTGCCCGGTCCTTAATGATATCATTCATCATACCACCTCTCGTGAGATGTGAGATGTCCTAGCCAAATGCTTTCGTGACCACTCCCTCGCCAAGTAATTTGACCTACGCTCCCAACTCGCCACTCTACGTAAAGACAATAAAACCATGATCGCATGTCTCACTGAAATTAAAACCATAGCCGATGACCTGGCAACTATAGATTCACCAGTGTCAAACCGTGAGCTCCTCCACTATGCCCTCTTCGGCCTCCCTCCGGAGTATGTCGCGTTTAATACCTTCACTCGCCAATGGTCTCGTAACCTCCCTCATGAGCAACTCAAGATTGCATTGTTAGATGAGGAAGCTGCTCTTTCTCGCATACACGCACGCTCTTTCATTGATCATGGTCATGCCCTTGCTGCGAGTGGTGCGCCATCGGACTATTCGGGTTCTGGTCGGGGTCATGAAGGGCGTGGTCGTAAGGGTCATGGATGCAACAATAACAATCGCAATGGGAATAATGGGGCTCGTGGTGCTCCACCAATAGTCTCCTAGTACAGGTATAGCTACTACTGGTGCTCCTCCTCCGCATCCACAGAGCTGGGGTCGTTCTGCAGGTATGAACCCTCATTCGCCTCATGATGGTATACTCGGTGATGGTCCCTTAGTTTTTCATATTTGTCATCAAGCTGGTCACGCTGCCTCTGATTGCCCTCACCGCTATGTCAACTCTGACCTCTCCCAATACCTCTCGGCCATATCTGTCACTGATCATGCTGATCCTACATGGTACCCGGACTCCTGGGCGTCCAATCATATGACTTCCAACGCAGGTATTTTAACTCAACACAATGTTCATTGTTGTTCACAATCAATACAAGTTGGTAATGGGTCTTTATTACCGGTTACACATGTTGGTTTTTCAAAATTTTGTACTAAAACTAGTGACATGTTGCTTCCTAATGTTATGTTGGTTCCTGGTCTTGCATACAACCTCTTGTCTATTAAACAATTATGTCGTGATAATAACTGTGTTGTTGAGTTCGATTCTTTATCTTTTTGTGTTAAGGACAAGGCTAGGGGGATGCCACTTCTTATTATACGCAATGAAGGCCCCCTATATGGGTTTTCTCCTCATCCTACTGGACTTGTTGCACGGACAGTCATGGCTGACCTATGGCATAGGCGCTTAGGTCATTTAGGGAAATCTGTTTTAAACACTTTACATACTCGCTCTTTGATTATTGGTGTTTCTTGTTCTAGCACAATAACACAATGTTCTGCATGTTGTTTAGGAAATTCACGTCATTTACCTTTTTCACATGTGTTACATGATAACTCTTTACCTTTGCAATTAATTCATTCAGATATTTGGCAATCGCCTGTTATTTCTATTTCTGCCTTTCGGTATTATGTGCTATTTGTTGATGATTTTACTCGCTTCACCTGGCTCTACCCGATGCAACGGAAGGATAAAGTGTACTCCATCTTTTCTGATTTTAAGGCCCTGGTTGAAAATCTATTTAATCTTCGAATTAAATGTTTTCAAAGTGATGGAGGTCGTGAGTTTGACAACAGGTCCATGGCCACCCTTTGTCGTACCCACGGTATTCACTTCCCTCTTCTGTCCTGATACCCCACAACAAAATGGGATGGTAGAACGAAAGCATCAACATTTAAGTGAAATGGTGCAGAATCTACTTTTTCAGGCACGTTTTCCTCCAAAATTTTGGGTTAATCCTATTTGCACTGCGTGTTACATTATAAATCGGTTTCCCACTCAAAACTTACAAAATCTTACATCTTTTGAAAAATTGTTTAAAAAGGCGCCAAACTATAACTTTTTCCAAGTCTTTGGGTGTGCTAGTTATCCAAACATCACATCCCGTACCCCTCATAAATTGGCCCCACGTTCTATCCCATTTCTATTTATTGGGTATGCAGGAAGTTATAAGGGGTACCGGTGCTTGGACCCCACTACTGGTTGTGTCTATACTAGTCGTCATGTGCATTTTGTAGAACATTTATTTCCTTATCCTAACATCGTGTCTAGTATGCATGCACCGCCAAGCTCAGCCCTGGTTGATATCCCTTTGCCAAGTCAAATTATGGCTCATGCTAACCGCATGGCTGCACCTACTGTGTCACCCCCGGTGGCCTTGGGTAAGCTGTCAAGCCCACTCTCACCCGCAGTTTTACCCGCCTACTTCCCCTTGGCTACCGCACTTGAGCCCGCCACCGTGGTATCCATGGACAGGACGGGTGCCAGTCCCGATTCAGGGGGCGCACGCCAGGCTTCCCCGATCGGTGTGATCTCCTTAAATGGTCACCCTGGGCCGTCCCTCACGCCCACGGTTGCTCCTGCCACCCTGAATGTCCATCCCATGCGTACCCGCCTTCAAGACGGGATACGTAAATCTAAGCACATTATATCTCTTAGCTTTGTTGGTGTGATTCAGGAACCAACATGTTTTTCACAGGCTGTTAAAAACCCTCAGTTGCAAGAAGCCATGGCTGAGGAATTCAGTGCACTTATTCAAAACCAGACATGGGACCTCGTACCCCTCTCTCCTTCTCAAAATGTTGTCGGTAGTACTTGAAAGTATAAAGTCAAGTATAAACTTGATGGCTCTGTTGATCGTCGCAAGGCCCGTCTTGTTGCTCAGGGGCTTTCACCAACGTGAGGACCTTGACTATTTTGAAATGTTTAGCCCTGTAGTTAAACCTACCACCATCAGGTTCATACTTACACTTACTGTCACTAACAAGTGGCCCATTCGCCAACTGGATGTCAAAAATGCATTTTGACATGGATTTCTCAATGAAGAGGTATACATGCATCAGCTTCCAGGTTTTATACCCCCGAAATTCTCCACGGATGTATGCCGCCTGCGTAAAGCTCTATACAGCTTCAAATAGGCACCTCGAGCTTGGTTTCATATGTTTAGTACGTTCCTTTACAGCCTGGGTTTTTATTATAGTAAGGCCAATCCCTCTCTTTTCATACATTGATCGCCTCGTAGCATTGTATGCCTCTTACTGTATGTGGATGACATTATCCTTACTGGATCTGACTCGACTTTACTCACTCGTCTCACTGCTTCTCTCTCCACTCAATTTACCATGAAAGACCAAGGCCCACTTAACTACTTTCTTGGCATCGAGACCAAATTCAACAAACATGGCCTTTTTCTTTCCCAACATAAGTACACCCTTGACTTACTTGGCAAGCATGACATGCTTGAGGAAAAACCTGTACAAACTCCTTTACCAGCTCGGGCACAACCCTCTGTGGCTGATGGGTCTCTTGTACCTGATCTGACCGAGTTCCGTAGTGCGGTGGGTGCGCTTCAGTACCTCACCATGACCCGTCCAGATATTGCATATGCCGTCAATCGTGTCTCTCAGTTTATGCACGCTCCCACTACTTCTCATTGGCAGATGGTTAAACGCATTCTTCGATACCTGAAGCTCATGCCTGATCATGGTCTCACCATAGCTCCGGGTTCTTGGACATCTGTTACTGCATATGCCGATGCTGATTGGGATGGCTATCCTGACACCTGTCGCTCCACTACGAGTTTTGCTCTGTTTCTAGGTCCCAACCTCATTTCATGGCGTGCTAAGAAGCAGCCAATGGTTGCCAAGTCCTCCACTGAGTTTGAATATCGCACTCTAGCCAAGGTGGTTGCTGAATGTGATTGGATATGATATCTCATGCATGACTTAGGTCTACGCCATTCTGGTTCGATTCTTGTGTACTGTAATAACGTGTTTGCTACTTACTTCGCTGCAAATCCTATCTCTAATGACCGTAGCAAGCACGCTGATATTGACTTTCATTATGTTCGTGAGAATGTTGTTAAGGGTGATATTCAAGTTCGATACATTCCTACCACCAAATAGGTTGCTAACATATTTACCAAGGGGTTGGCTACTAATCGCTTCCGCTACCATAAGGCCAATCTGCACGTTGGTTCCCCTCGCATAGATTGAGGGGACGTATTCGGATATATTCTATTGATATTATTTTGATAATTTTCTGTAATTATTCTTGTACTCTTTACTATAAATATATGCCTCAGCAACCCTATTGTGTATGTTGACTAACTCATAATCTCACATAGAGGAAGTATTTTCAATATTCTAACGCAAGTTTGTGTATGGTTGATATGCTTCTTGCCTGTTGAGAAATCATTTTCAATACCTGGAGTTATGAATTACATGTTGTGGCAGAATGCTTGCTACGCTTGGTCCATTGAATCAAGTTAACAAGGATTTAGTTCAAATCCTTTTATTTTATGAAAGATTTGATATGTGGAGTAATAGTGCGTAGAGTTTTCATAAGGTTTTTTTTCCTGCAATTTGTAGGAATGCCAATTTCAAGCGAAGTGGGTGTATTCCTAATCTATTTTTAGAGGTGACTCATAAAAAGTTTACTGCCAACGCACGCAATGTTGCGTTATTCATGTGTGAGTGGCTTTTCCTTAATTTTGAGGTGTTCAGGTAAAAGCATCTTAAAGAAAGTGGAGTACATCGGGCAACTTGAGGGAAAAGCTCAGCTTCGAATATTGTAGGTGCAAGATTTGTGTTAGACTTTTTCTACAATTTGCAAATGTGCTAGCTTCAAGCAACCTGCGCATATCCTTAATTCACCTTTCAGTGTTTTTTCGTTGGGGGCTAAGGAGGTCCTCCCCTGCACACCTGGGTGTTTAGGCTTATTATTGTGTTTTGGAGACCCGGTTTCATGATTAAACTCAGTCTAGTGCTACTCGATTTTTATACAATAATCACATGCTTCAGTGCACTTATAACATACTCGTCCTTTTGACGTAGCAAGTTGCTCAACTATACTTAACAATAACCCATATGAAATTCTAACCTCTAATCACTATCCTAGTTAGTAAAACACGGTACAAGAATTACAGAATCTAATGCGTGTGTATTATTCCACTTTATAAATGAAACTTTAGGTCCAAATTCTTGACTTAAAAAAATAAACGATAATGTCAGTTACAACAATGATAATAGAAACATAACATATAATAAATGGCAAGCTATAATCATTTTTTTAACAACAGCTATAATCAATATTTGAGAGCAAAATTAATGAATTTGACAAAATATAAAATACGAATATTCAATTATTAGTTATTTTTTAAATAGGAAAATACGAATTTATGTTATAATAAGTGAATCTGTGCTATAATAAGTGTACTATACGAATAACATCAGAAAATATATATTTCGCTATATTATTGAGAAATTATACACAAAACACTATTTTTAAATGGGAAAATACTACAATGTGTATTCTGCTAATAACATTATCACAAAGAGCAGTTCTAACCCCACCAAACACCTCTAGTTGACCAGTAGCTAACCAAGCCATGACTGGGCTAATTTGGCCATGGCTAGACTAGACGAGCCACCTTCCCTAGTGGCAGCCATGGCCGCGTGAGGCAATACCTTGACTCGCTCTTTGACCGCTTCCCCACTCACCGAGTCACTCTCCATCAACTCTCTAACTCGTTGCTCCAACTCAACCGCACTCACAAACCCATCTTCTCTTATGTCCAATGGCAGCGCCACCTTCATTTCTTCCACCAAAAACAACCTATTCATTCTCTGCTCATGGTACATCGGCCAAGCCACCATTGGAACCCCAAAACTCACCGCTTCTAGCGTCGAGTTCCACCCACAGTGAGTCACAAACCCGCCCACTGAGTCATGGCTCAGTACTTGAACCTGTGGTGCCCATGACTTGACCACTAGTCCTCTTTCGCTTGTCCTTTCGAGGAACCCTTTGGGTAATAGTTCACCCAAGTTTGGATCCTCCGAGACGACTTTGTCTTTTTCAACACCATCTTTTGGTGGATTACGCACGACCCACAAAAATCTATGGCCACTCTTCTCTAACCCAACTGCAATTTCCATCAATTGTTCCTTTGAATGCAACCCTAAGCTCCCAAAACTGAGAAACACAACACTACCCTTCGGCTGCAAGTTTAACCATTCCAGACATGGGTCAATCTCAGCACCCCCATTAGGAATCCCATCATTCGCGGAATTTACCAACGGCCCAATGCAATATATGACCGGATTTGTCCCCTCTGACAACGCTTTAACAGCTCGAGGCTCCAGCATCTCAAAGGTATTTACAATAATGCCACTGGACTTCGCCATGTTGGTGGCTAAGCTGATGAAGTTATCATAATCTGCAGCGGAGCTCCCGGGCACTAGTGGCGGTGGGGCATCGCGGAGAGGGATAGGAGGCGCGCCAGGGACATTAATGACACCGTTTAGATTGCTCTTCAGTTTGTACCCATCTAGGGTCTTCTCAAAGAGATTTGGGAGACCCAACAATGGAACTAAACCAGAAGCATTAGTACTCCAATAATAGTAAGTAGGAATTTTAAGGCTCTGCCCAACATCAAACGCAGCATTACAGAAGAAATCAAGTACAAAGGCTCTAACTTTAACACTTGAATCCTGCAAAATCTCATGGAGAAATTGGTATACATTGGGATTATTGAGGCGAGGAAGGAGAAAAGAGAGTTCTTGGAAGGAGGAATTGGGGGCTGAGACGGGGGGGAGGTGGTGGAAGGTGATGGAAGTGGTGGTGCTGAGGGTGTGCGGTGAAGGTGGGTTGGTGAGAAGGATGATGATGGAGAAGGAGGGGTGATGAGTGAGGATGAGATGGGCTAACTCCAACATGGGAAAGTAGTGGCCTACTGCTGAGGAGGGGTATAGTATTATGGTGTCCGCCATCGATGAGAGCTTGCACGCACACAGAAGGAAGGAGACAGCAAAAAGTGGTGAGGCAGGAAGTAGTTTACAGTAATGGGATCCAGCTGGGTATTTTTAACTAATTGAATTAACCAAGGGCCGAAGCACCCTCCGAATTTTAAAAATGTACCAAGGGTTTAAGCACGGGTAATTTTTTAAAACTCGTGGTATATTTATTTAAAATTTATGGTGCATTTCTAAATTTAATTTTAAATAGGTATAAATTAAGTTGGGGTATCTTTAGAATCATGAGAGAGCCTTAATAAAGTCCTTAGTGTAATGTAATCCCTAAATTAGTAGGAAGATGACATCAAAATTAGATATTATTTCATATATAATTATGATTCGGCCATAAATTGGGTTAAATTGAGTAAAAGTATAAATTTATATTGAGTTACTTGCATTTAACATAATTTTTTTTGTTCAAAATTACGTTATTAACTTAACTTAAATTTAATCAAGGGACTAAATTGACACATTTTGAATTATTTAGGGACTAAATTGATATAATTAAAAATGTAAGGACCAAAATAATACAATTGGCAAAATATAGGGACCTTTGACGCAAATCACGCTGTGTGTGTGTGACACTCTTATAAGAGGGTGAAGTGGGAGAAGAGGGTAATGTCAAGTGAGAAGAAGATGATGTCAGCAACTAAATGAGTAGTCCAACATATTCCCACTCACTCTTATTCTCTCATAAGGATCATGCCTATACACACACACACACACACACACACACACACATACATACATACATAGAAAGAGAGGGTGAAAAGGAAGAGATCTTAACGAAGGGCCAAGATTTGTTAGGCATTAAAAAAATAAATTTTCTCTCATACCTCTTCTTTCCCTGTCTTCAATACCCTTTTCTCTTTTGATCCTTCCATACCCCACTAAGTCACCGGTCATCACCCTGCCACCTCGCTGTGCCGCTGTCACCTTCTCTCTTTCTCCCAATGTCCCCTTCCCCATATACCCCCTGCCTTCTCTCACACACGTCGCCACCAAGTCACTGGCAAACGCCATCACTGGCAACCACCTAAGGATATATGGGGAAGGAGGTATTGGGGCAGAGACAGAAAGAAGCAGGCGGTGGTGGGGCAAAGGCACAATGGTGAGGCTGCCGGTGACTTGATGGGGGAGGGGGTTGTTGGAATTTGGGGATAATGTACTTCAATTTTGTAGTCTTGTATTTTTGCCCAAATCCCACATAGAATATCTAGAGGATGAGAGTCTAGTTTATATACCTCCTTGTTATTGTACTTGGTAAAGTATTGTGGGGTCTAGAGTGGGTCTTGTGAACCATACAAGCACGCACGCGCCCGCCCGTCCCACCTCGTCGAGCTGGCCAGTGCGTCGCATAACGATGTCATATGGTGTGGTCTTTTTCTAACCCGAACCCTTATTTTTATAACATTGGTATTTGTTTAAGTTGTCGTAAACCAGCTCGAGTTAATCCCTTGTCTTGGATAATTCTCGAGGCCTTTGGCTCAAGCTCAAGGTGTATCCCAGTTGACATCGAGGGTGCTGCCTTGAGGAGTTGTCCACACTCCAGGTCTCAGGGCTCGAGCATACGTTTTGACCACGTCTTTTCCCACTCTTTTCTTAACTGATTTTTCCCATAACTGAGGCTCTCCCATATCCACAACTTTCCTTGTTTGAGGCATATCCTTTGCCATGATCTTTTACTTAACCTCCAAGTATTTTACTCTATAAATACAATCCTTTAGGATTTTGTAAAATACACAATTCACTTATAGAATTTACAGAATTTCTTCTCTTTCTTCACGGCATTCCTTTTCTCTTCTCTCCTCTATTACTGAGCAATTTGGGGCTACTCCAACCCATTTCCCTGGAGTATACTACTAGGGTGGATGCCATGTTAACCCTGGGGGTCGGAGTGTCATTCATCCCATTGTACCTCTGAGGGGGCATAAACGACTTAGGGCAGTGGATTATCCACGACGCGGCAATTTCTACGGTCAATTATTTTCTTTCTATTAATCTTGTTAAAGTAGTTTTTTTCATCATTCTTATAATCTCGAATATCAGTTTCATTGTAATAAAAGAGTTATATTTTGATCAATTATTCACCTATTTCACCAACAGGGGTATGGGGGGAGAGAATGATAAAGAGGCATGGGACAGAAATTATTATTAAAATTTTTTTGATGCCTAACAAATCTTGGCCCTCCATTATATTAGACAACCAAGATCTCTCTCTCTCACACTCTCACTAAAAGTGTTGTTATCATATATTGTAAATTTAAATTAGAATTACGTACATAAAATGTTCTGGTACTTCGTCTCCCCGTTTATACGGGAGCCCATGAGGCTAGGTCTGTTGTTGTTGTTCTTGTACTTTGTCTAACATGACAATTTAGTATTTTTGCTTTTAGCTATATCAGTTGAGTACTCATACAAGTTAATATCAAATTTTTCAGTCGTTTAATCACATTAAATGCACGACCTAATGCAAACCTGCCCTTTAGCCTAATTAAACCCACTAGTGACCCGATAATTAAAAAATATTTACCACGTTGTCGGGCATTTTACAGCAGGGCCAAATTAGTCTGGCTAAATTAATTTTTATTTAGCTTAATTTTACTTGTGGTCGTACAGTAAATTAACATCATTACAGTGAAAAAAGTTTTAACAATCCGATCACAGGTGAATTTTTCTTGAACAAAGAAAATGGCCTCTGGCCATTCACAAGTGAGTTTAATTAGCTAAATGGTGGATTTGCATTGGGTCGTGTATTGACCTGATGGCTTCGTAAATGCAAAGATTCTTCCATTTCTCCTCATATTTGAGTGTCAAACGATCCATTCGATCAATGTATCACGTCGTTAAGAAAGTCCACCCCTTGAAGGGGGCAGATTCTTGCAAATGCTTCTTCCTCCCTAAAAATGCCCTACACAAATAGTACGAAGCAAAGGAGAGTCATCAGTATCAGGGAATATGCCCTCAAGGATGAAAATGTCAAACAAGGGGTCAAAGATTGGCCCTAGGGCACATGGTTCGAAGGTAGAAGAAGGATTATTCTTAATCATCCAAGAAAGATCCTCCTCAATGGTATTAAGATCAATAGGGTTTCAGAGTCTATCTAAAACCATTGAAACATCTGATTGAACCAGATATGGCAATTGCTATATAGGGCTGTCAGCTTGAGGGAAGGAGGTAGAAAGAGGATAGCTGATTCAAGCCATTATCAATAGATTGAAGAAGTCTAAAAGCTCTAAGGACAAAATCAGAGCAAGCATTAAAGCGCTTGATCACAATGGAAAGAGAGCACATAGCGAAAAGTAAAAATTTTTCGAAGCTCTAATTGTCATATTTATAGACGCGCGGGAATAAAGAAAGAAGAAACACCCAAAATTGCTCTCTGGAGCTACCTGTAGCAGTTGGAGGTCAAATCAAGCAAATTTTTTACCCATTGAAAATCTAGAATTATCAACGGCTAAAAGAAGGCCATTTGTTTACAACTCTTCTTTCCCCTATTAGAAAAATATTTCTTAAGAAACCTTTCATTAATAGCCCAAATTGATGGCCCAGCAGTTGAATGAATCCACTAGCCAATTGTTAACTATAGGGGAACCCTTAGTTAGAATTAGGACTTAGCTCTTTTGATGTCTGTAAAGACATTTTTTTGCCTTATGTTTATTGCTTCAATATTAGCCGTGTACCCCTTTATATCATCAATGAAATACGCATTTTGTTGAATACATGTCTCAGTTTGGTAGTTCCCACAGTCGATGAGTTAAGAATTGAGGCATTGTTTAAGGCCATGGCGGCCAAGGCTTAACCTTGATGGCGTTGGTCTTAACACCAGCGTCATTGCTTAATAGTTAGATGAACTTAGGTTTGTGTTATTATTCAAGTGCTTTGACAGCCAAGGGTTGAACTTGATTGTGTTGGTCCTCTTCTAGTAACCCAAATATAGTTTGCTTCTGTTTGCTTTATTTGTTCGTTAGTAGTGTGATGTGGTTGTCGTAAATACAAATATAAACAAACGTGCAAAAGGGACTCACCAAAGCTAGGGAATGAGCCTAAATTCGGACTGCACGTCATTAATCTCAACCACTGACCTTCCGGAGAAAAAGAGGTGATATTTTTGTGTATCCAAGTTAGGGATATGGATATAACTCAAGTGGGAGTTATATTGATGGAGCAAGGGTCGCAGACATATTCCCTCATACACTTAGAAGTCATGAAATGGGATGGAGGCAAACCCAAGAGCTCAGAAGTCTGCTTACAAGCCTGAGTCAATCAGATTTTTAGGCCTGGCACCCTAGACTTATAATAACTCAAATGAGTTAGAGTCTGACATACGAGTGTTGCCTTTTCCAGAAGGCCTCTTGATAAAGACAATCCATTAACTAAAGAACCAATAGAAGTTCCGCCTGTCCTTTCAGCTGAAGCTTTAAAGATAAAAAATGGTCCTTCCTTACTCTGGTTTAAATCCAAAGTTAGGACTTGATTTTATTTCTCTAAAGTCGTCCCTTTCAGGTTACATCACCAAGAGTCACTGTTACAAACCGAGAATCCGAGGTTTGATTTAAATGGGCTTATTGGCGGAGAATTTCAGTTGAAGTTAAAATTCAGTTAAAAATCTGTTAAAAATGCTGCTGCTGCTGCTGTTCTGTTCTGCTACTGGGCTGCTGCGTGTGGCTGTTATAATATTGATTAGAGTTGATTAGTTTAATAAATGATGTATTAGCTTGGTAGGGTTGCTTTGTATTAGTCTTAGTACTTCATTTAGTACCTTCCTGCTCAGTGTTGTAATAAATCTACATATTAACATCCTGCAGTAGCAAGTAGCAGATCTGCAGCAGCAGGTGCGGTTAGTTGCTATTTTTTTTAGGCGCCAAAATACATTTTAGTGTTAGTTAGGTATTCTAGATGGTTCTAGATGATTCCTAGCTAAATTGGTTAGTAGTTCATGTAATTGGATTGCTATAAATAATGCAACCTGCTGTAATGAATGAGGAATCAAAGTATCAACAATTTATCTCAATTGAGATCAATATTCTTTCTCTCATCTAATTCTCTCTATTTCTCATCTAATTTCCCTTCTTCTCTCATCTAACTCTAAATTATATCTTCTCATCTCAAATTCATATTCTTTCTCATCCCAAACTCTCAATTCTATCCAAATTATATTAGTTTACGTTCGAGGTTCAAGCCCGAGCGTAACAAGTGGTATCAGAGCCTCGATCCGATCGAGTGCGCAATCAAAAATTTTTAAAAAAAAAAATTCAGATTTGTGATTTTCAAAATTGATCTTGAAAATTCAAAAAAAATTGCAGTGAAGTTATGAGCAAAGCATTAGTTGAAGTTGAGCTTAATTGTTCTTGATCAATCATCCATTTGATCGGTTGAGAAAGAAGTTTAAATTGAGCTATATGATCCACATTACACCTGATCATCATCAAAAGATCAGAATCCAGTGGCGTTGAGGTGATTCGGATGCTAAAAATTCAGAAATTGTAGTGGAGGCGAAATTTGTCAGCAAAGGCGAAATACTGAAAACGAAGGCGAAAATTCTGACAACGAACATCGCACCGAAAGTGTGGAAATCTGTTATTGTTCTTGAAGATTGTTGAGGATCGTGTGTTAAAATCATCATTACATACAATAATCGAACCAATTTCAGATTCTTAGTCGCAATTATTTGCATCTCTGTCAGAAATCACTGAGGTTAGGGTTTGTTTGAACTTTTGCGAAGTTTATCGGTTAGGGTTTATATTCGTCACGATTGTGGAACCGATAGCAAGTTCTTGTTTGTGCGAACGAAGGAGTACAACTTCATTAGGCAATTGGTTGTTGAAGAGTTGCGAAACAAGTTTCATTCTTCTGCGATTTTCGAACTCGTCTTCAGCGAACTAATCTGATTCCAGATCGAAGGTTTATTGTTCATTGCTTTATGACACGATCGGAATTTGGCGCAAATGTTACAATCAAACCTCAGTGTTCCCTTAACGATTAGCTCCAAGAGTTTTGTGTCAAAGTTGAGCAGAGGACTGCTGAGCTTAAGGAGCAGAAAATCAAGCATAACCGCCAGCTTGACAGTATTCAACAAGTGTTGAAGAAGCTGTTGGGTGAGGATGTGAACAAAGAAGATCGGGTACAACAAATTGAGCCTTCTAGCCAGGTTGTTCCACCAACGGAAGTAGTTCTACCGCAAGAGCTCGAGGTTGAGCACAAAGAGGAAGCTGTAATAAAAACGATTGTTGTTGAGGGTGAATTCGACCACTACAATGCTGAAATTGATAAAAACAAGCTTGAAGAGCCTGAGTTTGAACAAGACAATCCTTATGAAGATCCTTTGCTAGAGTTAGAGTATCTTGATGACGTTGAGGCACAATATGACATGTATCCGGAATGGGGAGATGATTTTCATATCATGAAAATGTTAAAGAATGCAAAAAGCAAAATGAAGAAGAACCACCTCAACGACGCATTAAACGATTATTGGAAAGCAAAGACGATTACAAAAAAGAAGTCGACAAAGCCAAAGTTGAAGCGCGAAGAAGGATCTCAAATTGCTAAGGTAAATGTTAGTCCTCAAGTTCATCTTCCATCAAATGAGGATAGGCATCAAAATCAAATGTCAGAGGTGGAATTAATTGTCAGATCTCATGAACATACAGATCAGCAAGTTACAGATGTGAAGTTGGATGATGCTGCACTCGTTTCTACAGATCGGGACACTAACGCTTTGCTTTGTAGTGAGATTTGTCAACAAATGGATGCAGGGTGGTGGCCTCAAGATCGAATTCCAGAAGTGGAGCAAAAATCTGAGAAATCTGAAAATTATTGTGCTGAATGTTGCTTACAGTTGGAAGCTGTTGTTTTGCAAACTCATAGAGTTGATTTGAATGCTCAAGTTCACAAATTTGTCTCCTCTAAGGATATTAGGCTGAATGAGTGGGATGTCATTGTTGCAAAGCACGTTAACTTAGCAAGAAATCAGGTTCCAGAAGCTGAAATGCATTGTCGGCATGCCGATCGGCAAGTTCGGCATGGTTTATTTCTTTTCTAGAAAAGAGATTTGATCAATATGAACCCTATCATGAAGCTATGCTATTAGGAGGATATTTGTGAATTGTTCACCAAGTTGTATTGTAGAAACAAGCTCTCATCAGCTGTTGTTCCCAGTCCAGCTGCACGTTTAATGCAATATTAGAAGTTCTTGGAGTTCATCACAGTCAACTTCAATGTCTACCTGTACATCAAGAAGTGATTTCAAGTCTCATTCTCTTTCATTCTTGAGGACAAGAATATTTTCAAGGGGAAGGGAATGTTACAAACCGAGAATCCGAGGTTTGATTTAAATGGGCTTATTGGCGGGGAATTTCAGTTGAAGTTAAAATTCAGTTAAAAATCTGTTAAAAATGCTGCTGCTGCTGCTGTTCTGTTCTGCTGCTGGGCTGCTGCATGTGGCTGTTATAATATTGATTAGAGTTGATTAGTTTAATAAATGATGTATTAGCTTGGTAGGGTTGCTTTGTATTAGTCTTAGTACTTTCATTTAGTACCTTCCTGCTCAGTGTTGTAATAAATCTGCATATTAACATCCTGCAGCAGCAAGTAGCAGGTCTGCAGCAGCAGGTGCGGTTAGTTGCTTTTTTTTTAGGCTCCAAAATACATTTTAATGTTAGTTAGGTATTCTAGATGGTTCTAGATTATTCCTAGCTAAATTGGTTGGTAGTTCATGTAATTGAATTGCTATAAATAATGTAACCTGCTATAATGAATGAGGAATCAAAGTATCAACAATTTATCTCAATTGAGATCAATATTCTTTCTCTCATCTAATTCTCTCTATTTCTCATCTAATTTCCTTTCTTCTCTCATCTAACTCTAAATTCTATCTTCTCATCTCAAATTCATATTCTTTCTCATCCCAAACTCTCAATTATATCCAAATTATATTAGTTTACGTTCGAGGTTCAAGCCCGAGCGTAACAGTCACCCTCCTCCTATCTTAGAAAGGATTATATCTCCTTTGGAGAAATTAGGGGTAAGTGGGAGATTGGCCTTCTAGTAGATAGACCAAGTATGTCCAAGATTTCAAAGATTGAGGAAAATGGCACACCTCCCTATCCTTGCCCTGATTGATAATGCCACCTACCAATAAGTTATCTCATTGGTGAAGGTCCTAAAAGGAGATCCCAAGGTGGCTCCAGCCAACTCGAGGCGCTGGAGTCAGTGTTCTCCAAAGTCAAAAAGGAGGTCCCACCACTTCTTCAGAAGAAACGATAGCGTCAAGATGCCATCAGGGACCTAGAACATTTAGCTGGCTTAGAAGGCCTACAGCTTCTCTTAGAAGGGCTCTAAGCAACTAAGGAAGTTTAGAATCAACAAGCTCAAGACATCTAAAGCATAGAGGGTAAATCCATCACCTAGAAGAAAAGCTCAATCAGCTTAAGAAGCAACTGTTATCTCTTAAGCAGCAACACACTTCTCATGGCTCAAAAGTTGGAGAGCTCAAGCAAGCAACTACAGAGGCTCAAAGAACTCAACAAGTCCTTCAAGAGGAGGCCCTCTCTATGGACCAGCAGTTGAATGAAGCCACTGACCAATTATTAGCTATAGAGGAATCCTTAGTTAGAATTAGGACTCAACTCTTTTGATGTATGTGAAGAAGTTTTTGGCCATATAAGTAGCTTACTTGTATTATTTCTATATTAGCCATGTACCCCTTGATATCATCAACGAAATATGCATTTTGTTGAATTCATCTCTCAATTTGGTAGTTCCTTTTGTTTATTTTTCTAACCTATTGTAAATCTTTTTTCTTTTTTTTTCAATGCAAAATTAAATATGAACCATTAGTTCAAGTTATATGTGTAATGAAAAACACATAATAAAATGATCCTGACTAAAATATAACAAATGCATTTCTTGGTCTTTTATTGCCCATCTCATCTTCTGATTTATTTCTCTTTGCAACACTAGTCACTAATAAACCAAGATTTTTATTAATAAACAGGTTTATCAAATACACACAACCATGTTAAAAGATAAGATCTAACCTCGTGAATTTTCTCCTTCTGTTAGCCATGACTATCAAATCACCAATACCTATCATTTTCCACATTACAGTATGTCATTAAATTGCATGCATTATTAATTACTGAATAAACTCCCAAAGAATGTTAAAAAAAAAAAAAAAACCTCCCAAGGGATTAAACTACTCAAATTCATCAAAATTATCAAGTATAATATAAGTTCAAAAATAATTACATAAAATGCAAGACAAGATAATAGAAAAACATATATCTCAAATAATTACTCATTTCTAATTTTGGGGCTCAAATTTTTAAATTTATAATTAATTTCATATTTTTTTATAGATGATACAAACTTTCTTTGTCATCCCTAAACCCTCAACCATAACAACATTTTTTTTTTATAATTACCAAATAATTGCAAACGAAATTTTAACCCTCAAACAAATACAAGCCAAAAATAACAATGCCTAAAGCCAAAAATAAAACTTCAACCCTCAAATAAATACAACCCAAAAATGCCTAAAGCCAAAAATAATCACAAATAAAGCCAAATACAAGCCAAACAATTAATACTCAACAAAACACAATGCAACATCAGCAATAAATTTCAATCCTAACCACTTGTTACTTATTAAAGTCACTATAAACTCAAATAAAAATAGAAAATTAAGTTAAAAAAAAAAATAACCATAACTAAAAACCCACAAAATTTACCCATAATATGTAGAGTTTGGCATGGATTGAGTTGGAAGAGAAGAAAGAGAGAGACAACAAACTGTAATCTTAGCAAAAAATCTAAATCAAGTAAAGAGTTAAAAATAAAAATTCTAAGCTACATTCTTGGTTATAAAATGTATTAAATTACTAAAAATAAGTGGTTTAGAGTAATAGATTGAGTTATAATAGAATTGAGAGCAAGTGAACTCTAGCAATGGTGTTGAAGTCATCAATAGGGTATGGTGGTCAGTGGTGTCGTTTATGAATAGTAGCCGGAGTCGTTGATGGTGGGTTTGAGAAAGAGGGGCTGGGTTGGCTTGGGACAAGATGAGTGAGAGAGAGAGAGAAAGAGGAGGGTGGGTTTTTCTTTTTCTTTTTTTTTTGGTTGAAAAATATTAGCTGCTTAGCAAGTAACCCAAAAGTAAATCTAATGGCCCAAATTTGTTGTGTTTTGATCAAAGGCCAAAAATAAAAACAATGCCAGAGAGTGTAACGCCCCATGTTTCATCACGTGACCACACCACATACGTAGGTGGAAGCTTCTACGCATGCTACTATGTCCAATCTTCATTGATCAATGCTAGAAATTTGATAGAAGTAGGTGGTGATCAAACCGGTGACGTAAGTACAACTGTTCACCAACCCCTACCACACTTTTCAATGCAACACCATCCAACCCATAATATGACAAATTCTTACAATGCAATATGTTTCGAATCATGACAACAATTCCATTTTTTTTTTTTGTTTTCTAACCAATATAAATAATGTCAATATTGTGTATTTAATTCAATGTATGACCAACATTACAATTTCTCAAGCGACATACACTTTTTGTGTAATGTTGATTGGTTCCCAACAACATTTTGGTAGAAACAACCTAGAAACAACAGGTACAACTATACTTATTGGTTTCGAATGTACAACATCTATCACTGACATTTATATGATTATTTTAATTCAATGCAGGAACAACATTTATACAATATCTACACTTACATATTGACATTATGCAACGGGTCATCAAAAACAAAAAGTCGACATCAGTCTTCGTATGTGCATGCTTGAAGCCTACTTTGTCTTTCACTTCTTGTAATATGATGTTATGTTGATGTTAAGATCGAGATTAAATCTTGATCCTAACCTAAAATAAAGAGAGTATGAGACGAGAAAGAAGTGAAGGAGATGAGAAAATAGAGAGAGTTAGATGAGAGAAAGAAGTGAAAGGGGATGAGAAGTAGAGAGAGATATCAAAAGATATCAATTTATCATTCATCAAAGTTATGAGGATTACTAGAACCTCTTATTTGTACTACTTACAAGATATGATCTAATACATTGGATCTAGACATCACAACCAACCAACTTACCAAAATATCTAAGCATATGAAAAATATCTACTAACTAACTTCTAAAGCTTATTGGCGCCAAGACAACTAACCAACTAACACCAACTTATTATTAACGCTGCTAATTGAAAGTAACTAACAGCAGCAGCATAGCAGCAGCAACCGAACACAGCTCATAGGCTCCACCAGCTCATGCCTTGGATTCTCACAGTCATAACAGTTAATTATTCACCAATTATATCAATAAATTCAATCTTTCTATGTCCCAATCCTATATTCTAAATAGAAGAAAAACAATTATGTATGAAGCTATACAAGGATAAACTTGAAATAAGAGCATGAAGTATAATTATAAACAACATTAAACATGTACCTCATTAGGCAACATTTCAAATATCTTCATTTCATCCCGCTTTACTTCTTGCATCCACTTTATTACAAAAAAGCCATAGTTGTAACTGCAGAATATGATCATCCATGCAAATTAGTACACATTCGATGAAAAAACCCAAATAATTAAAAAAATGAGTCATATACCTATTTCTTTGTTTAACCACGGCTAGAACTTGGATTGGATAATCATATATTGAACAACAATGCAACTGACATATTGCTTGCTCTATTTTGTTTCGAATGATGTGTGTATGGTCGCCGTAAATGTGAAAACAAAACAACCGTGCAAAAGGGACTCACTGCGACTAAACAGTGCGCCTAATTATGAACAACACGTCTTTGACCTCAACCACTCACCATTTTTGGAGAAAAGGTTGTGATATGTTGGTATATATAACTTCGGTCATACCGTGAGTTCTGCTTACGCTTCAATTAAGAAGACTTTTTAAAGTATTTTTGTGAAATTTACGTATTTTCATGATAGAAAATTAAAGGACAGGGACCTAACTCAAGTGGAAGTTACAGTTGTTAGGACCACCCATGAATTACGAACCTTAAATCGAAATAGTAAATGTGG
The DNA here is from genome assembly GCA_018398585.1 of Simmondsia chinensis. NCBI lineage: Eukaryota > Viridiplantae > Streptophyta > Magnoliopsida > Caryophyllales > Simmondsiaceae > Simmondsia > Simmondsia chinensis. The sequence goes on along the minus strand of JAGTTD010000006.1, from coordinate 24,338,619 downwards.
AATTAAATGGGAATGGAGGAAAATATTGGACATCGGAATTTATGTGGTTCAGCCAAAACCTACATCCACGGAGGGGGAGCAAAACATTCACTATTATAACGAAGGATTACAGTCTTTGTTTTCTCTTCCTCACTTGTGTTTTACTCACATTACCACACCAGCCAAGAGCGCCTATAAATAGGCCTTTTACAGTCGAAACCGCTGGAAGCTTAAGAGTCATGTCACAAGCACTAGCCCTAATAACTGCGGCCAATAATTACGACGGTTTTCGGAAATGAACAGTCTCTACACTTAACAATCTCCCACTTGGAGACTGTACGGTAATCCTCCATGCTTCCCCCTCACCACGCAATCATCATACGTGAACTCTACCTGAAGCCCGGCCCGGCTTCAGTATATCAGATGGTACACTCTTCTTTAGCAGAATTGTTTAATTCATGCTGCCGCTTATCTTCTTGTACAGGGAATTCATTCCAGCTCCCATTGCTAGCTTAACACATGTACTCGACCTGACATCAGAATGACTCTTCAGATTGATCAATTTACCTATTGGCTTTATAGATTGGCATGACATCTCAAGAAGTGGCTTCCAACTAACACACTTTGACCTCCGCAAAGCTGAGTTTCTTGCAGTAAACTCACTATCAGCCGCCTTCGACATTGAAAATAGTGTGCCCAATTCAGACCATGAGCTATCACTAATGTCCCTTTCGAGATGACACACTTTCCTCCCGGAAACCTAACAGAATACCCATTGTCATCAAGCTGTCCCACTGATATCAGACTATTTTTAAACTCGGGCACAAATTTCACTCCATGTAAAGTCCACCTCGACCCATGCAGTGATGAAATATTAACATCACCCATACCGACAACTTCTAACGGCTGTCCACTAGCTAAATACACTTTATCGTAATCCTAAGCCACGAAATTCTGAATCACGTCCCTACACGATGTAGCGTGAAACGAAGCCCCTGAATCTAGAATCCAGTCATCCACTGGTGAATGTACGAGCTAGAGCATCCTGAATTATCTCTTCAGTCACAATATTAGCTGTATCTAGGTCTGACCTCTTCAAGACTCTGTACCCTCTCTTAATGTGTCCCGGTTTTCCATAGTGCCAACACGGCACCCTCTAGCCTATCCTACTACTACTTCTGCCCCTACGTGATCTACCAAAACCCCTACCCCGGGTTTCCACGCTCAAGGTGTGATTCCCACTGAAATCTCGTCGCCGCAACTCCTCGGCCAATATTAAATCACGTATGTCATCATATTTTAATTTCTCTTTCCTGACAGAATTACTGACCGCCATTTTTATGGCCTCCCAACTATTAGGCAAAGACTCTAATAACACCAGTGCCCGAATTTCATCATCAAATTTAATTTCTACCGACATTAACTGATGTATGATTGTATTAAATGCATTCAAGTGCTGGGCAACAGAACCACCTTCCGCCATCTTCAAATTGAACTACTTCTTCATTAGGTGCACCATGTTGTTCGCTGATGGTTTCTCATACATGCCCGACAAAGCTACCATCAAACCCGCCGTCGTCTTCTCGTCGACAACATTATGAGCCACAGTCCGGGACAAGGTAAGCCGTATGACCCCCAAAACTTGTCTGTCCAAAAAATTCTACTCCTTGTTGGCCATATTCTCGAGCTTCCTCCCTAACACGGGCAACTGCTACTTTTCTGCATACAGAAAATCCTCAATTTGCATCCACCAATATGCAAAATCAATCTCGTCAAATTTCTCAATACCGAAAATTTTTACTTCATCGGTTGACATTGATGAACACCTTAAATTTTAACCACCTTGAACACTATAACTTTTTTTAAAATTAACACTAATTTTTTTATTTTTAATTTGGTCAACTTCAATACTTGACCAAAACCCAAAAATCAGTCTCCCGTGTCTCTCTCCCTCCTACGTGTCTCAACTTCAAACAGTCACTGTCAACCTTTCATCTTCTTTGGCTTCCTCTGCTACGTCTTTCTTCGGGTCTCTAAAGCACCAACTCCAGCGCCATTCGCCAGACGTACGACCCACCAATCATTGGAGATCATCACCGGTCCTCGTTGTCTCCTCCAACCGTCGGTGTGAACAACCGTGAGCCTCCCTCCAGAGTTTGAACTTCGACCCACATCATCGGAGCACCGTCGCCATTCGCTCAGCCACTCACCGGCACAAACTACTGCCACCACCGACAGAGCTTCGATGTCTCTGCCTCCGTCTTATATCTTAACCACCGATCTTTGATTTCGTGCAGAACCACCACCGTGTCACTGTCGGACTCTCACCGACGGTCACTATTCATCGATTCGCTCGGGAACCACCAGATCTGTCACCCAGGTAACCTGATCTAGTCTTTTTCATCTCCGTTCACCACCACACGCGGCCTAAAACTGCCACGCGCCACCATGCGCGCCGGCCACGCTCTGCCAGATTTTTCTTCCTCTGGCGCGTTTAACCACGTGGCGCTTATTTAACACTAATGACTGCTTTTTCAGAACAGGAACACCAACCACCGGTCCCCTCCTCCTACTCAAACAGCTATTTCTCTGATTTAGGTTTCACCTCGGGCTCTAATACCAGTTGTTAGGACCACCCACGAAATATCAAACCTTAAATCGAAATAGCAAATGCGGAATTAAACGAGAATAGGGGAAAAATATTGGACATTTGAATTTACATGGTTCAGCCGAAGCCTATATTAAGGGAGAGGGAGCAAAATATTTACTATTATAACCGAGGATTACAATCTTTATTCTCTCTTCCTCACTTGTGTTTTACTCACAGTACAACACCGGCCAAGAGCGCCTATAAATAGTCCTCTTACAATTGAAACTGCTGAAAGCTCAATAGTCATGTCATAAATAGTATCCCTAATAACTCCGGCCAATAATTACGATGGTTTCCAGAAATGAATCGTCTCTTAACAGTAGTGATGGAACAGGGCCCACATACACCTTTCCTCGCACATTTAAAAGTCAGGAATTGAGATGGAGGCAAACCCCAAAGCATAGCAGTCCACTTAAAAGCCCGAGTCAATCAGGTTTTCAAACCTAGCACACTTGACGGATAATAACTTGAATGAGTTTAAGTTTCATAAAATTAAAGTGCAGCAAACCGTATTCAATACATTGGATTAGGACCAAACAATCAAGGAACAAAGCCTTGGCTGTTAAAGCCCCATTCAATGACGCGAATCTAAGTTCACCTGATGTATTAAGCAGTGACAGTAGTGTTAAGACCAAGACAATCAAGGAACAAAGCCTTGGCCGTCAAAGCCTTAAACTAAGCCTCAAATCTCAACTTCTCAATTTGTGGCAATAGATTAAAATTGGAAAGTCATACTTGAAGCCCAAGAATTGTATTACTATGGAGGTAAGTGCAATAAAGATCTATGTTTTGCTACAGCTAGCTAAGTCATGCTACTACTAAAGAAAAAGGCACAAGTGTGTTGTAAAAAACTTGAAGAAGGTTTTTCTTGAGTGTATGTGTATGATTTAGGATTGACGTAGAGTCCTTTATTTAGAAAAAGGAAATAACGGCTGCTCCTATTTTCATGGCAACTTTTACCCCCGTTGGGCCACTAAGCTTTTCTTCTTCGTGCACTTATTATTCACCAATGTGTCTTGAGTTTTGGAGGGAAATCCTTGATTCCCGTGTTTGTAATTTTAGTAGAATCCCTCTAGAAGCTTCACGTTTCCCTGACTTAAGCTTAAGACCCAAGCAACTGCAATTGCCCCCCAAATAACATCCTCAAGCTTGGAAATTGCCATTGTTGCAGCTTTCCTGGCAGCCCCTCGAGCTCGAGCTTATTTCACCCTTCAGCCATCTCAAGCCTCGAGCGGTTGATACCCTTGCCAAGGGTAATAATGTTTTCCAGGAACTGGGCTCGAGATGTCATTACTATACCCAAAATCCTAACTCCCGTTGAGGAGAACCTCGTGTGATGACTACATGGCACTTTACTCAAAAATGGTGTCATCCAATCCCTTTTAAAATTAGGATGTAAACAAATGCCCCTTATTAGCCACTGGTAAATTCAAATTTACAATGGTTAAAAAAGTTAGCCTGATTGACCTTCAACGACTAGAGGGAGCTCGAGAGAACATTGTAAGTCACTTGCTCTTCCTTCTCGTGTGTCCATAAATATGATGGTTAGGATTTAAACTTTTCACTTTCTGCCCCGTTCTCTCTTCATTGTCATCAAGCACACTTGTAATCTCTTGCCTTCATTCTTGAGACGCTAAATTTTTGATCTAATATGTTCTTCATTTTTTTGCTTCCCTTTAATCTGACAATGGCATAAATTTCACTCGCCATTTCTGCTCCCCCTCCTCACGCAGATAGCCCTATTGAGCAATTGACCCAGTTTCTCCAATCTGATGTTTCGATCATCTCTGATGTTCTTTAGAACCCAACTGAACATAGTGTTATCGGGGACGATCTTTCTTGGTTGTCATAGAATGATCCTTCATCGAACATCTCGCACCTGAGGGGCAATCTTTGCTCCATCACACGACATCCCAAGCGTTGATGGACTGTTTCTAGATATTGGCGAGTCTCCTCTTCTACATGCAACGTCTTCTGGCATTTCTTTGGGTGGTAGACGCATTTTTAACGAAGCAGCACCCTTCAAAGGGTGGACATTTTTTACCAAACAATAGCCTAAATCGGTAGATGGGCTGATGGTGATTTAAGGCAAAAAAATGGAAGCAACTCTCATCCACAAAGCCATCAGACTCTCAACCATTGCCCTCAGGTATGATTTTTTATCATAACAACATTAACCTACTACTGGAACACCTGTTATAACACTTTTTTTTCCTTCCTAAGTTGTTCTTAGGGATCACTTTAGAGGATATAACGGCCCTAATGGGTCTTTCATCTGGGGGGAAGAGTTGCCCCTTGATTCTTTCATTTCTTCATACGCCTCCTTACTGATTTGCCTAGAGGTTATGAGTCTTTTGTTAAAAAGTTTGTAACAGAAGCTCATGACTTAGGGCAAGGTTCTAGAGAAGAGGAGGTATGCTTCTACTTGTTTTGGTTGAACAAGTTTTTCTTTGCCAACTCTTTGAATTCAATTCTTAAGTTCCTCAAGACCATGGCCATCAATCTTCCTTTCAATAGCGACCCTTTATCCTTGGTCCGTTGTTTTTGGCTCAAGTGTATGGCTATCTCAGAGACATCATAGCCGAAAACTATGATGCTCATGTAGGTGGTCCCTTGTGGCTGATCCAATTATGGGCCCAAGCCTATTTACTTGAATTGTGCCCTAGAGGCCCCTAAGCTCCCACAAGAGAGGCGGTTTCTGTCATGATCGGACCTCATTAGAATGGTTTTTTAGCAAATTCTATTCAAATGTTTGTTTTGGCGGGAAAGGTTGTCTAGTTAGTTGGTGGCTGTTCTTGTTCAAGGTCAAGCTAACTTGTGCTCCGGTCAATTGTGGCGACTATTTGTTTTAAGTCGGTTAAAGCTTTGTCTTGATTCAATGTATTGCTCTCTTGTTCTCGTATTAGTGTAAGTAGGGGATCTTCATGTAAGAAGTGATTCATGAATGATAAATCTTGTGATTTCTCTCTCTCATCTCTAATTCTCTTTAGATCTCATCTCCTTTCACTTCTCTTCTCATCTAGCACTCTCCAAACCTGGGTTATGATTCAAGAATTGTTCTTGAACCATAACAATTGGTATCAGAGCTTGAGCTTTTGCATATGATCGGATTGACATTGCTTTAATTTGACTGAATCTGCACCTGCCAAGCCTTATCTGTTCGATTTTGCTTCGATTGTTCACAATTTGGCTTGACACAAGAAATTAGTACAAATGGCAGGTGGTGTGACTACGCGAGCTAATGCAGCTGACAATGCCGCTAATGCCGCAACTGCCAATGCTACTAATGCTGCTGCAGTTGCTGGTGTTGATTCCAGAAGTAATCAAGGAGATCAGCTTGATCAAATGTGGAATCAGATGCAAAACTTAATACTATCGTTAAAGCAAGACATGGAACAGAAGTTTGATGCATAATCACAGGAGTTTGAAACACAATCACAGTAGATTGTAGGCTGAAAGTAGCAAGTTCAGAGGCAGAATCAGCATTGTCGAGAAAGTACTCTCCTAGCAGCAAGCCAACAAGTCAGACCTTCGAATCCTACTCCTCCACCAGGACCTGTTGACAGTGAAGATAGCGCATCAATTACAAGAAACAGTGGATTTAGGCAGCCTCGAGTGGATTTAAAGCCTTTTAATAGATCAATGCCACAGTCTTGGGTAAGGAAATGTGAAAGATACTTTCATTTTTATAACATAAGCGAGGCTGAAAAGGTGGAATTGACTGCTGGGTACTTGCATCAGGACTTAGAGGTGTGGTATTACAGTTTATTGCATAGCAATCCTTCATTATCATGGCCGAAGTTTGTAGAGAAGCTTTGTGCATGGTATGGAGATGAAGACAAGAGTGATGTCATAGATAAATTCAACAAAGTGACACAAGCAACAACTATGAAAGAATATATGACAAAGTTTATAAATCTAAGAGCACGGATGTTGGCAGTTTATCCAGAGGCGACTGAGGATTACTATGTCTCGAGTTTTATTAGTGGACTTAAGCCTAAAATAAAGAAATTGGTTAAGGCTTTGGATCCCCTAACCTTATCCCAAGCTTATTCTAAAGCCAAGAGGTTTGAGAGTACTATGTTGGCTACTTCTGAAGTTCAGAGGAATAGGAATGCATCAATAAGAGTTCCTCCATCAAGGTCCCTCCCAGCAAATAAGTGACCTTTGAGTTTGGAGGAAAAGAAGTGTCAGAGGCTATGTTTCAAGTGCAATCAGTGATATTTCTTTGGACATAAGTGTGATCCTATGTACCTTATGTCAGCTTCTGGAGTTGATATGGTTGATCTTAAGGAGGAGGATGAAGATGGATTGGATTTGGAAGAATAGGAAGAGGAGAGGGGTAAGGAACTAGAAGAAGATGAGATTGAGATATTTGTTAAAGCATTAACAGGAACTGGTTCACATAATACAATAAGAATTATGGGAGAAGCTAGACAAAAGGCCTTATTGGTACTAATTGATAGTGGGAGTACACATAGCTTCGTGGATCATAAGGTTATCAGATCGGTGGGGCATGAAATGATTAAAATAAGCCCATTAGCTATTACGGTGGCAGATGACAACTCAATTTTGACACGGACCAAGTGCAAAAGCTTCAAATGGCAGATGCAAGGCCGGAGGAAGACCCTTAGCCCATTACTCTTTAATTTTGCTCAATTGACTGTGTCATTTGAAAGAGGAGATTAGAAAATTAAGTTGCAAGGTATTATGGAGCAAGGTCAGCTACAAATTATGAGAGGCAAGAGGTTGCAAGGAGTGCTCAAGAAAAAAGCTTATCAATGGGTTGGACAATTATATTCTATTAGCGCTGTTCTTGAGGAGCATCAGATGAATTCCTTTCCTGCTATTGATTCATTATTGCAGCAGTACAACAACTTGTTTGAACATTCGGTCTCTTTGCCTCCTAAGAGGGCATTAGATCATGCCATTCCTTTGAAATGAGGCTTGGATCCTTTGAATCTTTGTCCTTACAAGTATCTTCATACACAAAAGAGTAAGATTGAGAGACAAGTGAAGGAGTTGGTGAAGACTAAGTTTATCAAGCACAGTCATAACCCTTTTGCTTCCCCGGTAATCTTGGTGAAAAAGAAGGATGGAAGCTCTCAAATGTGCATGGACTATCATCAGCTGAATTCACTTACAATTAAAGATAAGTTTCCAATTCCGATAATTGATGAGCTCTAAGTTGTATGGATCCAAGTAACTTCTCTAAATTGGATTTGCTGCAAGGCGATTATCAAATTCGAGTACAAGACTAAGACATTCATAAAACTTCTTTCAGAACACATCACATTATGAGTTTGTGGTGATGCCATTTGGGCTATCCAATGCCCCGGCCACTTTTCGAGCTTTGCTGAACTCAGTGTTCAAACTTTACCTAAGGAAGTTTGTTCTTGTGTTCTTCTATGACATCTTGGTCTATAGTCCTTCCTTGCAAGAACATGTGACACATCTGGAATTGGTGTTCCATACTATGTGGAAAAACAAGTTGTTTTGCTAAACTCTCTTAAGTGCTCATTTGCTAGAATTCAAGTGGAGTACTTAGGCCATGTAATATCAAAAGGAGTGGCTACTGGTCCAAGTAAAATACAAGCCATGAAAGACTGGCCAGAACCAAAAACCTTGAAGCAGCTAAGGGGATTTCTTGGATTGACAGGGTATTACGACAAATTTATAGCTGGGTATAGGGTGATTGCCAACCATTGACAGATTTGCTCAAAAAGGAAGCTTTTCACTGGAATGATTTGGCCCAGGAAGCATTTGAGCAATTGAAGATGGCTATGACTTCAGCACTTGTTCTGGTTATGCCAGATTTCAGTTTGCCTTTTGTATTGGAGACGGATGCTTATAGCAAGGGAATTGAATTAGTGTTATCATAGAATGGGAGGCTCTTAGCTTATCTCAGTTAGGCCTTGAGTCCCCAGAATCAAAAGCTGTCAATTTATGAGAAAGAGTATATAGCAATTTTGCTATTTGATCAGAGATGGAGGCATTGCTTGGAAGGACACCATTTCATAATCAAAACTGATCATCAAAGTCTCAAATACTTGCTTTAACAAAAGATTACTACAAGAGCTCAAAGGAAGGGCCTTATGAAGATGCTAGGATTGGACTATGCCATTGAATACCGAAACGGGGCAGAAAATTTAGCAGCTGATGCACTTTCAAGAAGGCAAGATGATCTTAAGGATGCTTCATGTGATGCAATTTCTCACGTGGTATCCTTATGGATGGCTGAGGTGATCGAATCATATGAAAATGATACATTTGCTCAAGATTGTATCATTCCTAGCTGCCTATAAGGTTCCCCTTATTTTGATTCTGAGATCACTGCTAGTAGTGGGGTTATTCGAATCAAAGGGAAGGTCTACATTGGAAGAGGCGCTGGTTTGAGGAAACAGGCTATTATGGCTTCTCATGATTCACCTTGGGGAGGTCATTTTGGAATAGAAGGGACAGATCAAAGAATCCAGCAGTATTTCCATTAGATCGGTATGAAAAAGGAGGTACAAGAGTTCATCCAACAGTGTGAAATTTGTCAAAGGACAAAGAGTGAACACACTCCTTATCAGGGTCTGCTTCAACCCCTGACAATTCTAGATAGAGCATGGCAGCACATTAACATGAACATTTATGAAGGCCTACCGAAGTTTGAAAGAAAGGAAGTAATTTGGGAGGTGGTTGATCGCTTCACCAAGTTTAGCCATTTCATAGCACTCGATCATCCTATTTCTACTGAGAAGCTTGCACGGCTCTTCTTGGATCACATTTACAAACTTCATGGACTTCCTCAGTCAATTATCTCGGATAGGGACAGGTTATTCATTGGCAACTTTTGGCGTGAGCTGTTTCTATTGCTAGGATCCACCTTAACCCTGAGTTCTTCTTATCATCCACAATCTAATGGTCAAACAGAGAGGGTAAATCAATGTGTTGAGCAACATTTAAGGGGAATGACATTCACACAGCCTAAGAACTGGCATAGGTGGTTATCTCTTGCACAATTTTGGTACAATACTCATTCACATTCATCCCTTGGCACAACACGGTTCGAGGCCTTGTATGGATATGATCCACCCTTTCCACTGATGCTTTAAGGAGCAATCTCACATGTGGAGGAAGTTAATGATCTTTTAGGCCAGAGAAAGCAATTGGTACAACAACTTAAGGACAATTTACAAGTTGCCCAAGCTAGAATGAAGTACTTTATAGATAGGAGAAGAATTGACAAATGCTTTGCCGTGGGTGATTTTATTTTCTTGAAACTACAGCCCTATATACAAACTTCAGTAATTTTGCCAAGAATATCAAGTTATGTGCTTGTTATTTTGGGCCATACAAAGTGTTGGAGAAGATTAGGAAGGTCGCTTATAGGTTGGAGTTTCCAGTTGACTCACTGGTGCATCCGCTGTTTCATGTCTCTTTGTTCAAGAAACATGTTGCAGCCAGTGCAAGCAGTTCTGTAGAACCTTCACGTGCTACTATGCAAGGCCTTATTGTGCAAGAGCCTGAAGTTATCCTGGATTCTCAAGTGGTGCAGCAATAAGGAGTACCAGTTAAGCAGGTTTTGGTGCAATGGATGAATATGGGCAAGGAGAATGCTGCCTGGGAAGATTGGCCATTCCTTACATCTCAGTTCCCTTCTTTTCATTCTTGAGGCAAGAATGTGCTTGAGAGGGGGGTATTGTCATGATCAGAGCTCAATAGAATGGTTTTTTAACAAATTCTATTCAAATGTTGGTTTTGGCTGGAAAGGCTGTTTAGTTAGTTGGCGGCTATTCTTGATCATGGTCAAGCTAGCTTGTGCTTCGGTCAACTGTGGCGGTTGCTTGGTTTAAGTCGGTTAAAGCCTTGTCTTGATTCAATGTATTGCTCTCTTGTTCTTGTATTAGTATAAGTAGGGGATCTCCATGTAAGAAGTGATTCATGAATGACAAATCTTGCGATTTTTCTCTCTCATCTCTAATTCTCTCCAGATCTTGTCTCCTTTCACTTCTCTTCTCATCTAACACTCTCCAAACGTAGGTTATGATTCAAGATTGTTCTTGAACCATAATAGTTTTTATTTTGGTGAGCATTTTGCTCGTTGTGAAGTTCATCTCCCTCTAGGATGGTCATTTGACTAATGCCTTAAGACTCTATTTTCCCCTCGAGAGGGGCAGGGCCCCAGTGGACTCTTTTTAAGAGGAGGAATCTGGTCCCGAATGGTTTAGTAAACTGGACCTCCATAATGATGTCTCAGGAGACTTCAACTCCCAAATCTGGCATGCAATCTTAAGCCTCCAAGAGTTGTTCTTTTATCACTAGACCCATCCTGGTGTGGAAACCTATAGGCCTGGGTTGTTTGCCCGGCAATTTGGTATGGTCCAGGAGGTCTTCTCTTTTGCTTGCTTAGCGACCAGAGCTTCATACTGTAAACCAGGAAATCAAGTCCCTTTATGGGTACCCTGTGGCTTGTAAGTACCCCATGTGCCACGCCACATTTTTTTCAGGTTAGTATCAAACCCATTGGTCCTCCGTGGAGGTTAGAGGTGCCAGGAAACATTTTATGCTCTCCCTTAAGATTGTAGGGAGAAGCCAGCCAGTTCTTCCCAAGCCTACCCTATAAAAGACGCAATCAGGTAGTAAGCCATTCTGAAGTATGCTTCGATTACCAATGACTCGAATAAGATCTGATCCTTATTCTTTCACTTTTATAGCAGCTGTCCAGGTGACTCCTAGGAATGCCAGGAACAGGAGCTTCACTTAGATGCTACTTAAGGAATCCCCTCCAAGAACCTCTTCACCAGCCTCTGGGTTGGTCGCTTTAAGAAGAGGAAGAAGGATGTTGCTCCTTCAACTTTGCAAGTTGCAGCAAAGGGAGGAGGAGGAGAAGAAGAAGCACCCATCTCATAATTAGTGAGAAAGAAAAGAAGAACCAGGCTCCCTGAGCAGAGGTATTGGTATTTCTTAATTGGTATCTTCATTTTTTTTATTAAAGTAATCTCATGACATAGCCTTTAAAAGCCACAAGAAGAACCAAGTCCCTATATTGTTAAGATTCTAGATTCTCCATCTCCAGAGATTGTTCTAGAGCCTCCTCAAGACACCGAATCTATGAGCTCAAGTGTTAGAGAAGAAGGAGATATGGCTACTTCAGATATGGAGCTAATTGTCTGTCACCCTTTTAGAGAAGTTTCTTCCCTTGTTACCTTGTATCAGGGCCTTGTCTAGGCTCCCTTTCTCCTTTCTAAAGATTCAATCTCTGTTGAAGAGATCTCCGAATACCTTTATATGATTTTTCTACTCCTTGATATTTTAAACAATACTTGGTCTTAACATGCAAGTGTTGTCTTCTAGAAACTCCTCTCGAGGGAGTTGTAGTAGCAGCTAAAGAGCCACAAGCAATCTCATTAGCTGTGGGTCCTACTGAAACTCTAATGATGGATGTATCACCAAAAGTCCCCATGGTAGCCCTACCAGCAACAGTACCTTCCTTGCTCTAGACTAAGGCCTTAGAGGTAAAGGCATCCCTTTTAACCTTGGTTGTTTTCCAAAGCCAAAACTCAGCCTGATCTTGTTTGTTTTTCTTTTTCAAGTCACTCCCCTCATAGCCCTTCCATCTCCAAATATAAGAGGAATCTTCTCCCCAATAGAGAAGCTCAGAGCATGTGGGCATCTCCCAAACTCCAATGGCTAAGGGAGCTATTTTTGAAGAAGCCATGTCCCTCTTGAAAGCTTTGCAAAAAGATCAAAGGGTGTTCCCTACAATTGCTAAGGAGCTCAAAGTCCTTAAGGAGGTACTCCAAAAGATTCAAGAAGTTCTAGCCCTTTATCAGAGAAAACGGCTGTGCCAAGATGCTATTAGGGTCTTAGGATGTTTAGCTGGCCTAGGAGGCATGTAGCCCTTGCTTGAAGAGCTCTAAGCACCAAAAAGAGCTCAAGACCAATAAACCCAAGGCATTAAAGGCTTGGGGAATGAGATTCACAGCTTAGAAGAAAGATTTCAACACCTTAAAGAGGAGCTGCTTTCCTTTAGAGAACGACACACTCCTCAAGGTTCAGTGGTAGGTGGCCTTAAAGAAGCCCTCGCAAAAGCTCAAAGGAATAATCAAGCTACTCAAAAGGAAGCTCTCTCCTTAGAATCAGGGCTGAAAGGTACAACCAACCATCTAGCCTCAATAGAAGAGTCCTTAGTAAGAATCAGGGCTCGACTCTTTTGAATTTCAGTCCTTGTAAAAGAGATTTTGGCTGTACAAATTACTTATTTGTTATGCTTGTGTATGTAAGCCATGTACTATTTCCTTAATCAATAAAATTTGCATTTGCTCAATATGCATCTCAGATTGGTAGTTCTTTTCTTTTCTTTCTGTCTCAATTCAAGGATCATGAGGTTAATCCTCAAGACATTGATATTAAATTGGGTCCACAACTCTGGGAATCTATGCTTAAGGACTTCCTTCTTAGAATCCCAAATCGATGGTACGTATTTCTTTAAGAATCTGCCATTAATGGCCCTTGAGTGAGTACTTCCATCTAGGTCTCGGAGTAAATAAGCATTCCCTCCAAATATTTCTATGACTCTAAATGGAACCACACCCCCCCCCCCCCCCCCCCCCCCCCTCCCCCCCCCCCCCCCCAATTTGGGGATCACTTACCAAAGACACGATCTTTTTGGCTAATGGACAAGATCACCTTCTAGATCAAATCCCCCAAGTCAAAAGACCTAGGTTTGACTTTTTTGTTGTAGGCTTTAGCAACTCTTTTCTTTTGAGTTTCCAACTTGTGCAAAGCATCAAGCCTCACTTGGTCTAGATTGGTGAGTTCATCCATCATGGACTACTCATATCCAAGTTTAGAGAATTTTCCTTAATGAGCTAATCTAATAGATTGACCTATTACCTCCATAGGCAGTACTGCATCATGGCCATATGTTAAATGAAAAGGTGTCATCCTAGTGGCATCTCTTTTAGAGGTTCCATAAGCCCACAGGGCATCTAGTAGTAGTTCATGCCACCTTCTAGGATTATCCTCAATCATCTTCTCAATGTTGACTTTTAGAATCTTATTAGTTAATTTTGCCTTGCCATTAGCTTGAGTGTAATAAGGTGTTGAGTTTAAGATTTCTATATTGAAACTTTTGGTAAACTCCTTTACCTCTGTGCCATTAAAGACTTTGACTTGGTCCACTGTGATAGTCTCTGGAATATGTAGATTGATATTCCTATATGGTTTAGCATCCACCCATTTTGTGAAATAATCAGTGGCCACAAGGATATAAGAGTGTTGTTTACTGGATGGAGGGTTAATTTCTCCTGTGATATCCATTTCCTAAGCCCTAAATGGCCAAGGTTTAACAACGTCATGCATCTTAGCGGCAGGCACCCTAGGCACATGTCCATGTCTCTGGCATGCTCTGCATCCCTTGGCATATTTTATGCAACCGTCCATCATGGATGGTCAATAGTAGCCATAACGCCTGATGAGCCAGTGCATTTTATTACCGGCTAGATGGGATCCATAATACCTTTATAGGCTCCTACTATTTCTATCATTGCTTCGTCCAAGTCAAGAAGCTTAAGAAGCACTTCACTAGCAGCCCTTTTGTACTGACTCACCATCTAAGTGGAATCTGTATGCTCTCATTTTCATCTTTCTGTCCTTAATATAATTTTGAGGGTTATTGAAGTAATCCATCAAAGGCTTCCTCCAGTCTTTGTGTTGACTTAGGAATTATAATATTCCAAACATTCATTTGGCACACCTTCGAAGGGCTCACTATACTTGATCTCATGATCAGAAACCTTAGTCTTAATGACCATAGCCTCCTCACACCAAGTTCTAGGTAATTTATACCCAGATGCCAACTAAGCCAAGTCATTGGCTGCCTTATTTTGTTTCCTGGGGATATGCTCGAACTATACCTCATTGAATTTACTCAACAGCTGGCGTACAATTGACAGATATTGATTCTAGGTATCATTGAGACACTGGAACTCCCCATTTACTTAGCAAATTACCAATTGTGAGTCCCCCTTGACAAGGACATTGAGAACTTGCGTTCCTAGAAGAGTTTGAAGGCCAATTATTAGAGCCTCATACTCAGCCATTCTATTGGAGCATCTGCCCACCAAGGCGACAGCAAACTTAATGATGATTCCCTTAGGGGATTCTATCACAATTCCCATTCCGGCACTAGAATTGGTCCTTGATCAACAGTTTTCAAGGAACTAATTCCACCACTAAAAGGTGTTTTGGATCATTGTCTAAGCCAGCTTGGATATTTGGATAGTGAGCTAAAAAGTCTGCTACGGCTTGCCCCTTTACAGACTTTTGTGACACATATACCAACTCAAATTGAAGTAGATCCACACTTCACTTGTTTAACCTTCCTCTCAAAAATGGTCCATCTGGCATATACTTAAGGACATTTGTCTGGGCTACCACATACATAGTAAATGCCAAGAAATAATGTCTCAATTTGTAGATGCATAGAACAAGGATAGACACAATTTCTCAATTGAGGAATACTTTATCTCACATTCATTTAGGCAATGACTAAGGTTTAAACCTTGCTCATTGTCATGTACAAACAAACAACCAATAGATTCCTTAGAAGCAGAGACACAGATCTTCAAAGGTTGCCCTGCTTTGGTGGAATAAGTAATGGTGGCCGAATCAAGTATTCCTTGATGGCCTTGAATGCTGTTTGATATGGCTCCTCCAACTAGAAGTCCTTATGAGAATGGTGAAGGAGAGACTCAAAACTCTATTAAGGAAGGTAAGTAAGATCAGTTTAACTTCTAGTCGTTGAAAGTATGATGTCAAGTGGTGGTTATAGGTCATTTCATTGATTTAGATTGGTAGTTACAAAAGTGTGTTTAGAGCTTTGTTGATGTTCCCTCCTCATACAAGAACTAAAATTGTTGATACATTGTATAAATGCATGAAAGAATGGGGCATTAAAAACAAAGTCTTCACATTGTTAATAGATAATGCTTCTTCAAATGACTTGGCTGTCAGGATGTTAAAGGGCATCTTTTAGAAGAGCAAAACTTTGCCCCTTGTGGGAAATTTGTTTCGTGTTTGACGTGGTGTGCATATTTTAAACTTAATTGTTCAAGACAGGCTTTCTGAAATTAAATATGGTATTCATGATATTCATGAAAGTGTTAGCTATATACATAATTCAGATGCATGCCTTAAGAAGTTCAGTGAGCTTTCCTTATTGCAGCCTTCAAGAAAGATAATCTTGGACTGCCCTATTCATTGGAATTCAATATATAATATGCTCTTTGTTGCCTATAATGTGAAAGTTGTATTTGATGAATATACATCGAGGGACTTGAGTTATTGTTACTGCCCTTGAGTTGAAAATTGGGCAAAAATTGCTCAAACTTGTAAAGTACAACAAATTTTTAATGCGAACACTCATATCATTTTGGGAAGTGAATATCCAACAGCTACCAAGTTCCTTAGTGTCATTTATAGGGTGAAACAAGCATTAGATGAGAGAGAGACATGTAGAGATCAGTTCATTAGAAAACATGGTAGTGAAGAGAGCAAGAAGCTAAAAAACCATTGGGGTGAAAGCAATTTGCTACTATGCGTTATTGCTATCTTAGATCCAAGATATAAGATCAGGTTGGTGGAATATATGTTTCCATTGATCTAGAAGCAAGAAGTCCAACACGACTAATGTTGAGATCATTTATGTAAGCTTTTTAATGAATATAAAGACATGTAAGGTGAAAAACAAATGGCTCCTTTATGGCACATCCTTCTACTAGGTCTATCAATACAAAAACAGTTAATCTTGAAATTGATGATGGATCTCAACTACCTTCTCATGCCCCATTGTTGAGAAAGTTCAACCTTCGAATTTAGAGTTGGAAATATATTCTACGGAAGGGGTTACTAGAGGTGGGAAACGGGAAAAAAAAAACTCTATATTTTGATGTATTAAATTGGTAGGAGGGCAATGAATTGAAATATAGAATGTTAACAAGGATGTCATGTGACGTACTTTTCATTCCTGTGACCACTATGGCATTCAAGGCTAGTTTTAGTGTTGGAAGTAGGGCCATTGATGCATATAGAGCTTCTCTTACAGAAATAGTGCAAGTATTCCAGCCGACTTGTAATGGTAAGCAACACAAGGTAAATCTATATTATTAATTCATTATTTGGCTTTGTTTATTTATGTATACATATAGTCTTAGTTTCATACTTAATTTATATGTTCTTAGCATGAAGAGAAAGAAAAGGAAGTTACTATTCCAGTTGACATATGGTAAGCATTATGTATTTCTATCATTTCCTTTTAATTTGCTCGTATTTAGAATAAAATATTTTAGAAAACTAATTTCAATATTGATTTTCTTGTAACTGTAGCATTTGGGAAGCTTGAGACCACAAGTTAATGGTAGAATGAAAGAAGGAGTCTTAAGTTTGTTTTAAAGGATAACAAGTGATGTAATGATGAAACCTTGAGCTTTTATAGATGTTTGTATTTGGTTTGCTTGTATGAAGTAGTTCTCTTGTTGTTCAAAAAGTAGTTCTCTTGTATTATTTTCTTTTAAATGGATGATATGTGACGTTACGGTAGACTAAAGGATATTTGTATTTGGTTTGCTTATATGAAAAAGTTCTTGCGTCTTTTGCAATGTTTTTTTTTTTTTTTTTTAGTGGATGGCTTTTGACATTAATGGTAGAATGAAAGGAAGAATTTTGAATTTCTTATCAAGGATGGCATGTTATGTTTATGTTAAAATGTAGTGTGAGCTAGTGGGGTAATCAAATTGAGTACAATAATGTTAAAAAATATGGAATAATATTATAATAGAGCTAATTTGTTGAGCCTTCATTTAGACATAAATAAGTATGCGAGTTCAATCGAATACTCAAATAATTATTCCAATACGAGTTCAAGTAAAATTAAATACTCAAATCGAGTTCGAGTACCAGTGTAGTTAATCGAGTTCGATTCGAGTACGGAATTACTTAGCTTGACTTGACTCCATTACACCCCTAATGGGAGGTTGGTGCAGGTCTTGTGTTTCTTGATCTCCTTAGGTAAGCGAAACTGTTATTGTTAGGGTAGCTTGCGTTTTGGCTTTAGTTCATGAATGGGATAGGATCATTATTGAATCGGATTATTGGGATGTTGTTTCGGCCATCTGTAGGAATTACAAGCCAAATTCATGATATCTAGAGGCTGCATTAGTTGTTTGTCAATATTCCTTTTGTATAAGGCTCCTAGGTGTTGTAACAGGGCAACTCATGCTGCAACTAAATTTCATTGTTCAATTATTTGTAACCATCGTCGCTGTTAGTGGCCTCCATCTTTGTTCGATTAATTTCAAACAATATGGGATAATGGTTTTGTTTTTTTGTTTTTTGTTTTTTTTTTTTCCCGGTCATGGACCATTGGCGTTTGATCAAAAAGTACCATTGTTGTAACAGATGAGTATGACAACATTATAGAAAAAAATGATAAATATACACCTCAGTTATAATATAGTTGAGCTCTTGTGATACCTTTCTAATGTTTTACAATTCTAAATATTTAACATTTTTTGCATTTAGCTAATTTGATATTAAATTAAAATTATAAATAAATATTATACATAAAAATAATTATTCATATTATTATTATTTAACTGAACTAAAAAAAAGATAAAAATATGATATAGGTATATATTTATAAAATGATCCAGAAACCCAAAAAAACGAATACACATAAATACTCATTAAAAAAGAGAGAACTACATATAAAAAAATAAAAATCATACTTATAAAAATATAAAACAATTTTGCGTATCCAATTTTTAGGTTTCAAAAATGAATACCCAATACTTGGATATTCGTCTTACTTGACATTTGGATACCTTGTTGGAACTTTCATGAGTATTTAAATGTCCAATTCATCATCCAATGAGGATTTTGTATACCCCATTGAAAGTGCTCAAAGGGTGTGAAATAGGCTTCTTATCGAACTCTTTTTCATTAGCATTGTCATTGCATTACTTGTTAAATGTCAGATGGGGAAAATAGCGAAGAATAGTGGGTTTACCAACAAATAACGGCAAGTTTTACACTATTTCACATTATTTGGACTATTTTATTAAATAAATGTAACTTTTGGCAAAAAAATTATTTCATAAGGCTTGTAGATTAAAATTGTTGACAAATCCTTAGGGATTTGATTGACACAGATTTGATTTAATTGATGTAAATTATACTGACAAATTCTTAAGGATTTGTTCGAACATATCTTTTTTGATTGACATAGATTAGTTATTATCTTTTCCTAAATCAATATTATTTTTTGTTAATTTCATGTAATTTAGTTTCCTCAATTAGTATCCATTGTACTCTATAAATCGTAAATCATATCTCAGAGAAATGCAAGTCAAAAATTATATTGTTCATTTTCATCAACATGGAATCAGAGCTAGTTTAAAATTACCGGTTATATCTTTTTTCTCCCCTACTTTGTTTCTTTGATTGAAAACAGAGAAATTTTAATTGTTATTCTCAGATCTTTGCAATTGGAATATCGGCCTTCATTGCCTTGAATTATAGGCCTTAATTGCAAATATTTACAATGTCTACCACCTCTAAAACCCTGTTCCAATCCAAACCGAGATCATTTAGGCTACACAAACCGAGTACCATTATCCTGTCCAAACACCTTCCCATGAACTTCATGTCATTCAACCATCCTATCACATTAATGGAAAAAATTACTCGATCTGGTCTCACGTGGTCCAAACGAAATCGAAAGGGAAAGGAAAGCTCAGCCATTTGAGTGGCCCCATACCAAGGCAAGAGGACCTAACGTTTGAGGCTTGGGACATAAAGGATTCTTTGATTATGTCATGGCTATGGGATTCGATGCAACCTAAGATTAGTGGAAATTTTATGCTTTTGACCATACCACAGACATGTGGGATATTGTGAGACACACTTACTCCAAAGTCAAAGATGGAGCCTTGGTTTATGAAATAAACACCAAGATCCATTCAACAAAACAAGGTACACTGTTGGTTACAAAGTATTATAATACCTTAAATGGTTTATGGCTTGAACTTGATTACTATCAAAGTATTAAGATGAAGTGCATCGATGATGCTACGCTAATACTGAAGTTTGTGGAGAAGAAAGGATTTATGAAATCTTGGCTGTACTCAACACAGAGTTCGATCAAGTTTGAATACAAGTACTTGGAAAGGAAGAGTTATCTTCCTTAAATGATGTCTTTGTTACGCTCGGGCTTGAACCTTGAACGTAAACTAATATAATTTTGATAGGGTTGAAAGTTTGGGATGAGAAAGAATTGAATTTGAGATGAGAAAGTAGAGTTTAGAGTTTAGCTGAGAGAAAGAAGGGAAAAGGAGATGAGAGAGTAGAGTTTGATCTCAAATGAGATTAATATTTCAGATTTCATTCCTTCGATTTCAGATTTACACTTGATCCCTTATTTATACACAATAAGCTCCTAACCAACTAAGAAACATCTAGAATCATCTAGAATAGCTAACTAACATTTAAAGTCTTATTTTTGGCGCCAAACACAAAGAATAACAGCAACTAACAGCAACAGCAGCAGGGCAGCTCACGGACAGCACCAGCAGTAACAGACAACAGCAGCAGCAGTGTACCAAAACAGAATTTTAAACCTCTTAACAAATTTTCCCGCCAAAAGCTAATTTGAACTCAAGTCTCGGAATATCGGTTTGTAACATTCCCTTTCCCTTGAAAACATTCTTGTCCTCAAGAATGAAAGAGAATTGAGACTTGAAAATCACTCATTAATGCTTAAAGATTGCTGAATTTGCAGCTGGGAATGTTATGAATTCTGAATCTTTAATCTTTAAGCTGTAAGAATTATGTAATGCTGCTGATGAGATCTGGTTGCAACTATATAAACTGATGAATAGCTCACAAATATCCTCCCAATAGCATAGCTTCATGATGGAGACCCTATTAATCAAATCTCCACTAAAAAATGGAAATAAATCATGCCAAACTTACCGATCGGCATGCCGACACTGCATATTTGCTACTGGAGTTGGATTTTGAAGGCTGACACCAACTGTTTGAGTTTGAACTTGAGGTCTCTTGAAGCCCAGGAAGAAGATTAGAAATAATTGTAGCACAAATTTCGAGTTTGAACATGTCAAGTGTTGGCTGACAACTTGTTGAATATGACCTGCAGCCACAACCTCCAACTGATCTTCCCATTGATAAATTGGCTGTTGAAGTGGCACTTCATGATATTCAGGAGGTCTAACATTAGCTTGTACTTTGGAAAAATGTCCCTTGCTCCCAACTTGTTCCATACAAGCTTCTAACTTGTCCCATTCATTGTTGATCTCCTCTTTGTTGATCAAAACAAGCTCCAATTCTGACTTGTCCAATTCACTTTGATCTAGGGGCTTATTGTTAATGTTCTTTGCTTCATAAACCTCAACTTTACTCATTTGATCTTGCTCTTTGATCAAGTAGTGCAGTTCGCCAAATAGAAGTGAATCACTTGCTTTTATCAATTTATGTTGTGCAAGCTGTAAATCAGCAACAAGATCTTGAACTGAAGCTGCTACATTCACTTTGGGAAGTTGGTCTTGCAATTCTGCAGCAAGGACTTCATGCGTGCATTGGCTTGGAGAAATTCTCTCTTCATCTTGTGATTTTTCAATTTTTTCTTCAATTTGTTGCAGCCGTTCTCCCTTGTTCGAGTCTCTATCCAAAAACATCCTCAACATTTGCTGAATACTATCATTTTGCTGCCTGACCTCGGTCATTTGCTATTCGAACTGATCGAACTTAGTACTCAGCAGCTCAACCTTGTCATTAAGCTCCGGAGCTCGGTTATTAATTGATGCACCAGCCACCTCTACATATGTTGCTGCTCGAGCTGCCGCAGGTCTTGTAAGAACACTACCGGAAGACACCAACGCATTGGAGTCCATTCTTGACCTCACCACTGATACTAACTAAAGCTTCGCTGCAGAAATATGAACTGATCTGAATTTTTCAGATCAAATCACTGTGAAACAAAGCTGTTCGGTTGAAATGATTTCTGCACAGCAAGATTGGAAGAGTGAACTGATCTTTAATGCACAATGCTAAGTTGGATTGAGCTTGATCAATTTGTTCCAGAGCAAAATCTGCACTGTATTCTGCAAATTCAGCACTGATCTCCACTTCAAACCGCAAACTGCACTGCAAATTTGTTCTTGGATATTTTCAGATCAAATTTGTGAAGTAAATTCCAAGTGGATCTTGATCAATAACAGAACAATCATCAAGTATGATTTGATCTTGATCAAATTGGCCTGCTGCACTAATCTGATTTTAAAAATCTGCACCGAAAAAAAATTCTGCACTTTGCACTGAATCGATCTTCTGTAATTTTTTTTATAAATGTTTTTGATTGCGCACTCGATCGGATCGAGGCTCTGATACCAATTGTTACGCTCGGGCTTGAACCTCGAACGTAAACTAATATAATTTTGATAGGGTTGAGAGTTTGGGATGAGAAAGAATTGAATTTGAGAAAAGAAAGTAGAGTTTAGAGTTTAGATGAGAGAAAGAAGGGAAAAGAAGATGAGAGAGTAGAGTTTGATCTCAAATGAGATTAATATTTCAGATTTCATTCCTTCGATTTCAGATTTACACTTGATCCCTTATTTATACACAATAAGCTCCTAACCAACTAAGAAACATCTAGAATCATCTAGAATAGCTAACTAACATTTAAAGTCTTATTTTTGGCGCCAAACACAAAGAATAACAGCAACTAACAGCAACAGCAGCAGGGCAGCTCACGGACAGCACCAGCAGTAACAGACAACAGCAGCAGCAGTGTACCAAAACAGAATTTTAAACCTCTTAACAGATTTTCCCGCCAAAAGCTAATTTAAATTCAAGCCTCGGATCTCGGTTTGTAACAGTCTTCTCCATTATTCTAGCTAAGGAGGGAAGGAGGATTGTGATGCTTGACTCTGCAGCCATTCAAGGATCTGCCTTGGTCGTGAATTAAGAAGCCAACACTAATCAATTTTAGTGGTCCAAAGCAAAACCAGGACAATAAAGAAACATATAAGTCTTCGGTAAACAAAGATGATCTCTGGTGTAACTATTGCAGGAAGCCAAGACATACTAAGGAGACATGCTGGAAACTAGTGGGGAAACCAAAATTTGGTAGGAACAATGACAATCATCCGTAATACACCTACGGAACAGCCAAACAAACACAGTTGTTAAAAATTTTAATCTTGAGCAAAATCCCACAAGCAATGAACCAAAAATAGGTACACTAAATAGAGAGGAGATTGAAAACTCCGAAGCTTGCTCACTTAAATTGAAAAACCTGTTGGGTCATGCTCGTGGGCACATTAAGGCAAAAGTTCCTTCTCCCATGGTCTTAGTGTCTCAAAAGAATATAAAACATAAGAAATTTGGATTGTTGATTCAAATGCTACTAATCGCATGACCAACTCACCGCATCACTTCACTACCTATACTCCATGTCCCGAAAACTAAAAAATAAGAGTTGTGGATGGTACTTTGGCCATCATTGTAGGGAAAGGAACCATTCATCTCACATCTTCTCTCTCATTAAACTCTGTGTTTCATGTGCCTAAGCTTTCCACTAATTTTTTTGTTCATCCATAAACTGACAACAACAACAATAACAAACCCAGTGCCTCAAGGGCTCCCGCAGAAGCGGGGTCTGGGGGGGTTGATGTATGCAGCCTTCCCCCTTCAGGATGAGCTGAAGAGAAGCTGTTTCCGAGGACCTCCAACCTAAATTATGTCATCTTCGTGTCATGATGACTTGTGGGCAAAAGAGTATCAAAGCAGAAGAGTAAGCTATAGCATAAAACGAGCAATACAAAACATAATGCCCTAGAGGAGACATCGAGGGAAAACCTACTGTACCAGGCAGCAAATAAGTAAAAGTAGTAAAAGCAGATAGGCAGATAGTAGACAGTAGACAGTAGACAGATATGCGTATAGGAAAATAAGTGCAGCTTAATAGGCCTATACACCTATGAACCCAAATATAGTAGACTAAGCGGCGGTGTGAGCCCGCTACAATCTGCTACCCTTATGATAGTCCTCCCTCGAGCACTAACTCTATCTAGCTCAGTCTAAGCCCATCTCCTACCGTGGGTTTAGGTTGGTGAAGTCCTGCCGTAACAACTGTGGTCATCCGTTCTTTGGCCTACTTCATCCTCTTCTTCCTAACGTCATAATGAGCTGATCGCATTTTCTGATTGAAGCAATGGTTGATCTTCTGTTAGCGTGCCTGAACCACTTCAAACACGGCTTCTTCATTTTATAATCTATCCTCTATCTAGGCCACTCCCCACTATGCGCCTTACCACCTCCCTGATGGGCGCCCCTGGGACCAGAAGTCCATATGCCCAAATTGTGTGATAGGCATACCGTAGAGTCATGGCACTACATCGAGCTTACGGGTGGTCAAATGCTCCTACCCCGCTACAACGAATACTCCTATCCTAGTCCTCCACAAAGCTCTGTCTAGAGCCATCTCATCATTTAGGTTGAGATAGGTGAGGTCCCAGCGAATTGTCTCCATCCAGTTCTTTTTTGGCCGTCCTCTCTCACTCTTCCCTTCTGTTATGTGGAGTTGTTCGCATCTCCTGACAGGGGCAGTGGCGGTCTCCTTCTAACATGCCCAAACCACCGCAGACGTTGCTCCCTCAGCTTATCTTCTATTGGGGACGACACTTAGTTTACTTCTAATGACCTCATTTCGAATCCTATCCCTCCTTGTGCATCCGCACATCCACCTTAGCATTCTCATCTCCGCCACCCTCATCTTTTGGGTTTGGTGGCACTTTACAGGCCAGCACTCTGCCCCGTAAGACATAGCTGGCCCCACTACCATCTTATAGTATTTACCCTTTAATTTTAGCAGGAATTTCCTATCACGCAGTATCGCCGCTGCCCTTCTCCATTTGTGCCAACCCACTTTAATCCTGTTGTTGACATCCGCGTCCACTTCGCCATCATTCTGCACCATTGACCTTCATCCATAAACAGACAACAGATCTAAATTGCAAAGTGGTATTTATTATAATTGTTGCATTTTTCAGGAATCGGTTATGGGGAAGACGATTGGGCTTACTAAGTAGGGGGAAGGACTCTATGTCTTGAAAAACTCTTACCTAAGAAATCTCAGATTTGGCTTCATCATTTTCGTTTAGAACATTCGTCTTTTCTAGTTTTAAAAAGTATGTTTCCTATTTTATTTGAAGTTGTGGATGATAAATCCTTCCATTGTGAGGTGTGTCAACTTGCCAAGCATCATTGTGTTTCATTTCCTTTGAGTAATATTAAATCCTTATATTCATTTTCCTTAGTTCATACAGATGTTTGGGGACCTTCTAGGATTCAAAACATTATCGAAGCTCGTTGGTTTATTTCTTTTATTGATGATCACTAAGGTTACTTGGTTGTTTTCCATGAAAAATAAATCTAAAGTTAGTACAATCTTTCCCAAATTCCTAAAAATGATTTAAGACTAATTTGGTGCCCAAATTAAAACTATTCGATCCAATAAGGGGAGGGAATACTTTGATCAGTTTTTGTTACCTTATTTCCTAGGAGAAGGGAATATACATCAATCATCTTGCACAAAAATACCTCAACAAAATGGCATTGCAAAGTGGAACAACCGTCATCTTCTTGAAACAAACCCAAGCCTTATTGTTTGAAAAACAAGTGCCTAAACACTATTGGGAGAAAGCCGTGTTAACTGCAGCTCAACTTATGAATGGATTACCTTCAAGAGTGTTGGGAAACAAAGCTCCAGTAAGTTTTCTTTCGCATTTTTACTTGGAATTTAATAATTCAAGTCACTTTCCACCTAAAATATTCAGTTGTGTCTCCTATGTTCACATTCATACACAAAATCATAGAAAATTAGATCCAAAAGCTCTTAAATATGTCTTTCTTGGTTATTCTTCCCGACAAAAGGGGTATAAGTGCTCATCCAAATTCCTAAAAAAAAAAAAATTTGACAAAAGATGTTACCTTTGCTGAAAACAAACCTTTCTTTAGGGTATTTTATCTATAGGGAAAAAGTTCATTGGAAGATAAGATCAATTTGAGTCTTGGGTTCCCAAAAATTGACCTTGAAACTCCTAAAATCCATGAAATTCTAGAAAAAGCCTCTGAAATTCCACAAACAGCTGTGGAAATCCCAGAAAACAGTCCCAAAATTCTAGAGACAGCCCCCTAACATCTTTCATCTCATCCATATTCTAAAATTAACAAAAATGAGAAAACAAGGAAAGATGATCCTACCTCGCCGCTACTAGTTTATTCAAGAAGGAAAGTTGAGCCCAAACATATGCAAGTTCAAGAGTCTCATCCCGTAACAGGTAACAAGAGCCTTTCAAATTCCTCCTCACCACAAAATTTTCCTCTCATTGATCTTGATGTACCTGCCATCAAAAAGGGCACACGAAAATGCATAGAATACCGCATAGCCAATTTTTTTTCTCTTGACCGGCTCTCCTCTTTACATAGAGCATTTCTCACAAAGCTACGCATAATTAAACCCCACAAATAATCCGAGAGGCACTTAAGAGTGAAGAATGGAAAAAAGCCATGAGTGAGGAGATGAAAGCCCTAGAAAAAAAATAATAATAAGTGGGATAGCATTGAATTGCCGAAAGGAAAAAACTAGTACAATGCAAATGGGTGTATACTGTAAAATATAATGCAGATAGGACGCCGGAAAGATATAAGGCAAGGCTTGTAGCAAAAGGATACACTTAACCATATGGGGTAGATTATCAAGAAACATTTGCCACAGTTGCAAAAATGAATATTGTTAGAGTTTTATTGTCCTTAGCAGCTAATCTATAATGGCCTTTGCAGCAATTTGATGTAAAAAATGCATTCTTACACATCCTATGAAACAATCTAGGGGAAGCAACATAGACAATAAAACTCTAACAATATTTACACTCCTATGAAACAAAATCACAAGCTAGGGGAAGCTACAGAAGATACAGTTGTAGACAAGGGAAGGCACCAAATGTTAGTAAGGAAACTCATTTATTTATCTCGTACACGTCCGAACATTGCCTACGCTGTGAGTGTAAATAACAGAAAACTCAGTATGGAAGCCTACATAGACGCATATTGGGCAGGTTCAGTGGTGGAATGCAAGTCAACATCCAAGCACTATGCCTTCTTAGGGGGAACCTAGTGACTTGGAGGAGTAAGAAACAAGTTGTGGTAGCTAGATCAAGTGCTAAGTCGGAGTTTAGAGCTATAGCACAAGGAATTTATGAATTCCTATAGCTCAAAATTATCATGGAAGACTTGGGTATCAAAATGGAGAGGAAGTATGAAAGTATATTGTGATAACAAGTCCGCAATTAATATAGCCCACGATCCGGTACAACATGATCGCACTAAACACGTAGAGGGGGACCAACATTTCATCAAAGAAAGACTAGATTGCGGTCTAAATTGCATCCCTACATCTCAACTAATAGTCGACTTGTGGACATCCATACCAAGGGACTTCCAAGTCATTCATTCCAGAGAATCACACGCAAGCTTCGAGTGGACAACATTTGCACACCAGCTTGAGGGGGAGTGTTGACAAATCCTCAAGGATTTGATTAATATAAATTTGATTTAATTGATGTAAATTATGTTGACAAATTTTTAAGATTTGATTGAACATACTTTTTTGATTGACGTAGATTAGTTTTATCTTTTCCTAAATCATAATTTTTTCCTAATTTCATGTAATTTAGTTTTCTAAATTAGTGTCCATTGTACTCTATAAATTGTAAAGCATATCTCAGAGCAATACAAGTAAAAAATTACATTGTTTATTTTTATCAACAAAAATATTAATATATCAAATCTCATTATAATAGTGTATAATGTACTATTTACTTAACTAAGAGAAACAAGCTAAACCTTCCTATGTATATATGACAAGTCTAAGAATTAGAAAAAAGGCTAAAACTAAAAATAATAGCAACTTAATTAACAAGCTTAATGAACTACTAATAATGCCAGTTGTACTAGAAGAATATCAATAACTATAATACGCCTCCTCAAGTTGGAGTGTAAATGTCTTTTGTATTAAATTTTTGACCATTTTGAACAAGAAAGATTAGGGACCAATTCGAATAGACTTAAAAACATGAAAACAAATATGAAAGTTGTTCAATTAGTGGATTAGCGGATTAGAGCCATCTTCAAAAATAATGCTCAAAAAAAAAAAAATTCAAAATAATGTTCTAAAACAAAAAAAAGGAAAACAAGGTAAAAAAATCAAAGTAATGCCAAAAAAAATTCTAAAGATTTGGAATACATAAGATATCTTTTGGAGTGTTGAGAGTTGGATTTTGGGCATCTGTTTGGTGTCAGGAATATTCATACAAGCCAGATGAAATTGTAAGGAACATGGGTTTTATTATAAAGTGGATTATTGGCTTACTGTCAAGCTTGTATACCTATTGACGGGTTCAACTAAGAGGGACTGTTTAGTGGTTTTGCTGATATTTTTTCTTTTAATTTGTTTATTGTGGCTATGATTAATTTTGTGTTATATATATATATTTTTTTTTGGCCCGAGTACATTGAACCCCCTATGTCTAGCCTGTTAGGAACAGTGTCCTGAAATTTAGATTTATTTTGGATAAATTACTTAATTAATAAATAAAAATTGAAGCCCCAGTCGTTTCCTAGTTAAATTTGTGTAAGCGAATATTTATACTACATGTGATTTTCTTTTGGGAGACATCCATGAGATGGGTGTAGTCCTCATACTGCAATTTATATGTTTGTTCTAAGTAATTTATGAGACTAAACCACAGATAAACTTGGAACAAATTATATGAATTGTTGTTTGAAAGGCTCGTAGTCGAAGAAAAATTTTGACCACTTATATATTAAGACTATAACGTGACACTTTATATGACTTGTCTTGATCATGTGGATGGAGATCCAAAAAATGTTGGGTTAGTGTGTTTAATAAGACTGACACACTGAGTTGGACCATGTGGGTTAATTATTTCTAGATTACTATCGAAGATGAGTGATTCATGTTATACTGTTTGAATGACGACTCTAAATCCTGAGGGTAGTCTGGACTTGTGCATGGAGCGTTAGTTATTTTGGTGTACTATAAGTAAGGTCTAAACGCAAGACTGAATTTCCACGTACACTAGGTAGCAGCGTGAAGTGTGACGAGGAGCAGGTATTCAATTAGGAATCTACAGTCTCTTATGAGATACAAATGTCATCTTAGTTGATTCGCAAAATATTTGAATAGTTCAAAAACATTGGCCAAAGTATTACAAGTGTTTGATATTTAGAATTTATACTATGAATATGTTCAAGTATAAATGAATTATTCAGTGAAGGGCGGGTCGGTAGCTAATGGAGAAGCTACAAGAAGGATAATGATAGTGGTTATATTTATCCTTTACCATGGACATATAGTGGAGGGGTTGTTGTCATCAATACATTCTATTAAGGAGATATCGAATAAATGGTTTAAGTCTAAAGTGAAGTGAAATTTATTTAGTGGAATTAAGTCTCATTAAACAGTAATTAAATTATTTCATGAGATGATTAATTTAACTCATTTGGAGCTAGATTTAAATTGTTTTTAAGGTCCTTGCATAAGCCTCTGTATTTATTGCCATCGGAAAAATATTAAAGAATTCATGAGATAGATTATTTATCAATAAGATAGGTAAATGTAATATTGTCAAACATTATTCATGAGATGAATAAAATTAAAAATTATAAAATTAAAATAATTTTGAAAAATTAAAATTCATAAGATGAATTCTTACATGTGAGAATCAAAGCAAAAAAAAAAAAAAAAAATCACGTTTAACAGGTCATGATCCGCTTAATTTTCATCGGGCGAACCAGCGTGGTTATCCACGTCAACTTAAGCTGGCCAATGAGCGCCCGACACGTGGCAGCTGAATTCAAAGGCAAGGGCGCATTTTTCTGGTAACGAAACGTTGCATTTTGTGTCCTTTTTAACTTAAACGACGCGTTTTGTAATTGAGCTGGGTTTATTTTATGAATCCCACATTGGTTGCTTGTTATATTTTTGCTCTGGTAACCTACTATAAATATAGGTACTTATTTCACAGGTTTGGCATTCATTGGAAACAAATTTTTTAGGGTCTCCGAAGCTCTTTCAGAGACCTAATTGGAGAGAAAAATTTTCGTTGAAATTCTTCTTTCTTTATTTTAATATTTTTCAAAACCCACCCTCCACGTAGCTCGAGGTCAATGACTAGAAGATCGTGGAGTCTCGATTTTAAAGATTATTATTATTTTCTGGTTTTCTTTATTTGGAGTAATTCGAGATATGTCTTCTTTCCTTCATTTGAGGCACTGGGTTGTTGTTGTTCTTCTTCTTCTTCTTTCCTTCACTTTTAGTTTTCATTTTTCTATTTATTTACAATATTCGTTATTATGTCCGTTTAAGTTTATGTATTGTTATGAATGTATTAGAGTAAAAGGCCTGCAGGTCTAAATTAAGAATCTAGATTTGTTGATTTAAATTATGAATTTAAATCTGTAGATTTAAAATTAGGAATTTTAAATCAACCCTAGGTTTAGAATTATGAATTTTAAACCCCTTCCGCTGCGTAAACTTTCGGGAGAATTTTTGAAATTCGTCCCAACAATCGGTATTAGGGCAGATTCTTGCACGTGAGGTGTCACGAAGAGTGACTCTCCGACCGGAGGCTTAGGTAGAGAGAAGAGTCTCCTACTCTAAGTGCTCTCATAGGTACCTATTGTTGTGACCATAGTTGAAAACTGTGAACCCAATAATCGACATTAGAGTTTATTTTTCCAAAAAATTCTAAAGATTTGGAATACATAAGATATCTTTTGGAGTGTTGAGGATTGGATTTTGGGCATCTGCTTGGTGTCAAGAATTTTTGTACAAGCAAGATGAAGTTGCAAGGAGCGTGGATTTTATTATAAAAGTGGATTATTGGCTTGCCATCAGGCTTGTATACCTATTTACAGGTTCAGCAAAGAGGGGTTGTCTAGTGGTTTTGTTGATGTTTTTTTCTTTTTATTTGTGGCTACGATTAATTTTTTGTTTTTTTTTTTTTTTTTTTTTTTGTGTGTGGCCCGAGTACGTTGAATCCCCTATGTCCAACCTAATATGCTATTGTCAAAAAAATAGTGTCAAGGTAGAAACGTATCTATGCAAAAATTGACCTAACTAATTTAATTTTTTGAAAGTGTCATCATAAAGACTTTCCTAGTTAAGGTGGCTAAAATACCAATTATTGGAAAAATTGTAATTTTGTTTATGACATTTTAAATATAATTGGACATGGCTCTGTTATTAATTGTTGAAAATTTTGAATTTTCTAAAACTAATTTTTTTCTAAATTGCCTAGATTAGGTGCAATGGAAATAATTTTAAAATTCTTTAATTTTAAATATGAGAACCTCTATCCTAATACATACATAATGACATAGAATATCTAAGCATAATAAGCATTAAATTAAAAGCATAAATACAATTGTAAAAATTAAACGAAAGCTTAAAAGAAATGGAATAAACATACATGGATTATAGAGCGTAATTGTTGCTTGGGAGGAGTCAAACCGCAAAATCTTCTCCGAACCGACCCCTTGACACCCGGAGTGTGGGCTCCAAAAAATATTTATTGGGAAGAATTTCAAAGACCCCTATTTATAATAAGCTGTAGGGTAGAAGCTTTTTTAAAATACCAGCGTGGGATACATATAAAGCAAAAAATGCGTTTTTAAAGCAATTAAAACAACACCGCATCACTAGAAAAAAAACAACACAACAGACTCGCAAAAGATGCAACACGTGGTAGGCATTTATTGGTCCGCGCCTTATGACGCTGATAACTTCCTTGTAAGCTACTCATGGAGTGACAAAGTCACGCCATGATTTCGTTGCACGCACCAGGCATGAATCTTAGGCTGTTTAATGTGTTTTTGCTTTTTTATTATTTGGTTATGAACAAATAATTTATCTCATAAATTTTGTTTAGCAAAAATAATTTTATTTGTCTGATGAATAAATAATTCATCTAATGAATTCATTTTAAATATTTTTCAACCGATGTACTTCTAGGGGCTTGCAAAGGGTCCTTAGGGATTATTTAATTTGAGGTCAAAATTGGTCAAATCTAATTATCAACACTTTGATAACATTGATTACCATTTATTAATATTTAATTTCACTAAATAAATATTATTGCACTCTAGAATTAAATATAATTATACAATAATTCCTAAATAACTTTTATTGTGATAATCAACTCTTTTATTAGATATCCAGGAGAAAAAATAACTTTAACTGCTATCATTATTTTTCTCACATCTTTCACCATAGTTCTCGACTTGTCCTTCTCGAATAATTCATTAATATATAAAATAATTTATGTGCTAATTCTAAATATCAAATATATGGAACACTTTAGCCAAAAATTCTCGAATTTATTCGTATGTTTGCGAATAAACTAAGGGGACATATTTATTGCATAAGAGACCATAGATTCCTAGTAAAATATTTGTTCCCACTGCACTTCATGCCATTATCTAAAGCACGTAAGATTTAAGTCACATATTGTGACCTAATCATTTTAGCATATCAAAGCAACGAACATTCCATGCATGAGTTCGGATTATTTTCTGGATTTAAAGTTATCATCTAAACAAAATTAATTATTTATGATAGCTATTAAGAAGAAAATAATTTAGGTGGTCTTACTTAGTGTTCTAATCATATAGACAATATCAATATAACACTTTTGGATCCCCCACATGACAAAGAAAAGTCATCCAAAGTATTATTTTATAATCTTATCAGATAAGTTGTACAAATTTATCACCGACTATAAATATACTTTGGCAACATATTACTAATTTAATTTAAGTATATCTATGGTTTAATCTCATTGGCCACTTAAACCAACCTCGATATGTCATCTTGGACTATATCATTCTCATGGAATGTTTTAGAAAAACATCACACATATATTTCAATGATAAAACATAATCAGACATTAAATAAATAAAATAATTTATTTAATTAATATTTAAAAATACGATAATTGGTTTTTTAGACATCAACTCCAATAGAGGATTTTACTATTTGGTAGTATCTCTAATTATATTTAATTACTATTGTAAGGCGGCAATTTGTCTATACTTTTATTGCAATCGTAGAAGGACGTGTTTCCCAAAGTTTTGATTCGAAATATACCTTGATGGTTTAGTTTCCCACATTGATCAAGTTATTAGAAGTTGACATTGCTTTACTTTGGGTTTCAATCTAACTCATATTTTTTTTCCCCCTTTTCTTACTTTTTCGGAAACAGAGAGTCTGGTTGATTTTATGTATTCAAAAGTCAACAGTCCCTTCTGGACATAGCCTAGTGGCGTAGAACGCTGGTGGCCAACCATGCCACCTGGGTTTGATCCCCATTAGGAGCATGTGGCTCCTTCCCGAGCATTACTAATGTTAAAAAAAAAAATCAAAAGTCAACATTTATTAGGTATAAATTTCAACGTAGATGCAATTAGGGGTGTAAACGAGTCA
The DNA here is from genome assembly GCA_018398585.1 of Simmondsia chinensis. NCBI lineage: Eukaryota > Viridiplantae > Streptophyta > Magnoliopsida > Caryophyllales > Simmondsiaceae > Simmondsia > Simmondsia chinensis. Next base: position 24,305,356 of record JAGTTD010000006.1, on the reverse strand, counting down.
AGCCGAGCCCCTCCTTATTTGAACTCCATTGATAAGCCTTATCGAGCTCGAGTTTGAGCTGAACTTTTATCGAGCATTTTAAACCCTTGTCGATAAGATTTTAGTGTGTTCGATACTCAGCTCAGCTCTACTCGACTGATTAGGCTTATCGATCTAGGTGAAGCTTGTTATCAAGCTAAGCCGAGCTCACTATTAAGCCCAATCGAGAGTAAAACCGAGCCGAGCTTGCTACTGAGCCGAGCTTTTCAAGTTATTATCCCACCATTTTCAAATTAATATCAACTGTTAAAGAGCTCTTAAGGAGCTTTCAACGAGCTCTTATCAAATTTTTTGTGAATGTTAATTCAAACTTGGCTCGTTAAGCTTATCGAGCCTGTTCGAACGAGTCCTAATTGATTTCAAAAGTAGTTCATCGAATGTTCAATTAGTTTACTCCCCTGGAGGATAACCCCCTAGTTGACAATAGGATAATAGAGGGTAAAAGTAGGTAAGAGTAATAGGGGATAAACTCTTACTCTCACTTGGCAAAATATTAAGAGGGATGAAAGGGGGTAAACCCCATTACCTTGCTTTATCCCTATTCTCTTTAACCTCCAAATTGAGGGGTAAGGTAAGTTTTTAAAGTATTTTGGACAATTTTGCCATTATTTTGACTATAACTTTCTTTATCCTTACCATTTTATTTAATTGCTAAATAAGAGGAACTCATTTAGCCCTCTTAATTAGGATATTATTTTACTCTCCACCTCGTTACCCTCCCCACTTTGCCCTCTCTTTACCCCCTTTACTCAATTACCAAATAAGGCATAAGATACATGCAACTTTACCCGTACTAACCTGAAAAGAGATTATTTTTAGAAGGCCCCTAACCCTAGAAAGGAAATAAGAATCATTATTTATAAAAGTCAAAGTTAAATTTGTCCCTCAAAGGATGGAAAGAGTTTTGAGATGATAGGGCAACTTCTGCTAATATAAATAGATAAATAAATAAATAATATAATAATAATAATAATTACAACAATAATAATAATAATAATAACAATACAACAACAACAAAAGCAAATAAATAAGTAAATAAATTGTAATAAATAAATAGAAGATAAATTGAAAAATTGTCAAAGTTAAACGTAAAGATTAATACGATGACAAACATGTACTTATAATCACAATTTTACAAACAATCTATCTCAAAGTCGCTTCCACACAAAGCTGTTGGTTTTCCTAGTAACATATCTATAGATAAGTTATTGATAAGAAGCGATTTCTCATAGTGATCTTTTATGTATTCACAAGTCATAGTAGCTATTATGGATGCCTTAAATCAACTTATAGTGGCTCTAGTAGGAAAGTCACTATTGCCACATGGATTAAAAAAAGTAGGCTTGCGAGGTGGATGTTTGCCTAGATATTAGGAGTGTTTATAGTTCGGTTAACCATATCAAATAGTATTTCGTTCGGTTAACTATACTCAAAATTCTATAACCGTTACCATAATTGAAAAGACCGGTTAACCGACTTTTGGTAAATCAGTTATTCAGTTCAGTTATGTTAGTTAACCGGTAGCCGAAAAAATAATAGCCATCTTTCACTTTATATGGTCTATCTCCTTAATGGTTCGTAAATGTCCAAAGAAATATTAAATGTGAGAAGATTCAACAAATTATGAGCATATAATCAAATTCTAGAAAACTAAAAATATAATATAAATTCTAGAAAACTAAACATATAGTATCTTATTTTAACCAATATGTGGATGAACGAGTAGCATTGGATTGTAGCGAAATAATGCTTAGTTAATATTAAGGATATAAAAGTGGGCCACGATTACTCTATGATGGAAGATGAATTAAGGGGAAAAAAATAACATTAATCATGCATTATAAAATAGTCACTTGTATGCTAGGAAAATATACTTTAGTGAACAATATAATATTATGAAGATTTAGAAACATAGATATGATATATATTATTTCGATAAATTAGTTAACCGAAATGGGCAAAATCACTAACCATTACCGTTCCGAAATGCCTCAAATTTATTTAGTTTGCTTATGGTTAACCGTATTTTTGGGTCATTATTTCAAAAATTCAGTTACAGATTTTTTTGAACACCCCCAGTAGACACCTTGTCTAGCTTTTTGAGCAAACACCTTGTCTAGCTTGATACCATTTTTTTTTAATAATTAGACACAAATTCCGACATAGAGATGTAACACACCCAAGCCACAAAATACAATACAAAGCAATAAACAAAACACACACACACAAACTCTGAAAGATATCTTCTTTATTCCAAATCAGTTACTTCATTTTTTTTTTTCATCTTTTTGCCTTATTTTCCAATTTTTTAGAACATTACTTTGATTTTTTATTTTTTTTTTTTAATTTCTTGGCAATTATATTTGAAACTGACTCTAATCCATGGATCCACCATCCAATTTAAAGTGCTTACAAACTCACAAAGCAAACTTGCATCTAAACAATTGATGATCAATTGACTCCCCATCCACTTCACGTAGGCAACAGTGTGAGAATAAAGCAAAGCTTGATTGAATTGAATGAATAACAATGGAAAGTACTTGCTCTATTTATAGAGTTAGGGTATAAAACATAAAGATTAGAGTGTCCTTCTAGTTTACATGAGATCTAAGGGCAGAAAGGTAAAATATAAAACCCTAGATGGCTATCTTCTAATAGGTCCCCTCAATCTGAAGGTAGAGCGGCGACATAAAGATTGGTCTTGGGATAGTGGAATAGGGTGACTTCGAGGCCTTTGGTGAAGATGTTGGCTATTTGTTGAGCAGTGGGAGTGTAGCGAACATGAAGGTCATCTTTGAGGACTGTTTCACGAACATAGAGGAAGTCAACATTGACATGTTTGGTGCTGTCATTGGAAACAAGATTAGCAAAAATATATGAGGCAGAAACATTGTCACAGTAAATGGTGACGGGGCCAGAGTGTTTGAGGCCAATATCCTGCATGAGATAGTGAACCCAGTCAGCTTTAGCTGCGGCTTGAACAACAGCACCATATTTAGACTCGGCGGAAGATTTGGAGACAACTACTTGTTTCTTGGCAAGCCATGAGATAAGAGTGAAAGCCTATGGTGGAACGTCGGGTGTCAGGGTAGCCTCCCCAATTAGCATCAGCATAGACAATAACGGATGTGCAAGTGCCAGTAAGGATCGTTAGCCCATGGTCTGGGGTACTTTTGAGGTATCTGAGGATCCGCTTCACAACCTGCCAATGACTAGTCCTAGGAGCATGCATAAATTGAAAGATAAGGTTAACAGCATAACATATATCAGGATGAGTCATGGTGAGATATTGTAGTGCCCCAACCGTACTGCGATACTCAGTAGGGTTTGATAAAGTGTCACCCTCAGTCAAAGATAGGTAGGTGAGGGCTGGGAGAGGAGCTTTGATGAGTTTAGCATCTTGCATGTTGTGTTTGTGAAGGATGTCTATAGTGTAACAATGCTGTGATTGAAACAGGCTAGACTTTGTGTGGTGAGCCTCGATTCCTAAGAAGTAATGGAGGGGACCGAGGTCTTTCATTGTGAATTGTGTAGAGAGGGCGCAGATGAGGGTGTCTAGGGAGTGGGGGTTTGATTCAGTGAGAATTATGTCATCAATGTAAAGTAGTAGGAAAAAAGTGTCTTTGGTAGTGCGGAAGAGAAAGAGGGAGGGGTCAGCTCAACAACATGTGAAACCTAGGCTGTGGAAGAACGTAGCAAAGTGGTGGAACCAAGCCTGAGGGGCTTTTTTAAGTCCGTAGAGTGCCTTTCGAAGACGACATACTTTGTTGGGGAACTTTGGATGAATGAAACCCTTAGGTTGCTTCATGTGCACTTCTTCCTTAAGGTGGCCATGTAGGAAAGTGTTTTTAGCATCAAGTTGTTTAATTTGCCACCTGTCTGTGACAACAAGAGTTAGAATAAAATGTATGGTAGATGGTTTGACAACTAGGCTAAAGGTTTTCTTGAAGTCAATGCCTTCACGTTGATGAAAGCCTTGAGCGACAAAACTAGCTTTAAAGCGATCAACTGAGCCATTCGCTTTATACTTGACTCGATATTTCTAAGTGCTTCCTACAATATTATGTTTTGGATTTTTTTTGGGGGGGGGGGGGGGGGGGGGGGTGGTGTTGGACAAGCTCCCAAGTGTTGTTTAGAACTAGAGCTTTAAATTCGTCTGCCCGGGCCTCTTGCCATTTGGAATTCTTAATCGCCTGAGAATAGCACATAGGTTCTTGTATTACTGTTATCGAGGAAAGGGATAGGGGATATTTAGTTTTCCAAATACCGTCCTTAAGTCGAGTTTGCATCGAGTGGATGTTGTTAGTGCCATGGGGTTTCAGAGGGTCTGCGTTTGCAGCCATGGGTTCGAGTTCGGGCCATGCTGCAGCACGGTGGGGGCATCAGTGGGGAGGTTAATACGAACGGTTCGGGTTCGGGAGGAGAAGGTTACAGTGGTGGCGTTGTGGTGTGGTAGGCACGGGCATCAACCGGAGCCGCAGGTCCGACATCGATGGAGTCAGGATAGGGGCTATTGATTTGGGGTTGGGGCAAGGAGCTATGATCCTCGGGTGGTGGGTGAAATCCACCATTGAGGGAGGCATTGGTGGGGGGTCACGGTCCTTAGAGATGGAAGCGGCGCAGGATGAGCACTCAAGAGTGTGGTACCTGGGCCTGCGGTCACTAGAGGGGAAAGGGAAGGTCAACTATGCTAGCTATACTACCTAGGTTTGGAACCTGGGATGGGTTGACTAGGTCTAGATATGGGAAGCTAGTTCCGTTAAACCTTACATGTCAGTTTATATAAATTTTTCTGACTTAGGGTTCAAGACAACGATAACCCTTATAACGTGCGGCATAACTATGAAAATGCATGATATCGAGCATGGAGCCAATTTATGAGGGGCATAGGGTGTGATGTTAGGGTAACATGCACACCAAAAAACGTGAAAACTAGAGTAGTTAGGAATTCTTTTAAAGAATTTTGCAAAGGGGGATGAGTTTTTGAGAACGGGGGTAAGGAGGCGATTTATAATAAAGCATGCAGTACAGGCAGCATCATCCCAGTAAGCGTAAGGAAGGCGAGATTGACTAAGACGCTTCGTGCCATTTCAATAATGTGTTGGTGCTTTCGTTCCACCACTCCATTTTGATGTGGAGTATTAGGACATGAAAGCCGAAAATGAATGCCATGTTGACGACACAAGGAAGTCATATGGCGGTGGTCGAATGCACAATCACCGTCACTCTGAAATATTTTTATTTTTTTGGAAAATTAGTTTTCAACAAGAGTTTTAAAATTTTCAAAAATTACAAAAACCTCATATTTTTGTTTCATATGATAGAGCCATGTAAACCGAGTGAAGTCATCAATAAAATTACATAATATTTATTACATGAGTTCGATGAAACTAGAGATTGTCATACATCCGAATGAATTCAATGCAAAGGAGAAGAAACTAAATGCAAAACACGCTGAAAAGGTAGTCGATGAGACTTACCCAAACTACATTCTTGAAAAAAAAAAAAAAAGTAAAACGTGAACTAGGTATGAGTTTGCTGGAATAAAGAACGTCTAACATAGGTCTTCCTAAATGTCCTAATCGGCAAAGCTAGAGGTCTCCAGATAGTGTTTGTGCCATGAGTCCAAGTGAGTGAGGCGAGAAGCAGTAAAGTGGCCCGTTACTGCGAGCTCGGAGCAGAGGGGTCCTCATAGCCTTGTCCTTAACACAGAAGAAGTTAGAGTCAAATTCAACGGTGCATAAATTGTCGTGACAAAGTCTTGTTATAGATAAAAGATTATGAGTTAGTTGAGGTACTAACATAACACTGTTAAGTTGAAGTTGAGGAGTTTTGGTTTTTAAATTTGTAGAACCCATATGAGTGCCATGTAGTAGAGCCCCATCCCCAACTAAAACTTGTTTTTGGCCACGACAGGGAAGAAGAAAGTGATGCATACGTGAGTTGGGTGTCATGTGACTGGTTGCCCTAGAGTTGGGATACCAATTGTAGTCTTGTAAGTCATTAATGGCCATGGCAACAAAGGAGTGAGACATATCAGGATAGGAGGAGTGATCAAATCGGTGTGGACAAGAGACAGCATTGTGGTCGACTTGATTGCAGATCTGACATATTTTAGGCCTAGGCCCAAGGATGCTATTTGAGGTGAGCAACACATTACCATAAGGACGAGTGTGGTTCGGTTGGGGCTGTGGTGCATGAGGTCCTGATTGATGCTGTTGTTGTTGTCCCCCTGTTATGGCCCCCTCGATTGCCATGGCAGCTTGTGTCACGTCCTTTGCCTCTATCACGTCCCCAACAACCGGAGTAGGATCCTTGTGAACCTGCATTCAAAGTGACTAAAGCATGTTGTTGATCAGTGGAAGGGCAACCCTGATATCGATTTTGGGTGCTTTCCTCATTTAAGAGGTTAGTTTTTAGTTTTTCAGAAGTAGGTGTTGGTGAGGTATTTTGAGTTAAAGTGGCAAATGCATCATATTCAATTGGGAGCTCGTAGAGGGCATAATATACTAGATCTCAATTGGCTATTGATGAGTCTATGGCAGCTAGGTCACCGACAATGGATTTTAGTTCAAAGAGGTATTTTTCCATTGTTTTGCCGTCCTTTATAAGGTTTATGATTTGAGATCGCAGGTCAAATTCCTTGGACAGTGAATGGTCTCGAAATCTTTTGATAAGGGCATCCCATATGGCTTTTGATGTGGGTTGGCGAACAATATCATTTAGAAGGGAGTGAGATAAAGTAGCACAGATGCAAGATGGAAGGCTTTGGTGTGAGATTAAAAGCATGTGAAATTGCTCTCGCCAGGCAGTACAATTAGTGGTGTTTTTCAATTTTATGGTAATTATATTAGAAATACTAGAGAGGGGAAGTAACAGGGGAGTGGTAATGGTTTGACCTAGATTAGGGTTTAGGTGGGAAAAGGGGAGGGGGTGCTGCTGCCACAACCAATGGGCTAGACCAAAGCACCGCCCAGATGCAGGTTGTTACCTCTAGTACAGGCGGTGAACGCGCCAGCAGACGCGCCACCAGCATGGGGGCAAAACCAAGAGAAGGGAGAGGAAGAGAGACACTCGTAGGGTGGTTAATGGGGTCGAAGGGGTGGCAGTGACCACCAATAAGCGTGGTGGCACCGGCCATCGATGGTGGGCAAGGGATGCCCGAACCAAAAAAAGGAGAAAATTGTGGCCACATGGATGCTAACTAAGTACCAGGGCTGGTGACTCTGGCATTTGTTAGACTATTGAGGAATAGGCCCGAAGATATAGAACCGATATGGGGAAAATTGGACATAGCGATGGGGGAATCCGTGACCCGGTGGTCAGCCAAGGGATCAGCATTAGGTGAGCCTGTCTCAGCCGCCGTGAGGGTGGCGGCGGTCCGAGTGGGGACCGAGGGAGAAAGGGAGGGAGACGAGTTAAGGTTTGTTGCCATAGTGATGAATTAAATTAAAGAGAAATTGAGAACGAAATAAAAAATTCAAAGTAAACGATAGCCAATCAAAGAACTAATAATTTAAAGGAAAAGAAATGACATAAATTAAAGGGAAAGGAAAAGAAGAAAGTCTCCTTTGAAGGCTTTGATACTATATGAGAATAAAGCGAAGCTTGATGGAATTGAATGAATGACAATAGGAAGTGCATGCTCTATTTATAAAGACTAAAGTGCCATTCTAGGTTATATAAGAACTAAGGGCAAAACGGTAAAATATAAAATCCCAGATGGTTATCCTCTAATACACCACCCATATATTTCTCTTGAAAGAAGGTAATAAAAAGCAAAGATGAATCAACATTATTTCATATATTTAATTACATGTCCCTTAGGGACATAGCCTAGTGGTCGTGATAGCCGAGTGCCAACAAAGTGATCTGAGATGGAATCCCACGAAGCTCAATTGTGGTCCTCCTTGTGGAATTTGAGGGGTTTATCCCCTTCCTACCCCCCAAGAAAATCCCCTAGTATATATATATATATATATAGTATTTACAATACATCGTATAAAATATAATTATCAAGCATTATTTTTATGCATCTATTATGTTGTTCATAGTATTTGATATTGAAATTTGATATCCAAATTTAAACATATAAAGCTTATTTACAATTGTATTTTATTTATAGCATTTTATTTTTAAAAGTTTAGAAATTAGGTTTTAAAAATAGCTTATTTCATAATTTTTTTATTATTAATTTTCGTTTAAATTTAAAAATAAAAAAAAAGAAATTTAAATTATTTTGAATAGGGAGATTTTATTGCCAAAATAAAAATTATTATTGCCACAGCAATGATGTGCCTTATAAAAAAATGAGAGCCACAAAACTATCTTAAGAATTATAATTTTTGCTTTAATAATAATAATTTTATCCTAACAATAAAATCATCCTTAAAAGTATGGTCTTTAATTTTTAAAAGTTTAAAATTATAAATAAAAAAATTTAGGAAATTATTTGAGGACAAAAATTATTATTATTGAAGTAGTAATTTAATTTTTATAAAATAAGAGTTATAAAATTGTATTAAAATAATAAATTTACTTTAATAATATGAATCTTACTAAGGTAATAACACTATTATGTCCAATGGATCAATAGCATTTTGTAAAGGAAAAAGACAACAATAACATTAATAATAATAAATTCAGTACATTAAAGACTCTTGTCTCAGCAGAATTTAGAAGGTAAGTCATACATAACATATTCTTTGTAAAAAGAGGTTGTATCTGCTGGCCGGAAGCCAAGATTTGTGAAGGAAAAAGAAAAAGAAAGAAAGTAAGAAGCAAGCAAACACGGAGGATAAAAAACCGCAAGACGCTTAACCCACGATTCTCTACTTGCTGCCTTGAGTTTCATCATCAAAATTGCTTAGAAAAATGAAAGAAAATCATAATTTGGGCAACAGAGATCCCAATCAGCGATAATTGGAAGGATTAGAGAGAGGGAAGGCATGGATGATGAGGTAGTACAGCGAGTACTGCAAGAAGGAGGCAGAGATTATTTCCAGCAGCCCTCGTCTTCCTCTTCTTCTTCTTCGATTCTGCAATCCCTCCCTCTCCATGTGGTACGCTTCCCCCTTTTGTTTAAGCCTAATCCATGAAGTTGGCATATATGAGATTTTGATGTATAAGCTCAAGTGGCTCCTTCCTCAAGTCAGTTTGTAGTAGGTGGAGTAGTCTAATAGGTTTATACATGGAATTTTACTTGGCTCACATGAGTCCTTAACACATCTCTTCCACAGCTCTTTGGTAAGCCTTTGTTTGGTTAACGAAGGAATTAAATTTTTACGGAAAGTTGTATTTCTGAGGAATTTAATTTTTGTGTCAATTTTTCATAAAGTACAAGGGCCTTGTTTGGTTGCTACGTGAATTAAATTCCTATGGGAAGTTTTATTTCCATGAATTCAATTCTCGTGTTGATTTTTCAGAAAGTAGGTACAAAGTGTTTGGCTGCTAGGTAGGAGAGATTAGGTAAAACAAAGAAAATAGAACTTATCTAAGGGACTAGATAAGTTACTTTCTACGTTTTAAAGGAATTGAAAATTATTTTCCTAACAACCAAACAAGAGGGCAAATACCCACTTCCTATGAATTTCAATTCCTTACTGCTACTTTCTGTTAAACAAACAAGGTAATGGTATCATAAAATTGACCTAGTCCAGTATCCATTTGTAATGTGGAGAGTCTAATTTAAATTGTTTGAATGATCTATATGTGATTTTGGCTGCTGATAGTGTTAAAAATTTGGTTCAATTGCAGCAGCTTTGTAATTGTTATAAACTAACCCTGAGGTATACTTGGTGAGATTGAAACTAAAGGGGTCACTTTTACTGTCCATAGTATTTACCTGTGTTTTTTCTCCATTTGTCCTGTTGGGTCTTTCAATTTCTTCCTTGATTTTATAAGTTTCTTCAGGATTTGTGCGTTTATACTCATTCAAAATTTGAACTTTAATGTAATATTTTGTAATCACGTAAATTACTATTGGTTTTACGGGTTCAAGCTGTAAGCAGAACCAAAGATTTGACAACTGAATTTGTTACCTTTTGTGAATTTTAGTTGATTACAGTTATTTTGATAATTGTATTTGATGGCTGGGCTGCAAAATTTGCAGTCTTTTGAAATGGGTATTATTTGCTTATGAAATCAATTCAAGGGCTCATCTGTTATTCAAATATTTAAACTCTTAATGTAATATTCCTATTGTGTGATATTCCTATTCGTGATGTTCCAGTTTTTGAATTTTGATGTAATCCCTCGCATATATTGATATTGATTCTAAGGTTTTGAGCTGTATGCAATACAAATTATTTGAGCAACTGAATTTATGAACTTTACAGTTGGCTGTATTGAGATTCTGTGTGAACTTAGTTCAACAATTTAATTGATGTTTGAGGTGCCAAATTTGCAGTCTTTTGATCATGGGTGTTATTTGCTAATTAAATCAATTCAAGAGCTTAGAGAGAAAAGAAATGGTCTTGTGACAGTGGGCATTGGTGGTCCTAGTGGTTCGGGCAAAACAAGGTAAATTATGTTTTCTTGAATTACATCTTAACATTTTCTTTGACAATCAGAGATAAAGTGGTTACTAAAAGAGATAATTGTTTGAGAATTGTTGTACATAGGCCATCTACAGTGTTAGTTTTGAGGAAAATGTTGTTTTCTTGGATATTTTTCTTTGGATGGTGATCATTTACATACATGGATCCTGATTAATTCTAATTTATGTGTATGGTTTTATGGTTCCTGAAGCTTAGCGGAGAAGGTGGCATCTGTGATTGGATGTACCATGATATCTATGGAGAACTACCGCCTGGGAGCTGATGAATCAAATGACTTGGATTCTATAGACTTCGATCTTTTAGTAAAAAATCTTGAGGTTTGCTTATAGTTATGTCTATTTATGTTGCGGCTCAACACCTTTGAATTTGTTTGATCGAATTTGGCATGGTGCTTTTCTTGTAATGTTTGTGTGTTTTGGATAGTCTAATTGGGAGCTTAGATTTGAGAATGCCATTCCTTGATTCTTGAGAATTCCCATTTTTTTTTCTCTCCTTGTTTCCCTTGAGGGTAGCTCCTTGAAGGGGTAAGGCTTCGGACATCTCACCCTCCCTCCCCCTCCTCCCCCCAAAGACCTTGCTTTAGTGGGAGCCCTTGTGATATTGGGTTTGTTGTTGTTGTTGTTTTTTGGTCATCATATCTATGAGGTGACAACCTAGACCACTGTTATGAGTCCATCTTATATCTTGTATTGATGTTAATTGTAATAAGCTTTGGATTAGCATTGTAGTGTTGTGTTGTCATATGTAGCCTTTAGACTTAGCTAAGATGGTTGGCGCCTTATTTTGAATTGTGGTTGAGTCTGTTATTGGTCAATTGGCAAGTCAAGTATGGCGTCTGTGGGTTAGTTAAGTTGGTTGTTATAGAGTCTTGTTCCAATGTATCTTAGCCGGTTAAGGGAGCTTATAAATAGCTGGATTCATCTTGTATTGAGGCATTTAATGAAATAACAAGAAATATCTTGACTCTCTTTCTCATTTAACTCTTTCTCTATTTCTCATCTTCTTTCACTTCTTTTCTCATCTCCAACTCTCTTTCCACAAGGTTAAGATTCAAGATTGTTCTTGAACCTTAACAATTGGTGTTAGAGCTTGTGTTGCTGCTGATTGATCATCCTTTGGTTGATTTGAGCTAGCGAGGCACAAGAAGCAAGTACCAGTGGTTGGTGGTGTTACAACTCGATCTGAGGTTGCCAATGCTGCTGCAAATGCTACTGTGAATGTCACTTATGCTTCGGTTGTAGGTGTCAATGCAGCAGCATGAGCTGAGATCAATCAATTTGGTCAATTGAGGCTTTGAATGAAAGAAATGTTCTCTCAAATGCAGCAGTCACAGCTAAGTCAAGATCAAAAGTTTATAGATTGTTTGGTTCAGCATTCTCAACAGATCGAGGAGAAGATCTTAGGTTTGCAGCAGCAAATCACAAGACATTCAGGCACTGGAGTCTTATTAGCTGCTAGCCAGTAGGTTCGTCCTCCAGAGGTTGTGCAACTACAATCAGCTCGTGTGGTAGCTAGTCAATCAGATCATCCACCTGATCCAGTGCAACCTCAAGCAGCAAGTTTGGCAAGTGGACAGTTAGATTGTCCATCAGATCAGCTGCAACAACATAATTCTGGAACAAGTGATGCTTCGGCCAGCAACAGAAGTGGTGGTTTCAAGCAACCAAGGATTCAAATGGGACCTTTTGATGGAAAGCAACCTCAATCGTGGATAAGGAGGTGTGAACGATATTTTCATTTTTATCACATTACCGATGCTGAGAAGGTGGAATTAGCAGTTGTTTATCTTCAAGGAGTTCATGAGGTATGGTTCTATAGCCTTTTGAGAAGTAATCCTTCATTGTCTTAGGCTGAATTTCTGGAGGAACTATGTGAGAGGTATGGTGAAGAGGATTTAAGTGATATTGTGGATAATTTCAACAAAGTGGTGCAAACTACCATTGTGAAAGAATAAATGACTAGATTTGAGAACGCGAGAGTAAGCATGTTTCAAGTTTCATTAGTGGCTTGAAACCAAAGATTAAAAATCTTGTCAAGGCCATTGGGCCTAGATCCTTGTCTAAAGCTTATGCCAAGGCTAAATTGTTTGAGGCTACGGTTCTTGCATCCTATGATGGACCTAGGAACAGAGGTAATACCTCCAATCAGCAACAGAGGGGATCAGTAAGGTCGAAGCTTGGTCATTCTGATGAGAAGAAGGTCCAAAAGCTGTGTTTCAGATGTAATCAGCCTTACTTCTTGGGACACAAATGTAATCTAGTTCCTCATGTCAGCAAGAGGAACTGGTGTAGTTGATGATTATGAGGAAGAGGAAAGGGAAGCTGAAATGGATAGCGCAGGACAAGATTCACAAGATGAATCACTCGAGGATGAAGTGGAGATTTCTGTAAAGGCTTTGACAGGAAATGGATCTCATAACATCATCCGAATTAAGGGGTAAGTAGGGAAGAAGGCTATTGTTATCTTGATCAATAGCGGCAGTACTCAGCGTTTCATTGATCCTAAAGTGGTCAGGAAGGTTGGGCATGAAATGATTAAAACACAGCCATTGGCAGTGACAGTGGCCGATGGGATTTCTATCTTTACTCAGATCAAATGCCAAGAATTCACTTGGTCAATGCAGAGTCACAAGTTTGTGTATGATTTTAGGATCTTGCCATTGGGAGGTTGTGACGTGGCGAGATCTTTCAGTCCAATTATCTTTGGTTTTGCTCAATTGACAGTTTCATTTGAGAGGCAAAGAACCATTGTCAAATTGCAAGGGATGGCTGAACAGGCTCAACTTCAATTGTTTACAAGCAAAAGTTTGGCAGATGGAATCGAGAAAGGATCTTATCTGTGGGTTGGCCAGTTATTTGGAATTGAATCTTCTGAGTTGGGAGAGTCATCTCATCCTAAAGATCATTCTTTGATTGGGGAGTTCAAAGACTTGTTTGAACAACCAGACTCATTGCCTCCTAAGAGAAGCTTGGATCATGCAATACCCCTCAAGCCTAATTCTGAACCAGTGAAGCTAAGGCCTTACAAGTATCCACACTCAGAAAACTGAGATAGAGAGGCAGGTAGAGGAACTGCTTAAGATTTGTTTCATTCGACAAAGTCATAGTCCATTTGCTTCTCCGGTCATATTGGTTAAGAAGAAGGATGGCATGGCTAAGATGTGCATTGACTATAGGCAGCTTAATTCGCTTACAATCAAGGATAAGTTTCCTATTCCAGTTATTGATGATCTTCTGGATGAGCTTCATGGTGCACATTTCTTTTCTAAATTGGATCTGAGGCAGGGGTCCTATCAGATCAGAGTTATGGAGCAAGATGTTTACAAAACAGCTTTCAGAACTCACCATGGTCATTACGAGTTTGTGGTAATGCCCTTTGGTTTAACCAATGCTCCGGCTACCTTCCAAGCAGTCATGAATGATGTGTTTAAACAGTTCTTGAGGAGGTTTGTGTTGGTGTTCTTTGATGACATTCTAATTTACAGTGCTTCATTGGAGGAACATTTGGGACATCTAAGGGAGGTATTCATGGTGATGTGTAGCCACAAACTTTATGCCAAGTTGTCTAAGTGCTCATTTGCTCAGTCACAAGTTGAATACTTAGGACATGTGATCTCATATGAAGGGGTGTCCATGGATCCTTTTTAAGTCCAAGCCATGAAAGAGTGGCCAGTGCCTGTCACACTCAAGCAATTGAGGGGATTTTTGGGGTTGACTGGTTATTACAGAAAGTTCGTGGTTGGGTATGGAGCAATTGCTAAAACATTAACTAATCTCTTAACGAAGGATGCCTTCAAGTGGTTAGATGAAGCTCAAGATGCGTTTGAAGCTTTAAAGGCCGCTATGTGTGCAGCTCCAGTCTTGGCAATGCCTAATTTCAAGGTGGAGTTTGTGCTAGAAACTAATGCTTGTGGAACAGGTATTGGGGCTGTATTATCTCAAAAAGGGAGGCCTATAGCCTACCTTAGCCAAGCATTGAGTCCTAAGCACATGGAGTTGTCTACTTATGAGGAGTACCTTGCTATCCGCTTGGCTGTTGAGAAATGGAGACACTACTTAGAGGGCCATCATTTTGTCATCAGAACTGATCATCAAAGCTTAAAGCATTTGCTTGAGCAGAGAATTTGTGACTAGAATTCAGAAGAAAGGATTGATAAAGATGCTTGGTTTAGATTATGCAATTGAGTATCTGAAGGGAAAAGAAAACCAAGCAGCTGATGCACTGTCTCGAAGATTGGAAGAAGCTGAGTATGGTTTTTGTGGAGCTGTATCTGTTGTACTTGCAGCTTAGATTGAAGAGGTTTATAAGTCCTATGAGAATGATAGCTTTGCCCAGGATTGTGTGACTGCTTTCAGCATTAACAGGACCAGTTCTCCTGCATCTGATGCTAAAGTATCTGTTATCAGAGGTATCATCAAACTGAAGGGAAGACTGTAGATTGGATCCTCCATTGATTTGAGAAAGCAGATTATTGGTGCCTCTCATGATTCTGCTTGGGGAGGTCATTCCGGCATGGAGGGAACATATCAAAGAATCAAAGGATACTTCAATTGGACTAGATTGAAGAAAGATGTAAAGGAATTTGTGCAGGCTTGTGAAGCTTGTCAGCAAACAAAGACTGGTGACAGTAAGTATCAAGGTCTTCTCCAATCTCTACCAATTCCGGATTGTGCTTGGCAACACATAAGTATGGATTTCATCAAAGGCTTGCCTATATCAGAAGGTAAGGAGGTTATTCGGGTGGTTGTGGATTGTTTTACCAAGTTCAGCCACTTTGTTGCCTTAGCAAGACCAATTATAGCTGAAAGACTTGCAAAGGTGTTCCTTGTTAACATATATAAGGGTCATGGATTACCACATTCCATAATTCTGATCGAGACAAGCTTTTCACTTCACTTTTGGAGGGAATTGTTTGTTCTTATGGTGCTACATTGGCATTGAGCTCTTCTTACCATCTCCAGACTGATGGCCAAACAGAACGTGTAAATCAATGCATTGAGCAGTATTTGAAGAGCATGGTTTTCAGTCATCCTAAAGCATGGGGCAGATGGCTATCTTTTCCAGGGTATTGGTGCAATACTCACTTTCATTCCTCTATTGGCACTTCTCCCTTCAAGGCTCTGTATGGGTATGATCCTCCTTCACCCTTCGTTTTGCAAAGCTTCTTCAGTTGCAGAAGTATCTGATCTTTTGCTACAAAGAAGGCAGTTGGTACAACTTCTCAAGGATAATTTACAGTCGGCTCAAGCGAGGATGAAGTATTATGCTAATAAGAAGCGTGTTGTTAAGTCCTTTGATGCGGGTGACTTGGTTTACTTGAAACTTTAGCCTTACAGACAAGCATCTGTGGCAGTTCGCAAGAACACCAAGCTTTGTGCTCGATATTTTGGACCTTACATAGTTATTGAAAAGCTTGGAGAGGTGGACCTTACACCAAGCTTTGTTCACCCAGTTTTCCATGTTTCTCTCTTAAAACAGCAGGTCAAGAAAGGCAAATCGAGTTCTGTTCATCCACTAGAAGTTGATACCAGTGGAGCATTGTTGCAAGCACCAGCAGCAATCTTGAATTCCAGAATGCTGCAGCTCTTTGGGAAATCAGTGGAAGAAGTGCAGGTTCATTGGTCTAATTTCGAAGAAGAAGATGCTACTTGGGAAAGGACGAAGTTCTTGAAAAGCCAATTTCCACCATTCCATTCTTGAGACAAGAATGCTTTCAAGGGGAGGAAATTGTTATGAGTCTATCTTATATCTTGTATTGATGTTAATTGCAATAAGCTTTGGATTAGCATTGTAGTGTTGCATTGTCATCTGTAGCCTTCAGACTTAGCTAAGATGGTCGGCGCCTTATTTTGAATTGTGGTTGAGTCGGTTATTGGTCAATTGGCAAGTCAAGTATGGCAGCTGCGCGTTAGTTAAGTCGGTTGTTATAGAGTCTTGTTCCAATGTATCTTAGCCAGTTATGGGAGCTTATAAATAGCTGGATTCATCTTGTATTGAGGCATTCAATGAAATAACAAAAAATATCTTGACTCTCTCTCTCATCTAACTCCCTCTCTATTTCTCATCTCCTTTCTCTTCTTTTCTCATCTCCAACTCTCTTTCCACAAGGTTAAGATTCAAGCTTGTTCTTGAACGTTAAGAACCACCTAGGAGCTTGATTGATTTGAAGCCCAAATCTACTTGAGATGCTTTGTTGAAAAATTAAACTAAGGATTGAAGAACAGTTGTCTTTTTCTTTTTCTTTCTTCGTGCGGCTGTGCAGTTGCCCTAGAAAAGATAGATTGGAACTGAATGCATTCAAGTTCTACTGAAGGTCTATTGAGAATTAAGTGAGGGGGACATTTCTTGCATGATAGGATGTGCAAAGTGGGAACCTATGGATTCCCTGTGAAAAGGGGTCTGCTAAAGGAAGCCAGTTATGCCAAGAGTTGTGAGGGTGACCAAGAAGATATGATTAGATTGCATAAAAAAAGATCTTATTTCAATGGTGTTCAACAAAGTTTTTGATTTATAACAGAGCCCAATGGCTTACCGTGATCCATATAGATAACCTACATGTCGAAAAAAGAAAGCCTTCGATTGTTGTTGTTGGTAGGTGTGGTCATGGTTTGGAATTCTGTTTGTTGCTGCTTTTTGGAACTTTTACTACACAACAGGAGAAATTCTGATGTTCTATGAAGGAGTATATGCTATAGGAAAATGACGTCAAGCATTGCTGGATGCTTTGGCATGACTCTGTGTGTAGTGGCTTGGTGCTTGAATGCGCTGCTTAAAAACTTAGACAAATGTACTGCCCTGTTATGGTGCTGTTTTGTTTAATTTAAGTTAATATGACAGATTTAGATCACCGCGTTAGTATTGGTGAATACTATATGCAAAATAATTCTAACCTTCCTTGCTATTGACTATATATAGCATTGAATGACCAAAATCTGTATTATCCCGAGTTAGATTCTTTACTCCCTTCAGGAACAGATAACGGTTTCTTTATTCCTTCCCCTTCGCTTTTTCTCCATTTTGAGGTTAGGAGAGACCGGAATTATATCCGGCTCATAGCATTAGTTGGAAAGTGACATCTATTAGTCTAACTGCACTTTTCATTGCTTGAATATTTGAGTGCTTCTACAAGAATTCTATTTTGGACATGGCTTATGTGGCTTAGAAATGATAGGTAGAGAAAGTGAAAGGCATGATCTTTAAGTTAGACTTCTAGAAGGTTAATGATAAACTTGATTGGACTCTCTTGACGAGTTCGTGACATGAAGGATTTGGATGAAGGTGGATGAAATAGGTTTGCTTATCTTTGTCTGCAATTTTTCCCTACTCTTACTTTGAGATCTTATTGCCCTTTTTTTTAGTTTGTAGTCTGTCCTACAGCCTGACCATTGTCTCCATTTTTATTTGCTGATGTTGGCTCTGGAGTGAACACAGCAAAGGGAGTAGTGATGGATATTTTTCTCGCTTATTCTGCAGAGAGTTCCCTGTATATTATTTACATTGCTTTATGATTGCTACTGTTATTGTTTTTCATCATTGTTATAGTTACCAATGTTGTTGATTCTAGTATACTACTACAATTTTGTTGATGATAAATTTGCCCTTGTAGTGCATATACATCATAAGAAGAACCAAATTTAATCACAATAGTGATTAAGGAAAAAGCAAGAATTTGAAATCGTAATTTTTTCCTGTTAGTTCTTATTATCTCTTTAATTTGAAATCATAGAGAATGAAGCACAAGTTTGTGATACTAGGAGAGGGTACTTCCTATCATTCAGAGAGATGATTCTAATTTGGATCATTCTTATTATTTTCATAGGATTCGAATAAACAAACAAACAACAAACTCAGTGCCTCAAAAGCGCCCACCATTTTTTTTTTGTTTTTTGGGGGGGGGGGGGGGGGGGGGGGGGGGTTGAGATGTATGCCGCTTTACCTCCTTTGGGGTAGTCAGAGTAAGTTATTTAGGAGATATTTACTAGAACCACTGGATCATGTAAACATAATGACAATCTTGTAAAGGATTACTTAGGTAATCTAAGGTTTGAGCATTTATCATTTAGGTAGCTTGACATTTCAACATATACGGTGAGATGCATTAAGGTTTAAAATTTTATCATTCGAGTGCCCTGAACTTTAAATTTTATTAATTAAGTACCCTTTGCCTAAATTCAGTGGATTTTCATTGGAAAATGTTAATACAGACATGATTTCAATAATATATAGATATTTTTTGTTAGAATCTGATGATTTTTTTGTCAAAAAATGTTGATTTGACACATAATTTCGGCAATATATAGATATCTTCTATTAGAAACTTGTGAATTTTCATTGTAATCTATTAAATTTTTGGTAAAACACTAATATAACTCATCTCTCATTGCAATCATGTACCATAGCAGCATTTGCTGATGCAAATTGGTCAGATTCTGACAAAAATTCACCGGATTCTTGCATATGGTACCTAAATGATAAAATTTCCAACCATCATGGAACCTTGCTGTATATATTGAAATTTTAGGGTACTTAAGTGATAAATGCTTGAAATTTAGGGTATCTGTTACGATCTTAGATGAAATCTAGGATCATAACCTAAGATAGGATAGAGTTGAGATGGGGAGAGAAGTGAAGGAGATGAGAAATAGAGAGAAATTAGGGTTTAGAGATGAGAGAGAGAAGATATTTTCAATTATCAATTCACAATGACCAAATATAAAGAATCACTCACTTATTTATAGACAATGGACTCAACTAACCAAAGCACTTAACCGAAGGCACTAACTAACCAAGACACTTAACCCACAAACTAACCTTCCCGCCAAAAACATCATTATTCAACTAACTAACTAACCCTCATATACCATCCAATATACTAAGGTCATGACAGTATCAAAATGATAAATTCCCTTTATTTTATTCTAGAAGAATAGGGTGAAAGTGAAATAAAAAAGTGAAAAGATTCTAGAATCAGTAATAAGATAATTCATGAATCATCCATTTAAATGCAATTCATGACAACAACAACAATAACAACCTAGTGCCTTAAAGAGGCTCCCATCAAGACAGAATTTAAGCCTGATTCATGAATTAGACAAATTATTCACTAACTCCAATCATTTCGATTTATTTGAAAGGAAAAAAGAGAGAATATCTATCCCTAAATATCAATCGAAATTGCTCATTAATTTGAATGACCAAAAATTGTCAATCGTTGCGTAAAAGAACGAACAAAAAAATGATATTTGTTTTCTAGCAGTTTGGGGAATGGAAAATGACTCTCCTTTTGGTTCTCCCTGAAAATGACCTTCCTTTTGTGAACCTTAAAACATATTTATAATTGTGTTTATATGTTAACCAAGGAGGTTCTCCAGTTAATAATTTTGTGGCTATTCATTCAAGGTTTTTGCAAGTGCAAGGCTTAAAATGACTTATGTTCTCCCAAACCAAGCATGATTGCCAAAACTCCATTGTGTAACATTTGCAATACTCCATCTCTGCAGCACAATCACGACCACGTCTGTGACGTGATTTCCATCCGCAATTTGATTCTATGAATAGACATAGTAGGCTTATCTTTCCTTTTCATATTTGTAGGATTCTATATGAATCATGTTTGTCAGTTAATCACTGGACTTTGCATGTTGAGGACATTATCAATGTCTTAAGAATTCCCTTTTCAGTATTACTTTATCATCAATGAACTGTTTTAGGTTGAGCGCACATTCTAAAATTTGAATTTTGTGGAGGTGAATGAATCAAGGTGATTTGTCCCTGTTTTTGGAGAAGAAAGAGGTCCTTTGTGGATTCTTTGGATGGCACAATGCCTGTTCAGCGTGGAGAGTAGTTTGATTGAGAAGGTAGCTTACACTATGCACAATTCTGGTGTGGGGCAAAGGTTAAAATGGATTATCAAAAGCACAATTTCTGAATGTATGATTTTGCTTGGAGTGGTATTCATGAAAACTTTTTTTTAGAGGTTATGGTGCCAATCTGTGTAAATGTTTTTGGATGTAGTCATCCTCAGTGGGATGTAGCATATGGGTGCTGATAACGAGGTGATGTCAAATTCAGCGTATTTGTCAAAGTTAATCTCAATGGTCATTGGCTAAAGTGTGAGGTCATGTGGTGAAGGGCAACTTAGATCGATGAAGTGATGTTAAAGGGAGTGATGCTTGTATTATTGTCAGAAATAATGAGCAGCAGCAGAGGCCAGAGGGTGAGCTGAGTCAACAAGGACAATTGGGTTACATGCTTTGAGTCTAGAGGATTATGATGGCGTGATTTGACATGTTCAGTTTTTCGGGAAATTGATAGCCATATCAGGCAAAATGTTTATGTGTTTGGAGATTGGGCCGCTAGAATTGATGGTTTTGTGATCAGCTTTATTTCAGATATTTGGGATATTTTGTAAGATGGACTGTGTTTTCCATTGATTTCTGTTCCCATCTTAATGTATGCTTGTGAGCTTAACGTACAGGTTGCTTGAGTAATGATTGGTTTAATTGCCGATGAATCTAGGTAGTTGGCAGGCTTATAAAACCTTCCTTTGAGATTGGCAGATTATTGACCCTTTTTGGGATTTTTACTTTATTCATACAATTGATGGAATATACAACCTAGAATGCAGATGATGTAAATTAGAGCCTTCAAATTTCTTAGATGAACTATCAGTCCCTTAAACATGCCATGTACCAGTGCTTAGATTGATGTGATATCATTCACTCACTCTGAAGCTGAGAAGCGGGTTGTATTTCTCTCTATTTATCTATTGACGAATGCCAAGAATCATGGCTCAAATTCCTTACTGAAACTTTGAACCTCTTTGGTGGAAAACCCTGCAAGTGGCAAAGGACGCCCAAGAAATGCTTGGCGTATTTGTCATAGTACTGTGCGGCAAACGTTCAAAAATGTTTTACAAGTGTCATGAACTTTTGGATTTTTTTTTCCAGGGTACCCTCTTTATAAGAGGTCAAAAAGTGTTACCTTTTGCTGACGTTACACCCCAAAAAAAAAAAAAAAAAAAAACCCCGAAAATGTTGAAATTTTACTTATATACTACTAGATCAAATATTCCTAATTTGTAGCCAAATTACAAGTAAAAGAACCTAATGTGCCAGCCCCACCCTAGGGGTGTAAACAAGTCAAGCGGAGTCGAGTCAAGCCGAGCATCCCCTATTCAAGCTCGAGCTTGATAACGCTTGTTGAGCTCGAGTTTGAGGGGAGAATCCTTGTTCGAGCTCAATTCGATAAGATTTTAGGGTGTTCAATACTCGGCTCGGCTTGACTCGTTAGGCTTATCAAGCCGAGTCGAGCTCATTATCGAGCTTAATCGATCTTAAAATCGAGCCGTACTTGTTGTTGAATCGAGCTTGCTACCTTGTTGAGCTTTTTAAGTTGCTATTGAGCCATTATCGAACCCCATCCAAACCAATATCAACTGTTAACAAGCTTTTAATGAGCTCTTATCGAGCTCTTTAACAAGCTCTTATCAAGCTGTTCGCGAACATTAACGAGCCGAGCACCCCCCTTTTCGAACTCGGCTCGTTAAGCTTATCGAGCATCCTCGAACTCGACTGGATAAGCTTTCAAGTCCTCATAATGAACATGTACGAGTCTTAATCGATTTCAAACACGAGTAGTTCATTGGACGTTTGGTTCGTTTACACCCTACCCCCACCCATAGTGGGTAGCTGCCTACTTGCCACCCACCTCCCCCAACCCTGTCTACCCACCAAAGGTTTGGATCTATTACCTCTAGGGTTTTTGAAATAGTGCGGGGTGGAGACTTGGTGCAAATCTGGCTCACCTTGCTGAGATTAAACAAGGGGTGGTCTTCGATCGGCATGGGGTGGGGTAGGGTGGGCCATCCGCATGGCGGTGTGAGGGATGGCTGACCTTCTCTATCAGCCTGGGAGAGAGGGAAGGTAATGTAGTACGATTGAAGCGTTTCGGAAAGTACTATATAAGAAGAATTTAGGAGTTAGGAGTCTTTTTATTTAATTTTTATTCTCTTTTAGTTTTAAATTCAGATTAGTCAAAGTTTATTTAGTTTAGAGTTTCTAATTAGAATAGGATTTTAATTTCTTTTTCCTAGTTACATTAGGATTAAACTTATTTATCTTTTCTAGTTCAGAGTTCCTACTCTATATAGAGGACCTTTATGTACTTATGGAGACATCTTTTAATAAAATAAAATCCAGAGTTTGAGAGTTGAATTAGAAACTTTAGTTTTCCTTTTTTGTGATACATCAATTTTAGTATTAGAGCAAAAATCGATCCAAATTCATTCTTGCTTTCAAATTAAAAGAGAGAGAGAGAGAGAATAGGATGACCTAGCTGCTGTAGTATTCGAAACCCATCACCCTTCGACTCCCTGCTTTGCCTCTCTGCCATTGCCGCCTACTGCTGCCCACCACTGAAACCCTAACTACTACTACCCACCCTACGAAAGCCTGCTCTCGCCCCTCGATCCGACACCGCCGGTGTCACCAAACCTCAACCCCTCAACACCCACAACCCCTTGCAAAAACCCTAAACCCTCCATCAGAATCCATATGGAACCTTTCGACCTCTAGTGGTACCATCAAGACCGCTTGACCCCGCTGCTGAATGCCATGGACTCATCTCCACCATCTCTATCACGTTTTGAGGAAGACAACTGGGGTACTTTGAAGGTTTCCTTGCAAGCTTGAGGGGAATAACTGAAAGTTTTGTAATGTTGTGGAAAAGGTATAAGTTTTTTTTCACATTGAATACTTTTTTACTAATTTTTGCGTGGTAGGAATTCACAAATTTCACTAGGTCCTTTGTATTAAAAAAATAATAATTTTTTTTCTTTTTTCTTTTGCAATCCATTGTGTGCGTCCTTAATAATAACTAACATGAAACATCTGAAGTCTTACTTGAAAGGTTAAGTTGCTAGTTTATTTTTTGATAAATACTCTTGGTAATTTCATTAACCTCAATAAGCACTTATCCATGGGCCCATCTAGAAATCATGATAAACAAGTTGAGTTTGCATTACATGAAGGATTTTGTCATGATTGTGATGTTTAGTTAGTAGTAGTGTTGAAGTCAAGATTGAGTCAAATGTGGCGGCTATTCTTGTGCAAGTCGGTTAGTTAGTTGTCCTAGTGCATTGTATTAGCTCTTACTATAAGTAGGTTGATGTCTCTTGTAATCCATATAATGTTGAATGATGAATTGATCTTTCTCTCTCTTTGAGCTTCAATGCTCTCCATCTCTTAACTCTTCTCTTAATTCTATTGATTTCTCTTCTATCTCTCATCGAATTCTCTTCTATTCTCATCCAGATCTATCTCCTTCTCATCAAATTCTTGTCAATTCTTATCCAATTCACTTCCTATCACAATTTAAAGCCTTAAAACCCTAGGTTATGATTCAAGTTTAGCTTGAATCAATACAATTGGTATCAGAGCCTTGATTTGCTTCCAAATCAAGTTAAAATTGATATCAAATTCTTGATCAAGTTGCGCTGATCGAGAAATCGAGATTAAACTGTCTGAAATTCAGCTTAAGCTTGCGGTTACTGCAGATTGTTAGTGAATCATAACAATTAATGCAATCTGAACAAGCTTGCTGAATTTACATTGAACAAAGGTGCAGAAAACAGATTTTTGTTCGTGCTGATCAAGAAATTGTGCTGAATTGTGCTAACTTTCAGTTCATGCTGCGTTAACCTAGGTTCTGCTGTTCCAGTTGAGTTTGATCAAAGATTCAGTTCATAAGTTGTTGTAATTGAGTTCTGAAGCTGAATTCTTGTGATCTTGTGCTGTTAAGTCATCGATCAAGCTAGAATTGCACTAGAACTCAGCTGATTTCATAGGTTCAGTACAGTGAAGGCTTAGACAGAGTGAAATTGATTCATTTGCGGTTCTGTGCTGCTTGCATTGAATCGAGCTGCATTCCTGAGATCTTACAGGTAAAATTCGCTGCACTTGATAAACCTTTACTGCAGCATTAAGCATTGAATCAATTGAATTTGATCAAGCAATTCAGTTCCTGGTTGCTGCCAGAGGAATCATTAGCTGACTTTTGTCAAAATGAATGCTCAATTTCTCCAACTCTCCAACAATGCTACTTTATTGGTGAAAATGGTGAAAATTAAGAATGTCTTCTATCCTATCACCAAGGATTATCCTCAACCAAGTATTCTTCCCCTATGGTTACATTGAAGGTATTGAAGTTACTTCCATGTCAAATTTAGAGGTTGAAGCTCAAGTGACCTAGACTTCTAGGAAAGATGCTGAAAGTGCACGCAAACAATTACATGGAAGAAACATCTACGACTATTATTGTGAGATGGACATTCAATTCCGCACTCCATCTCTTCAAGTCTCCTTTGATGCTTACCATAGATCTTGCCTTGAGTCAATCGATAGCTATTTTGAGCAAATACGAGGCTCGCAGGAGCAATTACGGCAGCAAATTCAAGACTCGCAGCAGCAAATGCAAGACTTAGTGTTAGCATATGTGCAAAGTCTTCAATTAAGGCTAGAAGAACAACAAAGTGAACAAGTTCCTGAGGTGACTACGCATGTTGCAGTAGAAGTTGTTGAAGACCAAGGCACCAAAGTTCCTCACATGCAGCAGGAATTTGATCAAGAAGCAAAGCAAAATGTTACTGCAGAACACTCTAATTCAACAATGAAGGGAGCTGATACTTCTGCAGCGACCAATAATTCAATTCATAATCATGCTGCTTTTTCTTCCATTCAAGCAAACGATCCTTTTCTAAGGGAAAACATGCCTAATCACAACAAAGAGGAGGTTCTTTTGAGTGGAGCTAAGGTGTATTCCTCAACTAATGATGCTGAATTCAGTTGGGAATCAGGAGCTGCAGTTAACTTGTTGGGCAGTAAGGTGTTTCGGCTGGAGTTTTAAACAAGCCCAGAAGTGCAACCTAGTGTGAGGCCTCCGGAACTAATAATTCAAGATTGTGATACCCTTCATAGCTCCAACAACAACATTAAGGTCAAGATCAAAGACATGGGACATTTCAAGAAGAAACTCTTCTCTTGGGAAGAGATAATGCAAGTTGTTTACTTTTGTTGCTGCAGCAAGCAATTGGATTCAAAGTAAGCTAAGTTGGGCTGAATTTCAGAGGCTAATTTCAGTATTTACAGCTTCTGCTTAGCACGAACACACTCAAAGGCTTGATAAAGTGATCAAATTCATTGGGCATTTCATGAAGAAACCTCTCTATTGGGAGGAAATTTGCACTATCTTTTTCAAACCTGATGTTAAAGCTTCTGCAGTGCTACTGTATGCCCTGCACAAGTGCTTGATGATGATTTTTCAAGGAAAAACATATATGGAAGACGAGGGAGTGAAGCAAGATGCAAGTGTTGCTGATTTGGGACTGAGTTGCAGCTGTAAATACAAGGATAATAAGCATCTTGAAGCTGTTTGGTAGATCTAATAAGAGCCTTGAAGCTTCTACTTCTCTCTTAGATTCTTGAGGACAAGAATCTCAAAAGGGGGTAGTATTGTCATGATTGTGATGTTTAGTTAGTAGTAGTGTTGAAGTCAAGATTGAGTCAAATGTGGCGGCAATTCTTGTGCGAGTCAGTTAGTTGTCCTAGTGCATTGCATTAGCTCTTAGTATATGTAGGTTGATATCTCTTGTAATCCATATGATGTTGAATGATGAATTGATCTCTCTCTCTCTTTGAGCTTCAATGCTCTCTATCTCTTAACTCTTCCCTTAATTCTATTTATTTCTCTTCTATCTTTCATCTACTTCTCTTCTATTCTCATCTAGATCTATCTCCTTCTCATCAAATTCTTGTCAATTCTTATCCAGTTCACTTCCTGTCACAATTTAAAGCCTTAAAACCCTAATTTATGATTCAAGTTTAGCTTGAATTATAACATATTTGTGTTAGCCATTGATTTTCATGATCTTAAACAAAGCTTGTGCACACTAAGGGAAACTATTGAACATCATGAATTTGAAAACGTTTGCACTAGAGCACAAATCGGTGAGATTCTTACCCTGTTGCGTAAGAATAAGAATATGTTAGTAATAATGATGATGAGGCCCAAAATGAAAATTGTAAGTCTCCTTGGTCTTTCGAGTCTACATATGGTCAATTTTTTTCGTCCAACCAAGATCTAAGTAACTCCTCAAACTCCCACCATCCTAGGCATAACCCTAAACCTGACCCTAGGTACCATGGCTATGATCATACCAAGAATGGTCAATTTAGACCTTGGAATGACATACATGAAAGAGGTTCTCCTTCTCCATGAAGCGGTCTTGAGGATCGTGAACTAGGAGAGCCAAGGTGGATGTTCCCACCTTTGATGGGAGGTTGGACCCTATAGTCTTTTTTTGATTGGGTTGACTTCGTGCAAGACTATTTTGATTGGTATGATATGATTAACATAGAGCGGGTCCGTTTTGTTGGCATGAAACTAGTGGGTTCTGCTAAGAAATACTGGCAAACTGTCACGCGAAACATTGAGAGACTTCGTGAGCCCCCTATCACTCAATGGGAGGTCATGAAAGCAAGGTTAAAAGAAAAGTGCATACCTAGCTACCATAGGACCCAACTTGTAGATTAGATGCTCTATCTTAGTCACCTCTTAGTGTCACTGAGTATATAAATCATTTCTAGGAAGTTTCACTTAGGTGTGCCGTAGAGGAGGACCCAATAATGACTTTGACTAGGTTGGTAAATAGTCTTAACCTAGACATTAAAAGAGAAGTTAGTCTTTATGCCCCTGTGACCCTAGAGGAGGCTTATCAAAAGGCCCCTGAGTTTGAAAAATATTCTAAAACCCTTTCTACTTTCAACCAATCCAGGGAGTAATTTGCGATTATATCAACCCTCGTCCTATGTCCCTTTTGTGGGAAGGAGTCCTCCCTTACTGGGTCCCATTAAAGGTGGCCAATGGGTCGATTCGGATCGACCCGTCATGGGTCACACGCTTACGGATGGGATGACATTGGACCTATTTGTACAACTGGTCAGGCCAGGTCGGGTTAGGGAGGGGCAAATCTCCGACCTGGTTCGTCATGGATTGGTCAAATCCTGGTGGGTCACAGGTTTGACAATGGTTAGGAACCGGCAGGTTATATCCAGGGTTAGAACTAGGTCAACGTAAAAAAAATACAAAACAAACACATAAACATAAAATAAACATGAAAAATTATAATTTTATTAATAAAACATAAAATACATGACATGACATTAAAATTTATACGGTCACTTTAGTCAATTACCTACATACTTAAAACATAAAATACATGACATTGAAATTTGTACGGTGACTTTAGTTTCATTAGTTCTCCTTGCTTTGCCTCTTTGGTTGCCTTTGTTCTCCTTCTCTTTTGTTCTTCTTGAGGCAGGGAATGAAAGGTCACTCTACAGCCAAGACTCCACCACCGGTTGTACAAAATGCTTACCATATACATCTACAGGCTAGCCATCCTCCTACCAGAGTAACTTATTTTATCGCTTCAATTAATATAGGTAAGCATTTTGGTCAGCTTCTGGTGATGGCACCTCCTTTAGATCTCAATACAAGTTGAGATTTATATGTTAGATCTAAATACATGTTGAGTATTATAAAATAAGAATATAACCAACTATTATGCGTTGCATGATATGATTCATGAACGCATAATAGTAATAATAATAACAATAACTAAAGTTGACAGAAATTTTTAACATTACAATTAGTAAACATTTATAACTTTTATAAATTGAGGGGATTTTTTTTTTGGGGGGGGTGGGGGGGGGGGAGGTTGGGGGCATTTATAGCCCGACGGAGGGGGGTTGTAACAGGTAGATTTTTTTTTTTTAACTTATTTTTTTTTTTAAATGAGACTTGTCACCTCAATGAGGTGACTGGTCACCACTCCATGCATGCCTGCTTGGTGGCATGCAGGCAATAGGCTTGAACATGGATTGCCCGTGTCATGACACGACGGGTCGAGCCGAGTCGAGGTTTGCAGCTATAAATTTTTGCCCACGACCTGGCCCGCTACAGTGTATGGGTCGACCCTCCAACTTGGTGGGTTGGGTTGAGTTGTGTCTTTTTCTAGGTCAGGCCTGGTTGGGTTGTGAATTGACCAGACCCTTTGGCCACCTCTCGGTCCCATACTGTAGGATCTTCTACCCCTAACCCTACGCATCCTAGTGGCCTTGTGTCTTGTTCTGATGGGACACCTATTACTTTTTGCTCTGCTGGCTCTTCCTCTTTTAAGTGTTTCCATTGTCAACAGTTAGGCCCCATTGCTTTAGAATGTACTTATTGTAATCTTATCATAAGAGTGACCAACCAGACCCAGAAGAAGAACAAATTGTTGAGGCCGGGCCATATTCTGGGGATGAGAATGAGAATGACCTAGCTCTAGATGATCCCATCATGAGAGTGAATGTGGTTAGATGTGTCTTGACAAATACAACCAAAGATGACTCTTGGAAACGCACTTCAATTTTTCACACTATTGTTAGGAGCAGCCCGCGATCCGACATACTTGTTATTAATGGTGGTAGTTGCATGGACATCATTTGCAAAGATGCTTTAAATCGTTTGAACCTTAAGCTTGAGCCTTACCCACGACCCTTTAAGGTTTCTTGGGTTAACAAACAAGCCTCCTTGTTACCCTGAGACTTTCGAGTTCCCATTCACCTAGGAGGCTATGACGATAGTGTTTTTGTGATGTTCTATCAATGGATTGGCCCACATACTTCTAGGGCGTCCCTACTATTTAATCTTGATGTGATTAACCATCGTCGAGAGAGCACTTATTCCTTTAGGCACAAGGGTAAGATCATCATCTTGAAACCTTCCCACCCTTCAGATTTTTCTCCTAAGATGCACTCTCCCTCTTCCCGAATTCTAGTGAAGAGTTATCTGCATTCAGTTAAGTAGTTTGCTTTTGAGGAAACTTGTGAAGAAAATGGTTTTTACCTGGCTATTATGGCTAAAGAGACCCCTTTAGTTCTTTCTCATCCCTCAGCTCCACCTGAAATAAGTGCTTTACTAGGAGAATTTCAAGATGCCCTTCCGGAGGAATTACTTGAAGAGTTACCGCCCCTTAGGTTATGTATGGAGCTTGGGATTGGGGTTGAGACTAGAATTGAGACATAGAATTCTAATTTGATTGTTTGGTTCACTTGCTAGAATTAGAACTATAATCCTTTGTCTAATTCTATGGAAGGGGATTTTAACTGAATATCATACTTCCCAATTCCTTAGGGTGGGGATAAGAAATTGCAATTCCATAATAACTCTATCGACCTGAAACCCAAAATAACCCTACTTGATAAACCCAAGATGACTCAAAATTGAATGACTTAGACGCAACCTAAAATTTGGTCTATCCTTGAAATCACCAAATTTGAATGACTTGAACCTGAAATGACCGAGATTAACTTAACTCAAAGTTCGAAGTGACCCAACTCGATTGACAAAACTTGAGATGACTTAAATCTAAAGCTGAGCCGAAGTGGAAATGATCTGAACAAATTGACCCA
Organism: Simmondsia chinensis; assembly: GCA_018398585.1. Taxonomy (NCBI): domain Eukaryota; kingdom Viridiplantae; phylum Streptophyta; class Magnoliopsida; order Caryophyllales; family Simmondsiaceae; genus Simmondsia; species Simmondsia chinensis. The sequence goes on along the minus strand of JAGTTD010000006.1, from coordinate 24,275,244 downwards.
AAACTTAATATGACCTAAATCCAAAATTATCTGACCCAGACAAACTTGGCCTAAGAAGGCTTGAAATTTGAAATGATACAACACATTTATCCCAAGACTAAGATGACTCAAGCTTGAAATGACCTAAATCAACGCAAGCTTGACCTAACCCGATTAATTGAAAATCCAAGATAACTTGAATACCAAATGATCCGATGCGATACTCAACCCGATTTGACTCGAAACTCTTATAAATCGAACTCAAAGTGAATCGCTCTAACCATAATAACTCGAATGCAATATGAAGCGCTCCAACCACACGGAGAAAATATTACTGAGGGAGGGATATGTTAACAATCCCGTTAGCCCATGTGTTTTTATTAAGAAATCAAATTTTGGATTTGCTACAATCGCAGTTTGTGTTGATGATTTAAACATCATAGGAACTCCTGAAGCAATTAAACAAGCTGTTGCATATCTAATAAGTAGTTTGAGATGAAAGAACTCGTAAAGACAAAATATTGTCTTGGCTTGCGGATAGAGCACTTATCTGATGAAATTTTAGTTCATCAATCTACTTATACAGATAAAGTGCTAAAACGTTTTAATATGGATAGGGCACATCCGTTGAGTACCCCAATGGTCGTCCAATCCTTTGATGTAAATAAGGACCCTTTTCGACCTCGAGGGGATCAGGAAAAAATTCTTGGCCCTGAAGTGCCATATTGAAGTACAATAGGTGCACTGATGTATCTTGCTAACTACATGAGATCAGATATAGCCTTTTCGGTTAACTTATTAGCAAGATATAGTTCAACTCCAACACGAAGACATTGGAATGGGATTAAACATATATTTCGGTATCTCCATGGTGCATTTGATATGGGATTATTCTATTTGAAACAATCAAATCTAAGATTGGTCGGATATGCAGATGTTGGATATTTGTCTGATGCAGATAAAGGTCATTCACAAACAAGATATTTATTCACCTACGGTGACACTGCTATGTCTTGGCGATCCACAAAACAAACAACAACTAATTCAAATCATGCTGAAATACCTGCAATTCATGAAGCAAGTAGGTAATCTTTCAAAATGTTCAAGAGGAATGTAGTCTTCCAACAATCAGGAGGAGTCCGACAATACTGTATGAAGATAATGCTGCATGTATTATTCAGATCAAAGGTGGATACATTAAAGGCGATCGAACTAAACATATCTCACCAAAGTTCTTCTTTACACACGAGCTTCAGAAGACGGGTGAAATAGATGTTCATCAAGTTCGCTCAAGTGAGAACCTTATACATTTATTCACGAAAGCATTGCCAATAACAACTTTTGAGAAACTAGTTCACAAGATTGGTATGCGTCGACTCAAGAACTCCCCTTGCTAATATGTTCACATGAGAGGGAGTTAAATGCACACTGTACTCTTTTTCCCTTTGCCATGGTTTTTGACCCACTGGGTTTTCCTGGAAAGGTTTTTAACGAGGCGGTTTAAAAACATATATAACTCAGACACTATACTTCTTCAAGAGTTTTTGTCCCGTAATATTTTAAAGGAAAATATTCAAAGGGGGAGTGTTGTAAATATTGGATATTTTTTGAGCACAATTTTTATGGTCGAATTCGGATATTATTAAATATCCTAGAAAATTAGAAATTATGTAAAAGACTTTTATATACACATAGACATATGCATATAATATATGTATATTATCCCCCACCTCCTCATTTTTACTTCCCGAGTAAAGTATCTTCACTGCCTCATTGTTATATAAATGTGCACGCAGGGGAACTGTAAAAAGTGAGAATACGAAATAGAAAGTGAGAGAAGTGCAGAGTGAGAATGAAATTGAAAGGGAATAAAAGAATTGAAAGAATTACTTGAATAAAAGAAAAACTTCTCTGGTTCCTGAGTTTTGGAATAAAGTACTTGCTATTTTTCTTTAAATATATTTGAGTTTGTACTTTTATTCCCATCCTTTTGAGTATAATATGTCCCTAGTTTTATGACACTCCGCATAATTTCAGTCGGGAGGTAATACTAACTACTGCAGAGTTGTACTCGCTGACAGTTTTACAATACTGCAACCGCAGGTGGATCCATTCGTAGCGAGTTTAGGGAGGATCATAGATTTTGATGATCAAACCTCTCCTTTAAATTCAGCCAAAGGACAAGCGGGTCCTTTAGAGTAAGATACTCGGCTTTCAATCCTTCATGGATATGATGCTTGAGGAATATCATTGCTTTAGCACGATCCTGCAGGGATGCGCTATTTTCTCTTTTAATTGTATCTCCGAGATTCATAACATCAAGGTGAATCTCAACATCTAGGGTCCAAGGTAAATAATTTTTGCCAGTAATATCAAGAGCAATAAACTCAAGCTTAGTAATATTAGCCATTATAAATCACAAAGAGTAGGGATCGACAACTTTACCTTAAGCTTGTGATAATCCTTAGTTGGCTAAAAACTTGTGCTGATAACATGTTATAAAACTAGGGACATATTATACTCAAAAGGAGGGGAATAAAAGTACAAATTCAAATGTATTTAAAGAAAAATAGCAAGCATTTTATTCCAAAACTTAAGAACCAAAGAAGTTTTTCTTTTATTCAAATAATTATCTCAATTATTTTATTCTCTTTCAATTTCATTCTCAGTCTGCTCTTCTCTCACTTTCTATTTCTTATTCTCACCTTTTACAATTCCCCTGCGTGCACATTTATATGACACTGAGGCAGTGAATGCACTTACTCAGGAAGTAAAAATGATGAAGTGGGGGATAAAATACATATACATATAATATATATATATATATATGTGTGTGTATGAAGGTCTTTTACATAATACTTAATAATATATGAATTCGGCCATAAAAATTGTGCCCGAAAAATATCCCAATATACATGTTCACATGAGGGGGAGTTAAATACGCACTGTGCTCTTTTTCCCTTCGCTATGGTTTTTTCTCACTGGGTTGTTCCTGGCAAGGTTTTTAACGAGGTAGTTCAAAAGACGTATATAACTCCGACATTATACACGTTCAAGAGTGTTATGTCCAACAATATTTTTAAGGGAAATATCCAAAGGGGAAGTGTTATAAATATTGGATATTTTCAGGTACAATTTTTATGGTCGAATTCAGATATTATTAAATATCCTAGAAAACTAGAAATTATTTAAAAGATCTTTACATACACATATACATATACATATATAATATATGTATATTATTCCCGACCTCCTCATTTTCCTTCCTAAGTAAGTATTTTTCCACCACCTCCATACAATATAAATGTGCGCGCAGGGGAATTGAAATTTTGAAGTGAAAGCGTGAACTAAAAAGGAAAAAACGTGAGAATTGTGAGAGATTGAAGAAAGATAATTGAGAGAGAGCGAGAAATTTAGAAGTATTTGAATAGAAGAAAAACTTCACTTGTTCCTGAGTTCTGGAATACTATTTTTCTTCAAATATATTTGAGTTTGTATTTTTATTCTCTTCGTTTTGAGTATAATATGTACCTATCAAAATATTCCAACTTAATTAATCCAAAGCTCTGACTTGAATCATTATGGAATTGTAATTCTGACCTCCAATTCCTTTGATGAACAAAACAATGGAATTTCAATTTTATCAGAATTCCAATTCCACCAAAAGTGGAATTGGAATTGCAATTCCATAGTCCAATTCCAATTCCATGTAGGCTCTGTTTGGCACATGGAATCGGAATTGGACTGTGGAATTGCAATTCTAATTCCAATCCTGATGGAATTCAATAGAATTTCCATTGTTTGGTTCATCAAAGGAATTGGAGGTCGGAATCATAATTACATAATGATTCGAATTATCAAGGGGTTTTCAGTCAATTGAGTCGGAATATTTTGAGTTTTGAATCAACTACGACTGGATTTTGGTCGGAGTGGTTCACATTGCGTTCAAGTTATTATGGTCGGAGTGATTCAATTTGAGTTTGAGTTATTTGATTTTCGAGTGAAATCGGGTAGAGTATCGCGACGAATCATTTGGTGTTCAAGTTACCACGGATTTTCAGTTAATCGGGTTAGGTGTTTTCGGTATTCAGGCTAGTCATGATTGGGTTTGATATCATTTCGGTCATTTCAAACTCAAGTCATCTTTGTTTTGGAACAAATGAGCTATAGCATTTCAAATTTCAAGTCATCTTGGGCTGAGTTTGAGATAGGTCAGGTCATTTTGGGTATGGGTCGTAATAAGATTTGGGTCAATTTGGTAAGGTCATTTCCACTTCGGCTTCGCTTGTTTACATCACATTCAAGTCGAGTAGTTTCATTTTCTGGATTTGAGTCATTGCGAGTTTCGGGTCAATCGGGTTGGATCACTTTAGACTTTGAGCTAAGATGATTTTGGTCATTGCAAGTTCAACTCATTCAAGTTGGGTGATTTCAAGATTTGGGTCAAATTTTAAGTTGTGTCTAAGTCTTTGGATTTTAAGTCATCTTGGATTTGGGTTAATCAAGTGGGGTCATTTTGGGTTTTAGATCAATAGAGTTAATATGGAATTGCAATTCCTTACCCCCACCCCAAGGAATTGGAAAGTATAATTTTCAGTTAAAATTCAATTATATGGAATTGGGTAATGGAATTGTAATTCCATTTCCAGCAAGTGAACCAAACAACATAATTGGAATTCTGAGCTCCAATTCTAGCCGTAGCCCCAATTCCAGCCTCCAATTCCATGCCCCAAACACAAGCTTAGGGATATTCAGCATATGCCATGGATTTCATTCCCAGTTCTCAATTGCCTAAGTTCCTAACCTTCTGCACCATAGGTTAAACCCAATAGAGCGTGTTGAGCTCAATCAACAGGTTGAGAGTTTGATTACACAAGGTTTTGTGCAACATAGCATGACCTTTTAGCTGGTTCTTGTTGGTTTTTAAAACTTGATTTATGGAGTGGGTACCACCAGGTACGTATTAGGCCAAAATATGAATGGAAAACTACTTTTAGGACTTAAGATGGTCTGCTTAAATGGTTAGTGATTCCTTTTGGATTGTCAAATGCCTCTAGCACTTTCATGCGACTCATGAAAAAGAATTTGTGATCCTTCATTGGAAAGTTTCTTGTGGTGTATTTTGATGACATTTTGGTTTTTAGCAAATCTCATGAGAACCACCTTTATCACCTTCGCCTTCTATTTATGGTACTTAGCGAAGCCAAACTTTGTGCTAACTTAAAGAAGTGTGTTTTCTTAGAAGAAGTTCTATTCCTAGGTCTCATTGTTTGTTCTCATGGTATGTCAGCTGATTCTAAAAAGGTTAAAGCTATTAAGGAGTGGCCTGAACCTAAGACAGTTTGCGAGATGGACGCTTTCATCTTTTTATAGGAAGTTTATCAGAAATTTTAGTTCTATCATATCTCCCACCACAGATTGCCTTAAGAAAGGAGACCATAAATGGACTCGTGCTGCTATTAAGTCTTTTGATGAAATTAAGCAAAAGATGTCTAGTGCCCACTTCTTCAGCACCCTGATTTTGATAAAGCTTTTGAGGTTTCTTCTAATGCTTCTGGGGTTGGAATTGGGGGTGTGTTGAGTCAAGAAGGACATCCCATTGCCTTTTTTAGTGAGAAATTGAATGACTCTAGGCAAAGATGATAAGACACCTACGAGAAAGAATTTTATGAGATGGTTCAATATCTTCGTCATTGGGGTTATTATTTGTTACCGAAGGACTTTGTCTCGATTACTGATCATTTGTCTCTGAAGTGTCTTATATCCCAACCTAAGTTGAACCCTAGCATGGTCATTGGATTGAGTTTATCAGTGAGTACTCATTTGTCCTTAAGCATAACTATGGAGAAGAAAATAAGGTAGCTGATGCGTGTAGTCTTGTAGTAGCCTCACTTAATGTGATGAAGGTAGAAGTCTTAAGCTTTGATAGATTGTGAGATGAATACCCTTCTTGCCCTAATTTTGGTGTCATGTTGAGACCATGTTGATTTTGTCGTTCATTATCGTTATTTGTTTGGGGGTCCTAGATTGTGCATTTCTCGCACTTCATTCCGAGATTTCCCTATTTAGGAGATGCATGCTGGTGGGCTAGGTGGTTATCGAGGAAAAGACAAAACCATCTCCCTCGTTTTGACAGGTTTTACTAGCCTTCACTTAAGCGAGATTATGCTAAGATTGTGTCTCAATGTTGGACATGTGAGCTGGTTAAGGTAAGAAAACATAATACTCGCCTTTATACCCCATTTCCTGTCCCTCCTGAACCTTGGAAAGATGTTAGCATGTGTTTTGTTCTAGGGTTACCTAAGACATCACGTGGTCATGACTCAATTCCAGTAGTGGTCGATTGGTTCTCTAAAATGGCTCACTTCATACCATTTAGTAAGACTAGTGATGCCTCCCATGTCGTGAAAACTATGTTTCGTTAAGTTGTTAAATGGTATGGGCTCCCCACATCTATTGTGTCTAATCGTGATGTTAAGTTCATGGGCTATTTTTGGAGGACACTATGGAGAATTTGACGCACAAATTTGAAATTTTATGGAGCTTTTCACCCACAAACTGATGGATAGACTGAGGTTGTTAACTGCAGTCTAGAGGATTTACTTAGATGTGTCATCGGTGATAGACTTGGAAAATGGCACTAGAATTTACCTTTAGTTGAGTTTGCATACGATAATTCAATAAATTGCACTACTGGTAAAGGTCTTTCAAAATTGTGCATGGTTACAAGCCTCGTACTCCCATTGACCTAACTCCTTGCCCCTTCCTCATATGTGTCTCTTCTTGCCAAGCTTTTTGCTCAACATATTTGTGACTTGCATACCGAGGTAAGACAAAAAATTGCTACACGTATTATTGAATATAAACTCGCAGCTGATGTTCATCGTAAGGCAAAGGATGTTAATGTATGTGATTATGTTGCGGCTCACGTTCACTTAGATAGTTGACCTAAAAATTCTTTCAAAAAATTCATGCACATGGTTTTGGGCCTTTTTGAATTTCTAAGAAATTTGGACCTAATGCTTATTTTTTAGATACCTATTCACATGAATATTAGTCCAGTTTTCAATGTAGATGATTTAACCCTTTATCGTGGTACCATCGAGCAGCCTAGTTCTTCTTCTGATGCCATTGCAGGTAGCCAAAGCCAAAGGTCCCGACTCTAAAACCTTGAGATATGATTAGTGATTTACTGACTGATGAGGTCGTGCACAAATCCCTGTGGTGGCACTCATCATTTTCTTGTCCAATGGAAAGGTCGCCCTGCTAGTGAACCTACTATGATAACAAAAGAAGATTTCCAATCATTGGATGCCGATCTACCTGATGATTATTTGCAAACAAACTCAACGGAGTCGAGTCAACGCCCCCAAATATTATGGCAAGTAGGTTTAAACCAGAAAGACGGTACACGGCCATACTATGATGAATTCCCTCATCATTGTATGAAGCCCGAAAATTTCCTATTCAAAATCTCGTAATCTCTATAAAAATTCCCATGAATACAATAGATCGAATCCCAATAACTTCAATATTAACTATTTAAAACAAATAGTACGAAAAGTCAAAATTACAATCTATCCAAATAGTCCATAATATTCCACTATGGAATTTATTTAATATCTAAACCTCGAAACTAAAATAGTGCTCGAAACAAGGTTTCGCTCTACTTTCCTCATCCCTTGAGAATTGCCATAAGCTAGTACTCTGAAAAGTGAAGGAGAAGGAGAAAGGAAAAAAAAAAAAGGAGTGAGCAAACAACGCGCTTAACAAGTATACCACACACCCTACGTGGACCGAGTAGGGGAATGATGTAGTGTGATTGAAGCATTTCGGGAAGAACCACACAAGAAGAATTTAGAATTACTTAGGAGTCTTTTTATTTAATTTTTATTCTCTTTTAGTTTTAAATTCAAATAGGTCGAAGTTTATTTAGTTTAGAGTTTCTAATTACAATAGGATTTTAATTTCTTTATTCTAGTTAGATTAGGATTAAACTTCTTTATATTTTCTGGTTCAGGATTCCTACTCTATGAATAGGACTCTTAGGGGCAGACCCATCTTTTACTGACTGGGGGGAAGGGCCCCCAGTGAACTTCATACATACCCCTATAACATGTGTAAATTTCAACCAAATAATTATTGTATGTACATAAGTGCCCCCATCAGATAAAAGTAATCCCCCCATGCCTGACAACTCACGTTTTGAAGAGAAAAAGAGGGAGAGAGAAAGTGTCAAAAGAGTATAAAATACCTCATGTCCCCATCCCAACAATGTGTCAGGAAGAGAGAGAAAATTAAATAAAAAGTGAGAGATATTATCACGTGAAGAAAGAGAGAGAAAAGAAAGTGAAGAGTTGTATTTAAAATTCATTTCAAACTTCAAAGTCAAATAAAAGCTGATGAAGGTGTTAGATAAAAGAAAGAGAGAGAAAAGAAAGTGAAGAGTTTGCTCCCTCACAACTTCCTCAAAAAATTTGAACGTCATTGCCCAGTGCCCACTACGCCAGTCACCGCAACGGCCAATGGCAATACGGCACAACCCACACCGCCACATGTCAGCCGCCGCCGCTCGCCAGGTCTGGCTGACTGGTCGTCCGCCTGTCCCCATCTTCGCCCGTCCGTTCCTCCTGCCGGCAGTTCGGTTGTCCTTTACATAATTGGTGCCCCTAGTGAAGAAAGTTTCTAGATCTGCCACTGAGGACTCTTATGTAATTTATGAAGACATCTTTTAAGGAAATAAAATTTAGAATTTTTAGTTTTCCTTTTGTGCTACATAAGAAAGCGTTGCCGATGCTAGATGGGTGGAGCTAGGGTGGTCAACGACAAGCGGGTGGGGGTTTTTTTTTTCCCATTCATTTTTAAAATGACTTTCTCACTCTTAACTAAATTATTTTTAAGTATTTCATTTTTCTCTTGGATGCCATGTCAGCAAAAGGTAATGGATAACAAAAAAACAACAAAACCCACTACCTCAAAGGGAATCCTGCCAAGGCAGGGTATGGGATGATAAGATGTACGCAGCCTTACCTCTAATGAGTGCTACCCTGTAGAGAGGTTGTTTCCAAAGGACCCCCAACCCTAAAAAAACCATATTCCATCAAATGAAAACAAGCATATTTAATGCAAACAGGAACTACTCAAGTCAAATGAAATAGCAACAATGACAAACATGTAAGCCTAGGGCAATGTTTGATGCAAACAAGTGGGTCTGCCACTCGCATTTTTAGCCGCCACTTTTGTCTAAGGCCATTTCTTTAGTTTGGTTTAAGTGGATAAGATCATGTCTAATGGCCTCCAGCTGGTTTTTTTTTATTTTATTTTTTTTGGCCTGCCTCTACCTCTCTTCCAGTGTGTATTTGGTTGTTTATATCTCCTAACAGGAGTTGTAGTCAATCTCCTCCTAACATATGCCCAAACCATTGTAGATGTTGTTGGGGCCACGTCTAATTTGTTCCAAATAACATTATTTCTGATCATGTCCTTCCTTGTGCGTCCACACATCTATTGCAACATCCTTATCTCCCTACCTTCAACTTCTGGGTGTGGTGTCATTTAGTTGGCCAACATTCAGTACCATATAACATAGACAGTCTCACAGTCGTCTTATAATATTTTCCCTTCAACTTTGGAGGAAACTTTTTATCACATAGTATTGCTGACGCGATCTTCCACTTATGCCATCCCATTTTATTTCAGTGATTAACATCTTCATCAACCCCGCCATGTTGTTGCACCATAGAGCCCAAATATCGGAAACATTCTTTTTTTTGGTTTACATTCTGCCTCGATCTTCACGTCCTCTAAGGTTGGTCAGGTTATGGTATAAAACTTAAATTCAATATACTCAGTTTTTGATCTTATGAATCGAAAACCTTTACATTCTAATACACTTCTTCAAAGTTCCAGCTTTTCATTCACTCCTTCCCTTGATCCATTTTTCTAGGATTATATCATTTGCAAAAAGCATGCACCAAGGCACATCCCCTTGGATGTGCTTAATAAGCTCATCCATAACTGGCACAAACAAGAAAGGGCTTAGGGCAGATCCTTGATGCAACCAACTGTAATCCGGGAAAGCAAAAGGTAACGGATCTCTTGCGCTATTATACAAAAGTATCTATAAAATATTATGCAAATGCATATACAGATATTTAATTTATGTTTTTTAAATAAATGCGTTATAATATAACCGGCAATATAGTGGCTGTTATAGAAGTACTGTTGAGTGATGGCCAGTCGTGTAATGGCTAGTTTAATTCTATTAGTAACTGTTGTTGAATTAGATTCCATGATTCCACTAGATCCCATGATTCCACTATCCCTACTTTTTATCTTAATCATGAAAAATTCTTGGTTGCATGTTGGTCAAGGCAAGTTGGAGGATGAGGATGTTCATTTGCATGGATAGTTGGCAGCTCAAAACAGCTTAACGATTGGACATTGGAAGATCAATTTCTTTAATGGATCCAAAATTAATTCATTAGGGAAAGAGATGGAGTTTGGTTGTTGAAAAATCCCTTTTTTCCCTCTATAGTAGAGAAGTGGCTGGATTCATTTGGAAGATTACTGGAAAACAGATAATGCTGGGTGTATAGATCATTGCTTCTTTGTTGTACACTATGCTTGAACTCTTTAGAAGCTCTTTTAAACATTATGAGAATATTTTATTGCTATCTGGGTGCATGAATTGAAGGCGTGGAAGTGATTTATTGGTAACATCCATATATCAATAGTGTTGAGAGGACTTCGGTGATTATTGGCTACAATTTCTGCGGATAAAAAAGTTAAATGAACTTTCAGTTGCCAAGAAGCAGCTTTTAGAGCTGCTTGGGAATCCTTTATAATCTGGGACTATTTGTTCTCCTTGAAAGACAACAAAACAGCTTGTAGACTTTCCTCATGTAGTTGAGTTTTGGCTGATGTTGGTTTGGATTCATTAAGCAACGGAGGTTATGCCATCCAGAATCTTTATAGTCAAATACTTCTTACTGGTCACATGTGCCTTGGGGGCTTGTATGGTTCTGGGACAGCTAGTTCCCAAGTTAATTTCTGAGCCAAATGACCTAGACTTGGGCACGTTGGAAAATAGCCATTTGGTCAGCTTTATTGATACCATCACTAAGTCTCTTGACATCAGGTGTTGGACTGTTAGCGATTTAGATCTTGGATATTCGTATACTAATCATGGCCCAAAACAGTTCAAAAAATAGGTTTTCGGAGAGAAGGCACGACAGAGCTAGGAACATGTGTGCTGTTTTGTTATGTCATTGTGAAGCGCACCTGTCTCGGGATGAATCGAGTCTCTTTTTGCTTGTTAACTTTTTACCCCTCTCTGGTTGCATATGATTGATTGAAAGATAGATGGCGTTTGCTTCGACTGAAACCCTACAAGTCTCACAAGGAGCACAAGCACTTGGACCAATAATTTGTGTGCTTAAGATATCTCATAATGCCTCTTAAATAGACGCTGACAACAGAATGATACAATGTCATATCAACATCTTAACATTGGAAGGATAAGATCTAGACCAAACCCTAGGGAATTTTACGTACTGGGAGCCATCTCTAGATACTAAAAAAAGCAACATTTCCGGTGCCCCAAGGACTCCTGCCTAAGCAGGGTCTGGGGGGTGGACGTACACAGCTTTCCCCCTTCTTGGTACTACTGTTGCACACGCATGCTTAACTTCAGAGTTCTGGTGGAATCCGGTGCTTGCGTGTTGGTATCCTCTTAGGTAGCCATCTCTAGATACTACAAAAATAATTAACATCAAATGGGATATGTTCATGACCATCTTTCCCCCTTGATCAAATGCGTAACAGCTGAGTAGCTTTGACTTTAGCATTTGTTTTTAGCATGACTTTCCTTCCTCCTTGACTAAGTCCTCGTTTTCAAGGACTTAAGTATGATGTCAACAATTTTCTCCTCCGCACCTTCTTCTGGTCAGCCTTTTAAGAAGAAGAAAATCCTTCATCACTTTGTTCTCTAGTCCCTTTTCCATTTGTTCTTTTCACTTTGTTGCTATCATCTCTTTAGTTCCTAATGTGTATGTGCTGGGAGACTTTTGAATATTTAACTTCCTTTTCTCGGAATGCTTGACCATGGCTTTGAATCATGGAGGCAAATTTGCCAAAACATGGGTGTTGTGGACATAACTTAAGGGGTTGTCGTCACTGGATAGTTATGATGTAATGCCTAAGCTGACAAGACGTAAAGGCCATTACATTACTTAACATCTGTAACTTGATTCTGTGTCTTGACTTGTATAATTTGGTAAATTCCAAGGTAGCCATTAGTGAGAGGGGTCTTGTGGGTCCTGCACCTTGAACCGTTGCGCCTATGGCCCTCCTTTAAACGACTTACCAGAGACCTGGTTTGTTGAGCACGGGTGAAATTCTCTCAGCAACTGTAGGCCTGCCAGATCTGTCATCCTTGGTTCTGGGCCTATATCCATTTGTAGTTAATTTACTTAGTTTTCTTTTCCCTGTTTCTGCTGTTGCACTTTTGCTTTATGCACTTTTTGCACACTTGTGCTTTTCTCAATTCTGGAGCTTCGTTTTTTGTTCAAATAGGAATTGATTAAAGGTGAAGATACAACAATACCGGTGTTTGGTTTCCAAGAAAAGCGGCGCATTGGCTCAAAAATTATAAAGTCTACATCGTCCGGAGTGGTGAGTATTTGTGTTGCAGGTCCCTTTCATGTAATCATGAGTTTGGGTATTGAATGCCTTGTGCCTTTCCTGTAGGTCATTGTTGATGGTACATATGCCTTGCATGCAAGGTTGCGCTCTTTGCTGGATATTCGGGTTGCAGTGGTAAATTTATTTTCCTTTTAGTGTCATGAATCCTGCTTTAGTGCATTAGATTGTCTTAATTTATGAAGTTCTTTTTCATCAAAGTTACTTTTTCCACAATTTGGTTTTGTTTTAGGAACTCTTAACTGCTACTATTTTCAAAACATTCCAAATGACATCTTATGTGTTGCTATTTCCTGGTTCAGGTTGGTGGTGTTCATTTTAGTCTTCTTTCTAAGGTTCAATATGACATTGGAGACTCTTGTTCTCTGGATAACCTAATTGACAGCATTTTTCCGTTGTTCAGAAAGCACATTGAGCCAGATCTTCATCATGCACAGGTTGAAATTACCCGTTAATCTTTTAAAGTTGAGCCTGAGTGGTCTATTGGGATCATAGTTAATTCTTCATACACTGGATGCCTTGCAGATAAGAATTAACAACAGTTTTGTTTCGTCTTTTAGAGAGGCAATCTACAAACTTAAATGCAAAAGCGAGGTTTGTTAAGTTTCTGCTGCCAGAATTATCTGCCTGCTACACTGATTTGAAATTCTTTTACTATTTGGACTCTATTGTTGTGTGAATGCTTGCTGCTGAAGAACTTGTTGAAGCAAAGTGTCATGATATCTTGTGCCAGAAGCTAATTCGTGATGTCTTTGTCACAGTCACCAAATCGACACACTGATTACACTTTCATTGGACAAGAAGCAGAAACAGATAAGTGAGTGCACTGAGTATCAGATCCCCTTTTTATCTACCCATTAACATATTTTTAGCATATGTCAAGCCAAACTGCATTGCATTCTTATTACACTATGCTTTTGCTTTAACAATTAGGTCATTTTATTTGTTTTTAGCTTTATAGAGATGTACCTTCGGCCTCCGTCTGCAAGTGAAGAAGCTCGAATTAATGATTGGATCAAAGTGCGGCAATCTGGAATTCGATATTATCTCTCACTTGGTGATCAAAGAATAGTTGACAAACATTTCATCATCAGACCTAAGGCTGAGTTTGAGGTACAACATTTTTAACTTGCGGATTTTTGTTTTATTTCTTATTGCATCTCATTCGTTCTTTGTGAAATGATATTACCCAAACTGTCTATTTACAAGCAAACTGCGCATACCTGAAAAATTAACTCAAAGAAGCAGAAGGAAAAAGGTTCTGGAACCTATACAAGAAATTCAATTGTAAAGACCTCGCTGAACTATTTACATCACGAAAGACAACATTAAAGATCCTAAGATTTCTCTCCAACCAGATGTGTAGATAGATGCAAACAAGATCTGTTTTCTTATTCTGGTATGCCTCCGCTTATTCTTAGCTCTATGTTGAAACTAGGCACAAAGCTCATTCAAACTTAGAGAGGGGGTGACCATATTAATCAAGCTAGTTATGGCCATCCAGACTTGTTGTGAATAAGCACAGGCTCATTCCCAGCCACAATCTTTTGCAACAGAGGGGTATATTGTGCTGCAATAACTCTAGCTCCAAGGAGAGAAACCCTAAATATCTATAACGGAGAGCCTCATCAATGAAGCCAAGGGTATTCAAGATAGCTTCCTTAATGTTATTTTGCAAGCCACCAAAAGTGGCGCTAGACCTGAGGTCATTAGGCTTTATTCCAGAGAAGTTTGGGACCTTCAAGAATTTGGACCAAAGAAATCCTATGGAGTTGATGTCATCATTGGCAAATAAAAGATCATCTGCAAAATGTGCATAAGGAGATTTTTTTTTTTTTTTTTTTTCCCTCTTTCGGTGGGGAATCATTAGGGATATGCAACCTTTCTGTCCCAAATCTTAACAAACCATCTTCATGAATTTTATTTTTTTTGGGGGCCACCATCCATGTGGTTGCAAAGCTTAAATAATTGAGAATCATCTTTTTTGACGTCTTTGATCCAAGTATCTTATTGAAATGAGTTTCAAAAAGAGGTTCAAAAACTTGTTCAAGGCTTTGCTGAATCTCGAGTTTGGTAATAGTTTTCAAGCTTGAGTTCAACAGTTGAAATGTTCTTTCAAAATTGTCCTCTTTCTCTGTGCATCAGTAAGCATTATGTCCTCTTGCTGACAAACACCAGTTCCACTCCCTGTTTCCCCTCACAGTTCTTCCTTCAACATAGCTGAACTAATCATTTAGGTTTTGACTATAGCCTCCTGGAAAATGTAATGTATATAAATATTAATTTTTCTGAAAGGTTTCCAATGTATGACCCCTGGGGTATGGAAACAGGTTGGAAGGATGACGCTTGGCGGTTTGCTGGCATTGGGATACACTGTTGTGGTCAGTTACAAAAGAGCATCGAACACGATCAATTTCGGGAATGTTTCATTGTCCTTTGAAACCATCGATTCACTTGGCGAGACATTTATGGTGGTGCGAGGCACTAATAGGAAAGTAAGTTGCGCATTTTGTGGGAAGAATTCTTTCTCCATTTTCATTTTCAATTTGAATTACAAGTGCACATGCATATGCAATGTCAGTACTCCACATCTTTATGGATGTACCGTAGTAGGGGACCGCCCTCCCTGCCCTGAAAAAGTAAAGGAAAATGGGAAGGGAAGAAAAAGAGATGAATTGCGCGCCCGGTTTTTAGGCTGCGTGTGTCTTCATCTCTATACAGAAGGCTCCTTGCAGGAAGCATTGTCTTGGCTCGCATAGTGTTGGCTGAGATTGAATTGGCCTTGTGAACTAGGAATTATAAACAATTGAACGCAAGAGACATGCATACACACATGATATTGTGAAATATGAGCATGTCCTATGTATGTGGACTATTTATTGGCTGTGTTGTTGGTCTTTGTTCTATGATACTATGGTTGTATTCTTGTTTGGCTGCCAAGATTGTGCTAGTTTTGACGCTTTAAAGCCTCGAATGATCTTCTTGACCTGGTTGTTTGTGTTCGCATTTTCCATGATACTCCACCTTTTTTTGCTTAGTCTTTATACTTAGGGCGAGGAAGGGCTGTTTAAACACTGAGCTGGCCTCCCACTTTCCCTGACTAAAACAAGAAGTCATCTCATGTAATGTGATGATGTTTTGACAATTTATTTCCTCTTTTTACGAATCATTTATGAGATTAAAGAGACATTATGATGTAGCTCAACTTGCTAATGGTTTTTCTCAATTTGAGATATATTTCTCCACAAATAAATTATATGAATGGTGTAGCTATTTTTTTTTAATAAACTAGCCTGTCGCAGTTGGTTTGAGTACACCCCATCTTGATTTGCAAGGTGGTCCTTTGGATCCATGTGGAATGATTGGGACCAACAGCCTCTTGCTGTACAAGCTGCTTCCGACATTATGGATCATAGGGGTCAATCTTTTTTTAGCTTTTTGGTTTTTAGATATCAAAAAATTGAGTTCTGATGGTTATTTATATTTTTGTTTTTGATTTCTAGTTTTTTAGTTTTTGTCCAAACTTCTTAAAAAACCAAAAACCCAAAAAACCACAAGAAGAAAAAATCATTATAGTTCTATTTCGCAAATGCCAAAAATTACAAAGAAATAAAATGATGCCAGATGGGCCCTTAGTTCTTGGCACGCAGTTTGGTAATCTCAAGGTTTGACCTTAAAGTGGATGAGAACACGAGGTTACTGAATCAAGCAAGTTGACGCAGAATCTTAGATCCTATCTGGTGCAGAGGATGAGCTGAGAAGAGTGGACTGGCCTTCTATAGCATTCATGAAAAAAAGATAGGAAAATAGAGTCATGTAATTTCCAAAGTGAAGATCCTGTACTAGAATATGCCGTGATTGTGGTCATGGGAAAAGGCATATGTTATTAAGAGTGAGCTGTTACATTGTCTTTAAATATAGTGTTCTTGCTGGAAACCAAATTAGAAGCCGCTAATGATATGGTGGTAAGAGGGACATTGGAGTCTAGGAATAATAATTGGGTTGTTCTTCCGTCCTAGGGCTTTTCTCCATATCTCAGCTGGCTTTCTTGTAGATGTTGGGTATCATAAGTTCTCAATTTCTGTTTGCCATGATATTCGAGGAAGGAGTGAATACTGGTTCATATCTGTCTATGGTCTTATTAGATCTCAAGAAAGAAACGCTTTTCTAGAATAACGTATTTGATAAGGCTTTTTAAGTCCAAAGTGGTTCTTAGGTGTGGATTTCAATGTCACCTCATTTTTTAGTATCATGATACTTCTTCTACTCAATGAATTAGGAGGTTCGATAAGTTCAGTATGGAATCTAACCTTAGAGATTGCTCGCTAGGTATTGGTCAATTTAGATGGCCTATTTTGGAAAGGAAGTGGTTCTTGGTAAGATATTTTTGCTTAGCTTCTTCTAGAGAGATTTTCAGCCCATTTGTGATCACTTTTTGTTCATAAATGAGTCTAATTTTGTATTGTTGAGGAAGTCTCCTTTTTATTCCAGAATATGTGGCTTTCCCATCAATGATTTTCTAAATAGGGCAAAAACTAACGCCAGTTTCCAGGGTCGACAGGCTATGTATTATGAGGAAAGTTAGGTTTTTGAAATAGCAATTGACAAAGTGGATGAAGCTAGCATTGCAAGAGCCAATTTTAAAGCTTTACTCACTAAGATGGATCAATCTGTTTTGAAAGAAAATGGACCTTTGAAAGGGAGAAGAAATCTCAGTAGGGAATTGGTGGACGACAATGAGGTTGTTACAAGTACCCCTCGTGTAGTAGAATCGGAAAAGGCAGCAATTCCAGTGATGGTTGAATGAACGAAGGTATTAGAGGAAGGAGCACAGTGATTTCTTCTTTTAATTGGACCTTATTTGAGAAGGAAAACCCACCTTAAGCCTATTATTGATGGAGTCGAGTGGAGCTTTATCTCTAACACTCAAACTGAGTGATTAGAGGGGTCGCTATATGATTAGGTCAAGCAAGTTGTCTTCCTTTTAATTAAGGGGGCGTTTGGTATCGTTTTATGTTTGTAGGTTTTGTTTTTTTTTTTTTTTTTTTTTTGTTTTAAGAGAACTAAAAACTATATTTTGAAACCATTGCGGCCCCCCCGGCCCCCCCCCCCCCCCCCCCCCCCCCCCCCCCCCCCCCCCCCGTTTTGGGTTTTTGTTTTCAACTTTTGCCCTAACATGAGTGAAAACTAAAAACAGAAAATCAAAAACCAAAAACAGAAAAAAAATCGTTTCTAAAACTTTTTTTTAGATTTAGAAAAATTTTAAATTGCAAACAAAAAAAATACTGAATAGGCCCTATCAATAAGGTGAGGTTTTGGTTTTTCTATGGCATTTTTCCATTATTGTTAAGGAGGTGAATAAGGAAGATCTCATAAATGTACTCTCTAGCTTTTAGGAGTATGGGGTTAGGAAAATTATTGAAAGGTTGGAAAGACGGAAATGTGTTTTCTTCTCCGTACGTGATCTTCTGACTCTTATCAAACTTGTATACCCATATGTTTCATTCTTTTAGATTCTTTTGACTGTCATGAAAGGTATTGAGCATATCAGAACGGATTATCTATAGGTAACTTGATTCGCTTTGGCTCATGGTTATTAAGAGAGTTATATCACAACTTTACCATCTTTTCTTCCTTACATAATCGTATTTGATATTTCGGAAGACACTTGGTTAAGTATGCCTTCTTCATTGATCACTTTCCACTATGTAGATTATCTACTTGTCATGTTTCCTTATTCATTTCTTCATAGCTCATTAGGCAATTTTCTCTGTCTGAACCTACACTTTTGTTGAAGAAAGGTTTATGATAGAGTGTCAAGAGAGGTCTTATGGCGGGTTTTGGTGAAGAAAGGCATCCCTCAGTACTATATCTGAGCCACTAAAGACATGTACGAGGACACACTAACCAATGTCCGTACAGCGGAAGAGGAGACAGACGCTTTTCCCATTACAGTTAGGGTTCCTCAAGGATTGGCCTTAAGCCCCATTTTGTTCATTATGGTTATGGACGAGCTCACTAGGCACATCCAAGGGGGTGTGCCTTGGTGCATGCTTTTCGCGGATGATGTAATTTTGGTGGGGGAGTCTTGAGAAGAGGTGAATGAAAAGTGAGAACTATGGAGAACGGCCTTGGAATCGAAAGGCTTACAACTCAGTAGATCCAAGAACAGAGTATATGGAACCCAAGTTCTGCACTTCAACTAGGTCAAGTACAAAAGACGTCAAGATTGGATCGGAGTGCATACCGAGAAAAGGTTGCTTTAAACATCTGGGTTCCATAGTGCAGCAAGATGATGAAGTTGATGAGGATGTCAACAACTGGATTAAAGGAGGCTGGTATAAATGGTGGTTGGCCTATGCGGTACTATGCAATAAAAAGTTCCTGCTAAAGTTAAAGGCAAAATACTATAAGACGGTTGTGAGACCGACTATGTCATACAGTGCGGAGTGTTGACTAGTTAAACGGCATCATACTCAGAAGTTGAAGGTGGCGGAGATGAGGATGTTGCGGTGGATGTGTGGATACACAAGGAAGGATAAGATCAAAAATGATGTTGTAAGAAGCAAATTGGGCGTAGCCCCAATCCAGGATAAGTTGAGGGAGCAACGTATGTGGTAGTTTGGGCATGTTAAGAGGAGACCAACTGCTGCCCCTGTCAGGAAAACTAAACAACTCTATACCACAGGTGGAAGGAGAGGGAGAGGTGGGCCAAAGAAGAGTTGGATGGCGACAATTCAACAGGACCTCACCTGCCTCAACCTAAATGAAGAGATGGCCCAAAATAGAGCGAAGTAGAGGGCTAGCATAAGTGTAGCTGATATTGCGGTTTAGGAAGAGAGGAGTGTGTCTAAGATCGTACTAGCACCCATAGACTTATATGTATGCCTGTTTGATTTTATTTGCTATTGTTCAGTGTTGACTGCTTGTTTGTTGCTATGTTGCTTTACTGCTATAGCTGCTTCATGCTTTATGTTTTATGCTCTTTATCTATGTGCTGCTGTTTTTATGCTTTCCAGGTTGGGAGACCTCGAGCACAGCCCCTTTTTAGGGTTGCACCCTAAAAGGGTAAAGCTGCGTACATACCACCCCTCCCAGACCCTGCATATGCGGGAGCCCTCGAGGCACTAGGTTTGTTGTTGTTGAACCTACAGTTTTGTTACACACTCATTGTAAAAGCAATCAATGAAATTATACAATTAAGCCACGATCTGGATTGTACATGATTTTCCTTTTTGTGTTTAGGCATTGGATATAAAGCTTATGTACTTCTGTTTTCAATCTTAGGACACCTTGTTCTTAATACTGCAAGCATTCTCTTTTAATAATATTTCTTGTTCACATAAATGGTTATTGTGGTGTTCTGCAAGTCTTTCGGGCAAGAATCAATAAGCAAGAAGAATAGCTTGTCTTTGTTGAGAGTGAGATAATGCGAAAAATAAGTTGTATGTGCTCAGAATCCTTCTCTTCCCTAACATTATGGGGATAGCTTTTAGTGAGGGAAGGCAGCCCAGCTTAGCTTTGTTTGTGGCACCTGATTATGATATTTCTATGAATGTAGTTAGCTGCAGATGATGTCATCTACTTTGTTCACCTATCTTTTGTCTTCATTGTTGAAGCAAGTTGCATTATGAAAATTCTTTCTTTTAATAAATTAATGTTAGAGTATGTTTGTTAGGGCTGTAAAAGTAAGGCTATGAATGTCTGGCCTTCCATGGTGTTTGAACCCATATTAGGGTGATGGGGGTAAAAGGAGTCGAGCCCCCCCGGCTATAAGGATTGGAAATATGAAATTATCACCAATAATCTCTTACAGAGAAGGTTCTGGTGGACCGCCCCCCCGGGGAGATGTTTGTGCTTTGTGTTTATGCAGCAAGGAGCCTAATGAGCATTCTCCCTTTTTTCTTTTCTCTGATGATTTTTGATAGTCTTTCTGTTGAAGGTTGTTGAATCTGCTATTTGGTGTGTCCGCTGTGCGATGGCTTTGCTTAAGCTTGTTAGCTGAGGATCTGTTCTCTGCCCATTTATTATCCCGGCTGTTATGTTGAGTGTGGCTTGAGCAGAACCTCATGATTGTTAGAGGGTTGCCTAAACTCATTTACGCACATAGGATTAATTTGGATTTTTTTTATGGGCTTCGACAATGATTCAGTGGTTTATCCATTAAAGATGTATAGAGCAATCAGGTTTCTTTGCTTTTACTTATGTGTACTTGTCTTTTTTGGGTATTGAGATCGTGGTCCTCCTCCTTATGTGTTCTATGTTCCTAATAATTGAAGTAAATCTCGTATTTAAGCGGGTCAAGTCAGCCTAAGAGTTGAAACTCAACCTTTCCTATAAGGGGAGGATGCCGCCACCACTGAATATAACATGGAAGCTTGCCCCTCTAAAGTGTCTGCAACATGTAAACTTGTGTTCCATGGTTTGTAGTCTTTTGGAAATGCCTATTAGGAAATCTGACCATGCTGAAGAGTATCACGGAAATATTGTCTCTTTCCACTATATCGTACACTGGGACAAGTGCCCATTGTCAAGATCTTCTGTGAATGGAATAGTTGCCATATTTTTTGTTCATTTGATGCATGTGATGCATATAAATCTGGGCTATTTACAAAACTTTTTCTTAGGAGAAAGGATCAGCAAAATGTATAAATTGAGGTACCCTGCTGTCTTTTTTCTAGATTGTTGGAGCAGAAGCATTGAGAATGGGCATCACTGGGCCTTGGATCACTAAATCGTATCTAGAACTGATTCTTGAGCAGAAAGGTCTGTATGTACAGATTACTTGTGCTCAAATATGAATATTTCGATCACTTGTCTTAATACTTCCGTTTTGGCCTGCAGGAGTACCACGCCTGAATACACCGCCACCTTTAGCCACCACATCACCAAGAAGCAACACGGAAAAGGTAATATCTGCACCACGGCCTATCCGTGTCACTCCAAATCTCGTTAGCCGGCTTGAAGATCTTTCTCAACCATGGACCCGGTCTCCGACTAAGTCCAAAATGGAGCCTGTATTGGCGATGTGGCATTTCATCTCATCAGACCCTTCACGTGCTGATAGTTCTGTCATAGGTCTGTTGTTTCTGCCAATAGAATGCATACTATCCAGTGGAGGCCACAGCCGGGCCGGGCCGGGCCGGGCCTGCTTTTTGACAGCATTAAAAAAAAAGTAAAATTTAAAAAATACAAAGTCGTTTTGTACTAAAATTATTATAATTCATTGATAAATAATATGAAATACAAATGCATTTTATCCCAAGCACTAATAATGCTAAATATATGTAATAAAATAAAATATATAATAAATAATAGTAAATAATGGTAAATAAATAACGTAACAAGTACAAATGCAACTTTATAATAAATAATAGTAAATAATGGTAAATAAATAACGTAACAAGTACAAATACAACACAGTTGGAGCCTAATATTTAAAAGTACAAATTTATTTATTAAAAAATACAAAGTAAAAGTAATATAAAATTTTTTTTTTTAAATTAGGACTCCCGGGCCCGGGCCGGGCCCAGCCCCTATCAAAAATTGGCCCGTGGCCCGGCCCGGTGTAGACCGGGCTCGGGCCGGGCCGGGCCAGGTTCTGGGCTGACTCGGCCCGTTGGCCACCACGAATACTATCCTTTCAGAGTTCATGTTTGCTAGTGTTTATGTATTTTAGATGTTCATAGTTCTCTCATGAAGCAACTGCAGACCCCTCTTCTTTTAGGGATGCCATGAGGCTTGCTCCAATGCCTGATTCATATGATTTGGATAGGGGGTTGCTTCTTGCTGTCCAGGCAATACAGGTAAAACAAACAGTAATTTCAGTTTGCAAAACCTATTGTTTTTCCTTGGGTGATATTCAAGCCTGATGATTTCGTTTTTCTTTCCTTTGGATTCAGGCTCTGCTGGAGCACAAAGGTCTTCCTGTTATTGTCGGAATTGGTAATACAAGCCCTGATGATGGCCTCTTTGTCCTACCCCGCGCACCCCCCCCCCCCCCCCCTCTTCTTCTCCTCCCTCCCTCTCCCCTTGTTCGCTCTTGAATGTGTTTGTCATTTGCGTGTATTGAGGTTACAACAATAGTTAGTGGCTAGTCTCTGTTAGTAGTAGCTCTATTTTGCTGCCATGGTGACCATTTCCTGTTCTCACACTACTGTACATAGGTCAGCAGAAATTACATCCTGCTTGGGGTATGGGGCTACTATATTCTATAGTGATTCCATATGTATAGCTAAGGCAATAATTTCACATTTTTATTTGCTAACTTGTGAGTGATTGACACTTCACTTTCATCGATCAGTATTTATTGAATCTATGTAGTGGACTTCGGATAGTGGGAAATGGCTATGTTGGTTTGTTCACATATGCATGATGCATTCTAAGTTAGATGTCAATTCGCTTCTTAGGTAATTTTCTGTGTTGCAGGTGGTCCAAGTGGATCTGGAAAAACAAGTTTGGCTCATAAAATGGCCAATATTGTTGGCTGTGAAGTGGTTTCTCTTGAAAGTTACTACAAATCTGAGCATGTGAAGGACTACAAATATGATGACTTCAGCTCACTTGATCTTTCTTTGCTGTCAAAGGTAAAGTATCGAAGTCCAAAATGTTTAATCATATCAGACATGGGGGATAAGACTCTGCTTTCTGTGCAAAGAAAACGAATAGAAACAGTGATCGACCAAGAAGGTATTACAAAAAGTTCTTGATAGGACGAAAATAGTTCTGTAGTTGCAAATGCTTTACCATGTTAACGAGTGATACAGTTATTTTAAGTTTGGGTCGTAAAATAGGTAAAATCTTGATGGCGGATGCATGTTTAATACCTTGCTTCATTTCTTCTTATTGATGCAACCTTCCCTCTCGTGTCTTAGAATTTGCCTACATGTTGCAGAATATTAATAACATAAGGAATACTCGAAGAACAGAGGTACCCATATTTGACCTGGAGACCGGTGCTCGGAGTGGATTTAAGGAGTTAGAAGTTTCTGAAGACTGTGGAGTGGTAAGACAAAATGGTCATGGTTTCATTTCAAGTTGCACTTAGCACTACTTCCTCAGATGAGTAAGCATGCGACCTAGAAGAAAATGAATTTTCATTATCTTTATATGCTTATTTGGGATGATCTGCACTAGGTTTTGCACCGCCACTCTGACTAGAGCCCTTTAAGCTAATTCAGTGGGACTCATTTGTTCTCGGAAGTTACTCTGTTATGGGAGAATTTGAGAGAGCTGCAGATTGAAGTTAATTTGTTCTGGGTTGTGAAAAAGGATCTAAAATTTGAGTGGCTGAACACTAATGCTAGGGCAATTTAATATGTTCAAATTAGGTATAGCTTTACTAACTGCATTGGCAGTAGTGTTTTTTGCCCCGGCATTATAAATCCCGTATATGCATGGTTATTAAACTCCCGATCCGGATCTTAGAATCTTACGATTCTACAATCCCACAATAATCGATCGCTCTGGATCCTAAGTAAAATCTTATGATCTATTGATATTAAACAAAACTAACAGATAGGATCATAATATGATTTTACGACTCTACCGATCCTACCTCAATCCTCCCATGCATACATAAATAGTTAAAAAGCAAAAATTTTAAACATATATTGTAAACGAACGTATTTTTTTAATTGTGAAGTAAAAGAAAGTTAAATTAAGAGTTTATATATTCTAATGAAACTTAAATTAAGCTTGGTTTTAAGTTATAGCCTTATAAAGTTTAATTAGCAACATATATATCTTGAAAGCTCTCATGACCTTTTAAGCATATAACGACACATTTATATTATATGATAACATAGTATCATATTTGATTACACCCTTGTAAGTTGAAGTCTTATAGAATACTTTATGAATTATGCAACTAATTTTAATATTGAAAATAATTATACCATACATATAGTAGATGTCAAAGAACCAGCTTTCCCAAAAGCTTAAGCTGATGCGTGAATGCGCTAAAATTGATTTAATGCTCTTATATGCCCCTCACACAAGTATTCTTGGGCTTGAGCTAACTATTGCATAGGTTCACTTCATACCTTGTGCTTAAATTATGTTAATATTAACTTATGCTTAAATTATGTTAATATTGAAAGTAGGAGTTATTGGGATTTGAACTCATAACCTCTTGGTCAACAAGGTTCTGATACCATGTCAAAGAATTAACCTTTTGAAAAGGTTAACCCGATGGGTGAAGATCTAGGATTGATTTTATGCCATAATAGTAGAATCTTACGATTTTTGATTCGATCCTACAATTTGGATTCTATACACCCCTAATGATCTTAAGTAAAATCCCGATTCTAACAACCTTGTGTATATGTAAATATATATGTGTGTATGTATAGATGGAGTACAATTTTTGCCCTAAGTAGAGCCACAAACGCATGGGATGGGTAAGGTGAGCTCGAACCCAAGACCCCTCTTACATTGCAGTTGGAAGCCTAACCTTCACCAATCTCACTTTGTATCATACTTAATTCTGGGAGCAGTTTTGGTCTGTATCAATTATTGGAATAAAGTATTCAAGCTTGAACAACAACAACCACCGACTCAGTGCCTCGAGGGCTCCCGCATATGCAGGGTCGGGGGGGAGGGGGGGATGTATGTAGCCTTACCCCTTCAGGGTGCTATCCTAAAGGGAGGTTGTTTCCCGTGAGCCCCAACCTAAGAAGCACAAAAGCATAGCTGCCTACAAACATAAAGCATAAAGCATAATAGCATAAGAGCATAAGAATATAAAAACAACGGCCCAGAGCAAGCCTAAGTAAGAAGCAAGAAGCAGTAATAGGCAATAAGCAATAAAACAGCTCCCAAACATATCAAGTATATCAATTAGGCAGACAAATAAGCCTAGGGGCACTAATGCTAGAAAAATATGCTCCTCTATTCTACACCATTACATCGGCTGCTGTTATGCAAGCCCTCCACTTATCTCTATCGAAAGTCATCTCCTCCTATAGATTTAGGCGGGTGAGGTCGTGTCGGATGGTCTCCATCCTTCTCTTCTTCGACCCTACCTCTCCCTTCCTCCCGAGCGTAGCGTGGAGTTGTTCACATCTCCTGACCAGAGCGGTGACTAGTCTCCTCCGTCCACACCCAATTTTCCTCTTATGACTTGATTCCTGATCCTATTGTTCTTGGTGTGTCCACACACCCACCGCAACATCCTCATCTCCGCTACCATCAGCTTCTGTGTATGATACCGTTTCACATATGACATAGCCAGTCTCGTTACAGTCTTATAGTATTTTCCCTTTAACTTTAACGGGAACTTTCTATCCCAGAGTACCGCAGAGGCCAACCTCCATTTATGCCTTCCTACTTTAATACGGTTGTTGACATCTTCGTCAACTTCTCCATCCTGCTGTACCATGGAACCCAGATATCTAAAACACTTCTTTTTCAGTGTGGTTTCCGATTCAATCCTAATGTCTTCTATGGTAGGCTTGGTGGAGGTACTGAACTTGAGTTCCATATACTCTGTCTTAGATCTACTGAATCGTAGCCTTTCGATTCCATGGCCATTCTCCAAAGTTCCAGCTTCTCATTAACCTCTTCTCGGGACTCCCCTACCAAAACTATGTCATCTACGAAAAGCATGCACCAAGGCACGTTCCCTTGGATGTGCCTAGTGAGCTCATCCATAACCGGAATGAATAGAAAGGGAATCAAGGCAAATCATTGGTGTACCCCAACTGTAATGGGGAAAGCGTCTGTCCCCCCCTTCCGCTGTACGTGCCTTAGTTTGTGCGTCCTCATACATGTCTCTAATGGTTCGGATATAGAGCATGGGAATGCCTTTCCTCTCCAGAACCCTCCATAGGACCTCTCTTGGCACCCTATCATATGCCTTCTCCAAATCAATGAAAAGTATTCAAGCTTGAATCTACTGTTATTATGCGCTGGCACTTTCAGTCTGTATTTTGCTTGAACTGAATATAATAATTTGCTATGAGAAAGCAATTCCTGTTCAGTAACATGGAGTATGGTATTGGTGTGCATGGAGTTTTTATTGGCCTTGTGCTGACACTCGACGGGATTAAAAAGCTGTACTCTGATGATGTTCTGCAGTAGCTATTAGTGACCTGAGGAAGCCTCTTCCTCACTGCTTTATATTCTTTTCCCCTTTAACTCTGTTTGGTTGGGAGAAAGTCCTCTTCCGCTCATTGTTGTTTTCTTACATGAATTAGTAGGAAAATAATTTGAAGCGAAAACCTCTTCCTCTCAAAGGACAGAGGTGATCATTTTTCATTTGTACTACTCCTTTTACCTTACCCTAAGCCTCATACTCTTCAAGTTCTCAAGTATGCTAGACCTCAATTGCATGCAAACTTATGCTATACGATTTATTTTAGAAACCAAATGAACAAAATTTGTGATGGAAAAAATATTTTGAATTAAATAGTAGTTTGAGGAGAAAAATGTCTTTTGTTCGACCAAGGATAGTCTATATAAAGGCCGTCTTCTTTATAGTTAGGGAAAAAAGTGGTTTTAGTTATTGTTACTGCTTTTCACACAGCATTTTCCTTTAATATTGTTTACACCAGAAGTCTTGCTCTCTTTGTCTATTTATTCCTTTTGTTTTAATTGTGTCAATTTAATCCTTGTATAATTTATAACTTTTAACATTCGGGTCATGTTAGATGCAAGTAGCCCAATTACAAACCCACCAATTGACCCAATTGAACCTGCTTGTGACCCAACCATTAAAAAACTCGTCGCCCACTTGGCATCATCAATTTATTCTGGGACTAAATTGACATTGTGGACATAGTATAAGAATCTATAACGGAAACAACCCCTTCTTTTATTTTAGAACCTAGTGAATTTATGGAGCATTATAGCAGTTTTTTTGCTTGGGGGATTGAGTTTAACCTCTTGTGAGCAGTAGAAAGGGATCTAAAGGATTATTGTAGAAGTTCCATGACCGTTGAAATTGGAGACATCTAACTGGTGCATTTGTGATATGGATGATGATGGCATGGACCTTTAGGGCTAGAATGGTAAGAGTGTATGATGCAAAATGTTAATGGTCTATTGTAATCTATGTATTGGATGAGGCCTTGTGCACATTTATCTAAATATGCTCATGCATTCGAAGGGAAATCATTTTGTCTACTGTAATCTACCTCTTCAGCTCTTTGCAAATATTTGGCATGGACAGAGTCGCCATTCTTGTGGCTTTCTGTTTTTATATGTTATTTTTGTTCTCATTTTCCTTTGGGAATGCCTACACTTATGATACTCCGTGTTTGTCTCTTAATTTTTTTGATTTCTGAAATTTTAATTTGCAGGTCATCTTTGAAGGTGTTTACGCTTTGCATCCTAATATTCGGAAGTCACTTGACTTGTGGATTGCTGTTGTAAGGCCTATTTTCCATTACACTAGGATTTCTCTTTGTTTTTCCATATTCCTTTATGAAATAATTTAGTTTTGTAAGACAAAAATTGGATAGTGATCAGTGATGCTAACTAACTTCACTTCTGTAACCAGGTTGGAGGTGTCCATTCACACCTAATTTCTCGAGTGCAAAGGGACAAGAGTAGAGTGGGGTGTTTTATGTCTCAAAACGAGATCATGATGGCTGTTTTTCCCTTGTTCCAGCAGCATATCGAACCACATCTTGTTCATGCGCATGTTAGTATACTTTTGCTCATCCAGAGCTTTTTACAACCAACAGAAGGGTTCGTTATATTTGGAAATTTTTACATCGTATATTAGTAATATTATATCTTGGGAAAAAACCAAACAGTAGAAAGCTCTGCAAGTTTGGAATGAAAAATATGACTACTAAACCTTTTCTGTTGTTTGTGTTTATCATGACTCTTATGCTTCATTCTGACCATTGTTATTTACTTCAAGCAGACAACTCCAATTCTGAAAGTCTTCTGTTTGCAATGCAGCTTAAAATCCGGAATGACTTTGATCCTGTTCTTTCCCCTGAGAGCTCACTGTTTGTCTTGAAGAGTAACAAACAAGTATGTGCTTCTGATTACACTACTGTTATGAACGCTGCATTCTGGTAGAATAAAGAGTAACTCCATATGTTAATCAACAGGTCGCTTATCAAGATATATTAAAAATTCTTGACTCTGCAAAGTTCTGCAGCTCAGTTCAGAATTTTATTGATATATACCTGCGGCTTCCTGGAATACCTTCAAACGGGCACTTGACGGAAAGTGATTGTATACGAGTTAGAATATGTGAAGGCAGATTTGCATTGTTGATACGCGAGGTTTGGTATCAAAGCATCCCAAGTTTGTATATAATATCTAGCTGGCTCAGTATATAATCTATTTAGGAGCCATAACGGTGCTTCCATGATGTGGTTTGTAAAATTTTCAGCCAATCCGAGAAGGAAACTTCATCATTC
This sequence comes from Simmondsia chinensis, assembly GCA_018398585.1. NCBI lineage: Eukaryota > Viridiplantae > Streptophyta > Magnoliopsida > Caryophyllales > Simmondsiaceae > Simmondsia > Simmondsia chinensis. The sequence continues at coordinate 24,246,181 of JAGTTD010000006.1, read as the reverse complement.
AACCAAAGGTAGACTTTGATATAAGCATTAGTACAGTGGCTGGCCTTCTCAACCTTGGGTAAGTCATCCTAAAAATAACATCCTTTATAATTTCTTTTTGTTAGTACTTCCCATTTGGAATGGTTTTTCCAAATAAGGAACAAGACAAGTTTACTTTTTACACTTATAGTTAAGGTAGGGCAAGAAGTTTTCCGCATTTTTCAAAGAGGTAAGACCCCTGGAAGTTGGATTACCTGTGATGAGGAGTTTAGTTGGGATTCCGCTAGTACTTATGTCAGCTTGTGCTTACTAGAGTGCCTTTTTTCTTCACGAGAGTTTCGATGGGTGTATTTCTTTCATATGTGAAAACCATAGATGATGTTTGTCTCTACAGACTTCAATGAGTCATTGGCAATAGAGAATGAAACAAAGTTCGCTAAGGGCCATTATGCAATGGTTTTTGAGCTAGCCATTATATTACATAATCATGTGACGTGTAAGATAATAGTCATGACAGCCTTCGTCTATAACACCATAAACTGCATTTTTTTGCCATGATAACCGCAATTTGATTCAATGCTTGGCATACTGCCACATTCCATAGGGATGTGTGATCTCTTGCCATGAAAAGACTCAAACCCACCTGTCCTATGAAGGTAAGAAGCATTATGCAACTAAGAAGAAGTCTACAAGGATAATTTAAGAAGCTGGATCAATCTACCTTAGGAAGAAGGCGAATGGTTTTCTTTTTGATCGATCGCGAATTTCATAGATGTGCAATTTTTTGAATAATGTTGAAATTATCTCTGTTATTAGAAGTCTTGCATGAAATTGACAAATGATCTCCAAAAGTTTTGGTCCTTTTTTTTTTTTTTCCATGTTCATTGATTTGTCGTTACCATGCCATTTTCTGAATGCTGTCAGGTATCAAGCAGTAGCGTATATTGAGGCTTCAGCGTTCATCTACCAAGACGGAAAGGTTGGACTGTATGAGCTAATGTATTATGCTTGTGAAATCTAGATCTAGTTAAATCTGGCATTTACTGTTGTCAGTTCAAACTTTTTTTTGGCCTGTGTTGTAAGTTTAAGTTATCTTTGGTTTTGACTTACCCATTGTCAGCTCATTATTGTTCATACATGTTCCCAAATTTTTTTTAGTGAAGGACAATCTTCTGGTCTGATAATGTTTAATCCTTTCTTTGGATTTTCTTTCTTTTTGATTAGTCACAACCTTAACATGGTATTCAGTGGTCTCATAGTACTAGCAGCTGCAATGATATTATATTTATTTTTGTTCTTTTTTTCTTTTTATGATGTTAGTATTTCCACAACTCTCTGGTGCAGGCTGCATTTATACGTGATACATATTTTGTCCAATTATTGTACGTCTAACTTGCTCGTGTTTTTTTCTCATATAGATTCTTGTTGAGGTTGACCATCTACAAGATGTGCCAAGTCCTTACATACAAATAAAGGGGGTTGACAAGCAAGCAGTTGTTGCAGCTGGCTCAATGCTTAAGCTAGATGGTTCATACACTACAAAGGTTTGACCTCTGCTCTTGCTTGTAGACCTAGCAATGGGTAGGATTGACATGAATCAGAATCCAAACTATTAAGAGTGTGTGATGCAATTCAATCCATAATCTGATGGATCATGATAAATGTAATTTTTTGTTTGTTTGTGTTTGGATATCTGATATGATTATTCGATTTGATAAAATTATGAAACTTTAAATAGTTTCAAAGGAAACTAAAAGGTTACATAGTTGCTCTACTTTTTCCGTACTTACGAGTTTGAAAACATATATAAATAAGATATCTCCGACCCATGTGTCAAATTAGGGGTGCAGATGCAACAAAAATTATACTATTTTTTTGGAAAGGTCTTAATGTGATCGATTAAATAGAAAATGTGATTATGTGGTTGATCACATATTACTATTTCAGTGAAAAGAGCCTTAGTGCTATCGATCGTTTGAAAAGTGCGATCGATTGCACTAAATGATGTGGCGACAAATTAAACACTCATAATTAGCCAATTTGGCATACCCATCGCAAATGGCCTAACAGAAAACAAACAATAAGTATGTATATATGTATGCGTGTGTGCGTGCATGCATGCATGTATGCGTGTATATATGTTCTTTTAACGGAGTGGAAGTTAGACAACCCGTGTCCAATTTGTTAAATAACCGAGATTACTGGGTTCAGGTCACAGTTGGATGATCAGATTACCTTCTTAAATCAAAATTTGGTAATTTAATTGGGATTTGGATTGATCACAGAACTAAAATCAAGTAAATTGTCTGGTTTACTTGCATTTCTGAATTACTTTATTCCTAATGGCAAGTGATTGATCCACAGAAGGAACCAATTGACTTACTCATGCTATACTTGGCAGAGTTACCTACAAATAATTTTGGAAAGATTCCCAGCAGTAGAAAGAAGTTCTAGTGGTGTCCACAGTCAGCAAGCTGCGAGGTTACAGGAGCTTGTGGAATTTATTCAGTCTCAGGTATCTGCTTACCAGTAAATGTGTAACCTTGTATAAACGCAATGACTTGTCCAGAGGAGCCTTTTTCTTCTTTTTTGAATCTCAAATTTTTGATAGAGATTAAGCATTCCTATGTGTAATCGAGGGGGTTTCTTAGCATTCCTGTGCCTAGAAGGATAATTGAACAACCCTATGTCCAACCAACTAAGTATCCATATACTTAGCTTTAAACAGTCTTAGAAATAGGAAATAACTGTATTTTATTCAATATTCTAATGATCTTTCTTTTTGTTCTGGTTTACATAAGTATTTATAGAAATATAAAATTAGAGTTCTAATAGACTAGAAACTCCTAAACTGATAGTAATAAACTAACCTACAACAACAACAACAACAACATACCTAGTGCCTCAAGGCTCCCGCATAAGCGGGGTCTGGATGTACGCAACCTTACTCCTTCAGGGTGTAATCCTGCCGATAGCCTGTTTTCAAGGACCCTAAACCTTATAAAGTTGGCAACACAAGGACTTCCCAAAGGGTCACCTATCCTGGTACCACTCTCGCCCAAGCATGCTTAACTTCGGAGTTCTAATGGGATCCGGTTGCATTAGTGTCTGGTAAATGAACCCTAATAATAAACTAACCTAATTAGAGTAAAATTCGATCATAAAACCAAGTACATCTAATAATAAATCCTAGGAGATAGAAACTACAATAATTCCAGTTATCTTCTAATATCCTAATTTAGATTTGGATCATTTTTCCTCTTATCTCCATTACTTGTTCTAGTGTCCCAACATCAATAGTATTTTGACACTATATCAAGGCCTCATTGACTTGTCTATTTAAGGAATAGAAGGCTACCCTTTGAAAAGTTAAAGAAAGGCTGATAAGTAGCATCTTGCTTACACTCAGGGGGAAGTATCTTAGTGCTTAATAGAAGGCTACCCTTTGAAAAGTTAAAGAAAGGCTGATAAGGAGCATCTTGCTTACACTCAGGGGGAAGTATCTTGATGCCAAAGCACTTTTCTAAACAAAGTTCTGTTTTCAAATGGTCCTCCACTTCTATGAAACACCCTCTCTACAAAGTAGCACCCTATAGGGGTAAAGTTACATAAACCCTACTTTGATGGGAGCCTCTTTGAGGCACTAGGTGGTTGTTGGTCCTCCACTTTTACCTTCCCGAAAAAGTAGGTTTGGAGAAGACAACTTTTCGAAGCATAGTTTTGAAGAATTTGCCACATTTTTTTAGGTTATTTACATTTTAGTACCCCTTCGTTTTTTAAAATAATAAAAATGACCTTAACCTTTTTTAGTTAATAAAAAGGTTCATAAATTTTGTCATATTAATAAAAAAGCCCCTCTCAAATATGATGACGTCATTTTTTATCAACAGAACTTACCTGGCAACTGGTTTTTTTATTAATGCTATAGTAAAATGACAAAAGAATCTTTCAATACTCTTCTTCTTACGTTATTAGCACAAAATTCGAGATACTGTAATATGTGAAAACTATATTTTTTTGCTTAATTTGTTTAAAAATATGGTTATTGAAGGATGTTTTTGTCATTTTGCCGTAACATTAATAAAAAGGCAGTTGACACTTCAACTCTATCGACAAAAAATGACATTATGCTGGGGAGTGAACTTTTTATTAGTAGAACAAAAACTTAAAGGCCTTTTTATATGTATGATAAATATTTAGAGGTCTTTTTATTAATTTAAAAAGGTACAGTTTTTTTTATTATTTTTAAAAATATTGAGTTACTAAAATATAAATGACCTTTTTTGTCATAAGTTATTGTAGCTTTCATAAAAGATAGCTTAAAAATAATCCCAAAACAAGCAAATGTTGTTTTGCTAATTATGTACTTAGTCTTTGTGCTGGAGCCATCCTCTAAATCATTTTTGTTACAGCCATTATATGACAGGTTCACGTTTTCCCGTGATTACAGTGGGAATTGACACATTTTCCGATTTTCACCCTTACGTGATTCTCGATGAACTTGTTGGATGTTTAGGGAAGCAGCTCAGCTTCAGATTCTTCAGCCAGCAGGGATGCTTCCCCAATTGAAAGTGCGATCGAGGACATGCAGTCCAGAATCAAGAGGCTTGAGCGATGGCAGGCCATCAACACGGTAAAGCTTGTCATCCTTTCGTGTTTCTTTGAATCTTTAGTTGTGGGTTGGCTCAAATATTCTCGAAGGCACTATTGTCTCTTTTTCTTTTTTTTTTCTTTTTTTTTTGAACAATGAAGGCACTATTGTCTAGGAAATGAACAAGGATGATATCAATGTTTCATAAATACATGAAATTGGCAACTTAGGGCATATTTGGCCAAGAGATGAAAAGGCAGTTTTTTTTTTTTTTTTTTAAAAGCACTTTCTGCGTAAGAACTTTTATGAAAGTATTCCAATAGGTGTATGTTTGTTTGAAAAAATTTTAGTTTTTTTTTTTTTTTTTTTTTTTTGGCTTTAAAGAAGTATTATTTTTTTGTTTTGATTTAAAAGTAGAAAAATAACTATCGGTTGTATTTAAAGGTATTTTTCTTTCGATGAAAAATACCATCTTTCCCCATAAAAGCATTTTCTCCTATAAAAGTTAGTCAAACAGACGCTACTTTGGAAGCCAAAAAAGGGACATTGGTATGGTAATTGGTAACAGAGTTTGTAGAGACCCAGATAGATGGGCGCACGATGAGTCCCGCACCCGACAACAAACACCTTTTTGCTTACAATGACACTCTCCTGTTTCAAAATTATAAACTTCGTGTCAGGTTTTTCATCTTAGTCAGTGTCATAGTGACTATATGTGACATTGATGTCAATTCTTTGTTCATAATGTATTGCCTTTTTCATGTACAAAACATGCTACTTTTCTTGTTCCTTCTAATAATTCTTAAAGATGACCTAATACCTTAATAACTGTAGGTATTGTGGACCTTCTTGATGTCTGCCCTCATTGGTTATTCACTTTATCAAAGGAGGCGCCAATGAAGATTGTTAGCCGTCTTCTTCTCTTTCCTGGCGTGCAAGTGATGTACTTTAACTACTTCTGTGGTATCATTTTTTGTTTGTGAGTTTTGAAAAACTAAAACCAGATTTTGGAAATAATTATTTCTTGTTTTAGCTCTTATGGTTTCGGTTTGTAAAGAAAGCTTAGGTAACAATCGAAAACTAGGAATGAAAAATGAAAAGGGTTTTTACCTGTTCGGCTAAGCCGTGAAAAAACTTTTTTTTTTTTTTTTCTAGAAGTAACTTTTTCAGAAGCAGTTTTGTGAGAAGTGCTTTCATTAAAAGTTTTTCGTCTGAAAATTTTGGTTCCATTCTATTTTAAAGAAAAAAAAACCATGTTCTTACTCATACTTAAAAATAGAAATTTCGAACCACACATTTAAATCCTGAAAAAAGTGTTTTTTCTGTATAAAGTATTTTTTCCTCGAAAAGAAGTTTGGTCAAGCAAGTCCTAAAAACTAACTTTTTTTACCTTCTCATAAAATGATATCAAAGGGACCCAAAATATTTTGCAGGGCATTCTTTTATTGGTGTTTGGTAGGGATTTCCCTACAGGTTTCTCTGGCTGATGGTTGGATTTGAATGAATCTTTTGTATTCAAATCTCAGAACCAGTAATAAACACAGTAATTTTAATTGTGTGTCCTATTATTGACTATTTGGCCATATTGTTTTGGAATAAAAAAGTGTTTTTTTAATGGGAAAAATATATTATATGATAGCTGTCCTTGGCTGGTATCTTAAGTTGCGGACCACGGGTCTGCTTCAACTTTTAGGTCCACTTGTACCCTGTTTTTCAAATAAAAAAAAAAAGGAAAATTTTGAAAGAAAGAAAAAAAATTTCAATGTGTTTGGATTTTACAAGGAAAAATATGGAGAAAAATCTAGAGAGAAAACTTGAAGAAATTACATTTGAATTGGAGGAAAATAATTTTTCTCTTAGACTCCATTTAGAATTAAAAAAATTTGAAAGAAAGAAAAATGCGAGAAAAAAAAAAGTAGATAGGAAAGAAAATAAAGGAAAATGATTTTTTTTTCATTGTTTGGAAATTCCCCCCCCCCCCCCCCCCCCCAATTTGGCTTGTAAAAAATAAAATAGAAAAAAATAATTAGTCTAACTTAATAAGCTATGTTCTCTTTATATTATTTAAGCCATGTAATTTTTCTGGTCACCATTCTTAATGTTGTTCTATTAGGAATTTATTATTTATAGCACCATGAGTTTAATTATTACTTATATACTTGACATTTTAATACATATTATTAGAGGTCTTGAAATTTAAAAATTTTAGAAAATATTTGGTTTAGGTAGTGTTAATTATTTTTGAAATATATTAATATTTTTAAAATATGTAAATGTTTTTAAATATTTAAATTTTTTAGATATTTTTAAATATTTAAAATATTTTTAAGGATTTAAATATTTTTTTAAAATTTAAAATTATTATAAATATAAATATCAAAGTCTTTAGGTTTATTTTTAGAGAAATTATCACTTAAAAACTTTAAAGTTTGAATATTTATTATTTAGATGTCATGACAATTTAATATGTAAAATTGGATATTCTGATGTTTGAAAATTTTATCACATATGTACTCCATGTTAGAATTTTGATAAATTTTGTAAGAATCTAACCAACTTTATACAAAAAATATTAACCATATATAATTACAATAGTATATATGTCATGCCAATATTTTTATTATAAATTCAATGATTGTGATAGAATATTCACCAATGATGATATGAATTACCTAAATATTGTCATGATTATATATTATTTTCACAGCTTGGGGTAAAAAATATCAAATTCTAGTGAAGATACTAATAGACAGTCAACTGTTCAATTTTAGCGATTTGTAAAGAAATTTTATCGAATTTCGACAAAAATGTATCTGGTTGATAAAACTTTAAAACTTCAGGGTAACTAAATCATAAATTATTTAAAAATCAAAGTATCCTATTATATGTATTAAAACGTTAGAATACCCAAGTGACATGTTCAAACCTTCGGGTACATAAATGATAATTTTGTATTTTTTATTGTGCATGTTATCGTAAATAATGGAATCCCAATAAAGTTATATGTATGGTAGTTGAAAAAGTTTACTAACTATGTATGGTAGTTGAAAAAGTTTATTAAGTTAAGGGTATATCAAAAATATTTATAAATCTCAAGGTACCTGCAAAATATGTACCAAACCTTAAGGTGCCTGACTTAAATTTTCTCAAAATATTATTACATTCAGTTATCTCGAGTTTAAAAATACTCTATTCAGTTTACACCTTTTTGTGTACACTGAATGTATATATTTAATGAACATAGGTGACAAGTAAAACAGATCTTGTTAATTAAATAATTGAGATCAAATCTAATATATAAAGGGTTAGCATAATTTATGTCTAAATTTTTTTTCCCCCCATTTTCCTTTGTATTTAAAAGGAAAGTTATTTTTCTCAAATTCTCTTATAAATTTTGGAAATTTTTCATTAAATTTTTTTTTCCTTGATAGTTTTCATATATTCTAAATACTGGAAAGTTACTTTTCTCCGAATTTTTTTTGCTTTATCAACATTTTTTACATCCAAACGGAGCCTTAAAATTGACCAGAGAACTAGAAAAAATAAAATTTATAGACCCAAGGGCTCTCGATCGAAGTTTTTGAAACTCTAATATCATGTCTTTCTCCGTTTTAACTCTAATGTCTTTTTGTTGTTTTTTTTTTTTTCTTGATCAGATAACTCTAATGTCTTTTCAACACTGTTTTTGCCTTCTCTCGAGCCACCATCATTTTGCCGCCTTCACCTGCTTTTTCTTCTTTGTTTTTCTTTGACATTCAAAAAGGGGGGGAAAAAAAATTTTCCCTATGTTTGCCTTAGAATTTTTTTCTCTCATTTTCCTTTTCTTGAAATTTTTATTCGAAACATGGCCTTAGTTTGTTTGGGTGTTTGGTCCTTCCACAAAAGCACTTTAAGTATAATCCAGTTTTTTGCTTTGGAGAGAAGTGGAAAAATAATGTTCCATTTTCAAAGCAGAAATTATAAACTTTTAAAAAGAATGTGTCCTCACTCATAGCTTAAAAGTTAATTTTGAATAGAAGATTTTAGAACAAAAGCTATAATTCTACAGCATGACCAAATAGGCCCTTGTAGGGGCATACATCCAGAAATATAAATAAGATGCAATTAATATATAAATTTAATATGTTACCTTAACTAAAATGCATTTAGGATGGAATCTTAGTTATACTTGTTTGCGGGTTTGATGTGTAAACTTGATTGATTTATGCTGGAGACATGATGACAACAGTCATCCAGTACTACAAAGAGGCTCCCGTTAAGGCAGAATTTGGGGAGAGTAAGATATACATAGTTTTATCTCTACAAGGTGCTACTTCATAGAGAGGTTGTTTCCAAAGATGCAGCGAATAAAATTGCACGTGTTTCTAGTACTTGGCCAGTAAAAACAGGCCGGGGCAAATTATGAAAATGATTGAAGTTTCTAAAAGGAGCAATATAGGCAACAACGGCATTTTGATACTAATGCTTAGTTGTTTGAGCAAGAATTGAACGTGGAAAGTAATGATTTACACGAAGCAGGTTTTCATTCTTGTTTAATTGATAGAAAGCGGGCAAATCAATGGAAGTTTAAACATCTCTTGGAATTGTTATTTCCATCAAATTGCAAGACAATTACTTTCTGGCTACTTACATTAGAAGTCTTTATATTTGTTTTTCCATTGTGTTAATTTAGTCTTTTTGTTTTTAAATGTGTTAATGTAGAAATCAATTTAGTCCTAAGGTAAAATTGAAGTTTACTTAATAGCGTAATTTTGATAGGCGGTCATATCAAATGTGAGTGACCTAATACCTACACACCTATTGATCTAATTCAAACCAATTTGTGACTAGAATATTATATTAAAAATCGTTGGACTTTTTCCATTATATCAGTTTTGTCATAATTCTATCAGTGTTGTTCTTATACAATTTTAAATTATGACAATTTTGTCATGTGATGGAATTCAATATAAATTAACGACATAAGCTTTCACATGTCGTTCATGTTTTTCTATGACGGTAAGAAAGTTTCCTCGGTTCCTTTATGAAGAAAGGGTCTTCCTAGGACATCTTGGAAGAGGACGTGCAAAAGAATGTCCAATTCCAGAGTGTCCCTCCAATCCATACGTTGTGCAATGTATGTTCTCTCTTTCGTAAACCAGTGTACCGCCTTGGCCTCCTTGCATACGCAACTGACCTTCGTTCATTTGTAATTCCTCAATATTTCTTCAAAGTCTTGGATGATGTTCTAAAATTTCCAAGGAATTTGACTTTCATTTTAAATAGCTTTGATGTCATTTCCAGCAACTCTAGCCTCCGCTGAGATGATCGGTGCATCACATATGTTTACCAACCCTGTGGCGATGAAATTCCTGTTTCAGTCGCTTAGTATGATTCCAGTTGGCGAGTGTCTATCTTGTACCAATTTCTAGAAAGTTTGTTATAGGAAATGTTTGTATTAATAACTCCTCTAGGCTCTTGAGTGAATTTTACAAACATCTACTTCACCTTTCTTCTAAAGCTTATGAGTGAAATTTGGTTGATTATGTGCTCGATTTGTCACCTTTATTTCATTTGAACAATACATGTGGACTCGTCTGCATAGGGCACTAGCAAACTTTTCCTGATCGTTGAAAGCTTACAAAATATGTTGAACTAAGGGCCTTAACCATACCCATCCTTGACTTGCTCATGAAGCGCAAGTGTTAGTATATTGCCAAGATATAGTAGTATAGTCATATATAAATAAATGTTGTGTGTTTCACTTATGTCATATGGGTCAAGTAAACAACTAGCAACTGCATCAAATTAATTGCAAGTTTGACGGAACAAAATAACCTTGTATTTGTTTTTTCATTAAGATAGATGTTTAACTACATTAGAATGTTTTTATGTTGGTGTTGTAATATATACCAGTGATAAGTCAACCAAAGAAGCAATATTTGGTCTCATGTAACAAATACATCATTATGACCAATTGTACGAAGGTATGGTACCAAGATTTATTCTTTACCTCATTGAGAATGAATGAGACCTTTATTTATATCAAGGAATTAAACAACAATTGGACACTAGATAGATGTAAGTTAATCACTCTTCTGTCATTTGGTACTCAATCTATAGATTGAGACAAAATTTTACCTTTTTGAAATCCTTTATCTCGAATTTTTTATTTAGGTGCGTAATAGATTCTTCAAGCTCTTTAAGAGTGAAGATGATATTAATATATGCTTTTTCTAGTAGATATGTAATAAAGCGATTGTATAATATATGTCTGAATTGTTTTAATCAATACAAAGATCTTTGTAATTTAATGGAGTGTAGTTTCCGTGGTTTTGAACTTTATATTTCCAACATTTTTGGCTCTTTGGGACTTTTATATAATTGTCATTACAAGTGATACACACGACAAGCAATGTTACCATTTTCATAATATGGAGACTACCAAACTAATTGTATCCATTACTTGTATGTATAACCTGTAGTAATTAATTTCTGGTTTTTGTATGGGTTACAAATCATACTTTGTATCTAATCATCTGATTTTTCACACAAATATCCAAGGGTAGCCTATCGGTTTTGCATCTCAGGCATTTGGACTACAAGTCCAAAAATTACACATTGTTAATTCCGCCTGAATTGTATCTTTCTATTTCAACCAGCCATCTTTTTAATGGCATTCTTGAACGAATTTCAGTTCAAGATTTCCAATTTCTTTCTTTAGATCAGTAGCTACTATATATATAAATATTTGATCAATTTTTATTTCGCTTCCATCATATGATATTATATTATTATTGTATTTGCCTTGTTTATATATGTTCATGTTATCTCTTTGTCTCTCTATCTATCTATCTATATATATATATATATATATGGAATATTTTTAGATGGAATATATCTTGTTCTTGTTAAGAAATGGATTATAACGGGGAGCATCTATTATAATCAATTAGTCTAGTACAAAATAGCGTTGCAACATATATGTACCGGTGCAAAAGTAGGTAAGAGTAATGGTAGAGGTGGCCACGCCCGGTCCATTATTTTTGGACATATATATATATATATAATCATTCTGATCAAAAAATAATTATAATTTATTGATAAATAATATAACATACAACACAATACAACCATAATTATAACTATATTTTATAAAATAAAACGTAGGGTTATTTGCACCAAAGGTCTATGTACTTTTCTTATTATATCAATTTAGTCCTTGTAATTATGTCAATTTAGTCCCTCTACTATTTATAGTGCTTCAATTTAGTCCCTAGGGCAAAATTTATGTTAAGTTTTTTGATGAAATTTTTAATAGTTCAACAATAAGTTAGGTTAAATTGAGTCAATGAGTGCATTTATGGTGGAGTACTTGCATCTAATATGATTGTACCATTAAATTTTTTATCAAAAATTTAACATAAATTTCACCCTAGGGACCAAATTTACATAATATAAAGGGTAGAGGGACTAAACTGACTCAATTAGAAATACAGCGACCAAATTGACATAATAGTCAAAGTACAGGGACATTTGGCATAAATAATCCTAAAATGTATTATAACTTGTTAAAAATACAATTATAAAATATAATAGTGCCAAATAAAATTACAAATATATTATAAAAAATAAAATTATAACAACATAAATAAATTAATCTTAACTTGCTACGATTAGTGTGGTACTTGTATTGGAGCTAGCATCGTTATCTTCATCGCTTGATGATTCCAATTTCAGACGGTCTTAGTCTCTATCAGCTGTAGCCATCCAGGCCTTCAAGGGTGTTGACATTTCTAAGATGGCCGGTGTTAGCTTCGCTCTCTTTCATCCAAGCAATCTACCACCTGTACTAAAAGTAGACTCTGATGCTACTGTAGATACCGGACATGTTAGTATATCGTGCGCCATGGTGGAAAGCATGCGATATTGGATTTTATTTGAATTCCACCAATGCAAAATATCAAACTATGGATTAGCCTCTATCGGGTAAAATTCGAGCATAGGTGAACGCATATACAAAGAAAGCTTATTATATAACGTGGGACTTTGTTTGGGCTTTAATCTGTTAAACATATCCCACGCATATGATTTTCCTCGAGAAAAGAACGAAGATGATGTAGAAGAAATGTTTGTATTAGATGATAATTTTTGAGAATACACGAAAAATAAATTATGCAAATTTTCATCAACTTTAGAAGCGAAAGAATTTACATCAAAAGTTGGTATCATTTTTTGTAAAATATTTCGGCAAATAATTGAAAACTCACAAGTTTACAATTTGGATCAAAAACGCTGGCAATACAATATGCCATTGGTAATTCAATTTTTTTATATTTTAAAATTTTTTCTATCATGGTGGTAATGGAGCCCTGCAACATGGGGTTGATAGGTTCTCTATCATCTATGCAGCAATATTGACCAATCTAAATATTTATAAAAAAAAAAATGCAGTAGCCTCTCTGAAAATAAGCAAAATTTACAGGTTTCACTAATTATATCCCAATTCATATTTTTTAGATTAAAAGAACTTAGATCTGCATGATTTTGCCATACAAATTCAATTAAGATGTCTTTGTATGGTATGCATCTTTCTAAAATTAAAACCATGTATGGCCACTTATTACGTGTACCTAATTTAAATTGTTTCCAACAAATTCCATGTATGTCACCCCGTTCTTTAAATTTTTTGCCTGATTCCGAATGTTTTAATTGCTTTAATTACTTGTCTTAAAACCATTGGAGAAAAATCTATAAGTTGCATACCATCTATTACCATTAAATGCAATATATAACAGATGCAACGTAAATAAAAATATTTTCCATCTAACATGGGCCTCATATACCTAATTAATTGTTTAACAGATGAAGTGTTATTAGTGGCATTATCAAATAATGCTGAAAATTTTGCTTTCTATCCCCTCACTCACGACATGCATTTGACACCTGTGATTATAGGAGCACTGTGGAAATATTCAAATAGGCAAAAATGAATTATTCTTTTTTGCATAATGTCGGAAGAATCAATCCAATGTGATATGCAAATGTAAGGTACGGTGTGTTTATAAGGCCAGCTCGGTATTTTAAAATATATATTCTATAATACTAGCATGGTATTTACTAGCTCAGACACTTCTGGGACTTAGATATTACTGCCCAGTAATCGGACTTAACTATTACCTAAACACTTACATACACCAGCGTTGACCGTCGTTTGACCAGTTGATCAGTGTTGACTGCCATTTGACCCATTGACTGCACTTCACCAACTCTATAAAAGGGGGGCTCTCCCATACTTCTCCCACACACTTCTTTGTGGGCACTCTCACACTCTCTTTCTCTCTCTCTCTCTCTCTCTCTCTCTCTCTCTCTCTCTCTCGCGACCACTCTCCCTTCTTTCCAAGGCAAGGCAAGGCAAGGCAAGGCTCGGCTCGGCTAGGCTAAGGTAGGCCTCCCCACGCCTCAGCTTCCCATCGTCCTTTTCGGTCATCTCTCTGGAGCAATAACTATTCTAACCTTCTATTCTTCTCATACTAAGTCTTTTATATCTTTGATATGTATTCATTACCTACTTTTATTATTATTTTGTTAGATAAATACTGACTTGAGTATCAGAGGGGTCCCCTGCGAGCCCCTCTAACCGTTTGTCAGAATCTTACAGGAAACACCAGACGGACGTGCAGCTAGAGCTTGAGTCCAGTTCGTCCTTATGAAATCCACCTCATATCAGGCTCCCATAAGGTGAACAAGCTTGCTGGCCAAATTCGTCGAAAACATAACTGGCGCCGTCTGTGGGAAAGATCACAAGCTCACGCTTGGCTTGATGTTTCTTGTAAAATTTGAACGTTTTAAGGGTCAAGCAAGGTAAGTTTCAATATTTTTTTGATTTCTTAGCCATCTCTACGAAAGCCCACCTAAACGAAATTTATAAAGAAAGTTCGATTAAACAAGTTTAAGGGTGGCCGCACTCTTTATGCGCCTTTTTCATTTTTTATTTGGGAAAAAATTCTAAAAAATCATGACAAGAACCTAGAGCTCCTCAATAGCTACGTTTTAATATAAAATTTGATCTATAACTCTTCACGAATTGAAAGTTATGTCAGTTTTCAGTTGTAAGGTACATTATATACTATACCTATGCCTAGCTTTCCAAAAGCCTTGTTCGGGTCCTTTTTATCATCAAACCTTCAAAAAATTTATATATGTGCCTAGAGCTCCTCAATAGCTTCGTTTACATATAAAATTTGATCCATAACTCTTCACGGATTGAAAGTTATGTCCGCTTTAAATTGTAAGGTACGTTATATGCCATACCTACGTCTAGCTCGGCAAAAGCCTTTTTCTTGTGCTTTTTGTCATCAAACATTCAAAAAATTTATACGAGTGCCCATAGCTCCTCAATATCTTTGTTTTGATATAAAATTCGATCTATAACTCTTCATGCATTGAAAGTGACGTCCTTTTTAATTTGCAAGGTAGGTTGTACGCCTAGTACTCGTTTAGCTCGCCCAAATTATTTTTTTGGGTACTTTATTTCATAAAACGTCAAAATTTTATATGATTTTGTATAGCTCTTTAAGAAATTCATTTTGATATAAAATTTGATCTATAACTCTTCACGAATTAAAATTTATGTTCGTTTTAAATTGTAAGGTAAGTTGTACGCCTAGTATGTATCTAGCTCGCCCAAAGCCTTTTTTAGGTACTTTCTGTCATCAAATGTTCAAAAAATTTATATGAGTACCTAGATCTTCTCAAGAGCTTCGATCTAATATAAAATTGGTTCGTAACTATTCACGGATTGAAAGTTACGCCTATTTTAATTTTCTAAGTAAGTTATATGCCTTACCTGTGTCTAGCTCGCCCAAGTCACTTTTCATGTACTTTTTTCCTTCAAAAGTTCAAAAACTTTCTATGAGTGCGTATAACACTTCAAGAGCTTCGTTTTGATATAAAATTTGATTTATAACTCTTCATAGATTAAACGTTACGTTTGTTTTAATTTGTACAGTAAGTTACCTAACCACAACAAGCAATCTATTGATTCGATTCACCGCTAGCAATGGGCCACTCTGGCTCGCCCATCCCAGCTCGCTCGCGACTGTGGCTCACCCTTACCTCCGGCTCGCCAAAATCTCAGCTCACCCTTAACTTCAACTAGTCAAAAGCCCGGCTCGTCCTAAGCCCTGACCCGTCAGTATCCTAGCTCACTGAACACCGGTGCCACCATGCTCAAGTTTTAGCCACTATTATTACGTGCTTCTACAGGTCATCTCCACCATCATCTCCGCTATGACTCCTCGTATTCTGGCCTAGATTATTTATATTCCGACCACCATACACACTTCGCCTGCCACCACCATACAACCACCACACCTCCATTCGCACGCCACATCGCCCCTGTGCGCACCGGCCACCACAGTACTGGGTGGCCCAACCCCGGTATTTATCTCTTCTCCATTAAAACTCTAAAGGGATTAATTTCTATTACAATCTTTCTTTAATTCAACCCTAAAAGGGTCAATTTCTATAACAATATTTTTTTAATTCAACCCTAAAAGGGTCAATTTCTATTATAATTTTTGTTTAATTCAACCCTAAAAGGGTCAATTTCTATTACAATCTTTGTTTAATTCAACCCTAAAATGGTCAATTTCTATTACAATCTTTGTTTAATTCAACCCTAAAGGGTCAACTTTTCACTACAATCTCAGTTTAACCTAAAACTAAGATGTTAATTTTTATCACCATCTCTGCTCCATTCAACCCAAACTTGGGTCAATTTCTACTACGTCATTAATTTAATTCAACCTTAAAGGGTCAATTTTTGTTGCAATACCAGCTTAACCCAACCTTGACTCAACAAATTTTCAATAGCAATCTCTATTCAACTTGACTTTGATGAGATCGATTTGCACTATAACCTCAATTTAATTTAGTCGTAAATAGGTTAACTTTTGTCAACTCTAGTGGAATCAATTTCCATTATCATCTTAATTTAACTCAACCGTCATGGAGAAATTCTCATGGTAACCTTTGTTTAATTCTACCCTGTTTAGACTGATTCCTTCTACCCAGTTTGGACTGATTCCTGCTACCATCTCATTTTAGTTCAACCCTACTTGAACTAACTAATCATAACAATTTCAGTTTAATTCTATCCTTGTTAAACCAATTTTGTCTTAATCTCAATAAATTTTAGTGACAATCCCATGATAAGAAAAACTCAACTTGGTCAATCTTCATTTCTATTCTGAGATCAACTTGGTCACAATCTCAATTCAACTAAATCTTGTTTCAATTCGGCCTTTGTTATAACTCATATTGAACCAATTCTCATTCTACTAAGTTATAGTTGAGTATATTCTGCTCACACTTTATTCCTATCCAATCAAATACGGGCTAAATCAACTTTTACCCATTTATTCATATAGCAGCCGAAGTCGCTCATCACCTATGAGATCCTAGCTTTGAATATGGTTTTCTATAATTTCTTATGTCCTTGATAATCGCATTCAAATCTCTCCCATGTTCTTATTGAAATTATGACTCTTTCAATTGTTATTTCATAACACAGCTCTAATAAACAATCTATATTATTGGTACACTTAGCTATTATATAAGGTTAAAAGTTACTCGCTTTTTATTCTGAGAGTCTCAATTAAACAGTTTTCTCTCAGTCAGTCACAAGTAACTAAACTCCTCTGAACACTCCACGAAAAATGAATAAAATAATAAACTTCTGCTATTAATCGCTTACGAATTAACTATTCATTGAGCCATACCTTCTCCAGAAAACTACACCTTCTTTCTATATATATCATCTCCGTTATTCACTTTCATTAGACACTAGAAATCACACACAAAGTATGTGTGGAACTTGTTGTGAAAACACTCGTATCACCTACTGCTCATAAATATCACACATGTCTAAACTTCTCTTGTTATAAAGCGAATGATAGAACTATAACACGTCAACTTAAATTGTTACAAACTCAATAGCTAACTTAACCAATCTTCGCACCAACTCCATTTCGAGTCAAACCCCCCAAAGAGTTAATCTTTGTCATAATTCTACTCTAATAAGTAATTGTTTGAACCAACTTTCGCTGCAATTCCATCAAACTCTACCTGAACAACCACCACAATAAACAAGTGAATTAACAGTTACAAATTCCGATACATAAGGTTTAATTGGCTAATGGCAGAATTAACTCTTGCACTTTCTAAGGCTTCTGTTAGTTGATAAGTTTGACTAGAAATAGGCTTTGATGAATTAAGAGAGAGAGCAAAAGTTGCAGGAGAATGCATGTACTTCAAACTAGGATTATTAATAATAGTGGAAATTGTACTTGTCAATTTAGCTCAACACTATTGGAACTAACTCTCGTGACATGCTTGACTTAACTCATCTCTCGTTAAACAAATCTTCTTTACAATTTTAACCAATATTTGCTACAATGTCTACTCAATTGAATTCGAAAGAGGTCAGTTCTCATCTCAATCCTAAACTACTCCGATCCTAATATTCAAACAAATTACGTTCATTAATCAGTAGGAAAGCTTGTCTATGCCTACCGGCCAATATATCAAGCAATCGATTTTGCTATAATACATCTTTCATATATGAAGCCATACTTCGTTATAACTGTACTCACAAATTGTCAAATTAATGGTCAAGCGCAACAATTAGGAGCACTAAAGGAACGAAATCATCAAATTTACCTCTCAAGTTAAGGTTCCAAGATGCGCAAAGAACGCAATCAAACACCAGAACACAAGTATAAATCGAAAGGCACATAACGAACAATCCAACACTAGAACACAAGTATATATCGAAAGGTGTATATGAGCACCACATTCAAAAGCAGCAAAAGCTCTTGTAACAAAATGGAAAAAGTATATGATCCACTCGAGAAACTTTGCTTGAGCACGCAAGAGGCCCCATAACTACCGTAGAACTTGCAAGGCACGTCCATTCTCTCTTTCCATCTATGACTAACCCAATTATTCCATGAATCTCTCATTAGCATATACTATATACCTACACAAAAAAATCCCTAAGCAAACAATTCCTCCAATAGGAACTCAATGTGCTACTTGCCAAATGCTAACATGGCAATTGTCCACCGACAAAGCATTAGTAAAGATTATTTAGTCAAAAAGACAAAATTCCACCACATTTGGCTTACTTCATAAATGGCACGATGTTAACATCTCTCAAAACCAAATGCAGCGATATACCTTTTGGGAGATACCGTTCAGCCTCACTAAATCAAGCAAAACCAAAAATCAAAAATACATCCAAGTTAAGAATCATTTCATAAATAGGGGAAGCTGGAAGACTTTGCCTTCATTTGTGATTCCCTATTCATGGAGACGCAAATCATTTTTAAGATTGGGAAACTTTGCCTTAGTCGTTTCCTCATTCTAATAGCAAATTATTTTAGGGCTGAAGGGCTTCGCCTCAATTTTTTCCTTATTCTAGTAGCAAATTATTTTAGGGCTGGAGGACTTCGCCTCAGTCATTTCCTTGTTTTAAAGGCAAATCATTTTTAGGATTGGGAGACTTCGTCCCAATTCATAACTTTGACTTCTTTATCTCGATGATGCAGATCAATTTTCACGACTATGGGACTTTACCCCCAAAGCACAGGCTAGACATTACCTCTATCACAAAGGCTAAACCACTCCAAAATCAAGATGCTTCACAATTAGCAATGGTTCAAAATACATTCTTTTTATGTGATGCAAAGCAGGTAAAACAATTACAAGTCAAGAACCATCCATCCATAAGAGGCAATCCCTTTCAAAACTAGGGAATTCCGTCCTCAATTGCACAACATCATGGAATAACCGGAGGACTTCATTACCCATTAAAAGGCAAATTATAATTGTCAAACTTGGTTGCTTATTGCATTGACAAAAATATTTCTAGTAAGAGAATCTGAAATGAAATGCGTTTGAGCAACTCACACTCCAATCAATCTTCCGCTAAGTTATTTAGTACCACAACTAGTCAGCAACTTCGCAAGCGCAATACTAGGTATTATCTCCTTAGCCACCTTTATACTCCCATACCTATAGTGGGGACACATAGTCGGTATTTCCAAACTATGGAGACAACTTCTTGGCAAACATGATAACTCAATAGTAAAAACCTCTTTAGAGGATAACAATTTAAATAGATAGTAATAAGAAAAAATAGTCCGATACCCGCAATAATCTATTTCAAGGTTGTCTTGGACTTTCTTAGCAATAATTTCAAAACTCCTCTCACAGCCTATTCGATCTAGCAGTAATCACTGTCAACAAGGGAACACGCAAAATAAAGTAGGATCACCTAATCCTTAGAAATAGTTTGCAATCTTAAGGCCAGAATAACAGGATTAATATGTACGAAGAAATATGTATGCCATATCAGGGGCATACTTAGAGGTCAATTGTCATTAACATCTCATAAACTCACCTTATAGGATTCTTTATATTCAATACTAACATAGGCAACCCAACACAAGCCTTCAAAAACTCATCTTTGGTAAGTCCCACTTTATGCATAAATACTTGTCATTCCAGTATTAGCAAGGTTTCATACAAATTGCTGATAATCATCTAGCATAAGCCATGTCAAACTCATTAGTTTATAAATAAACTTCTAGGACAAGCGAACATTGGCCATAGACATCCTTTAAGTATGATATACCGTAGATTTATTACTTAACAAGTAATGGCCTTAAAAGTGTGCTATTTCTAGCAGCATTGTATTTATTTTAATATTTGCCCCGGCATATCCCGTGTTATACTAAATTGTTGCGTTTAATTTACTGCCTTGAGTGTGCCTGATTTTATCCAGGTATTCTGCATGTAATGCCTGACAGTCATCCATGTATATCCTCACCACCATGGTCTGTCCTAGTGCAAACACTCGCAATGGGTGCAATACTTATCACCATGGTCCGCTCCGGTGCAAACACTCGCAACGGGTGCAATACTCACCACCATGGTCCGCCCTGGTGCAAACCCCCGGCAACGGGTGCAGTGCTTATCACCATTATCTGCCTTGGTGTAATCAGCAATAACGAGTACAATATAGGACGCCATGACTGGCTTCAAGGTTATTTAAAGATAATACATATTGAAATTACAGGTTTAAAAGATACGTTAAACAAACGCAGAATACTGAACACACGAACCTCATACAGGTGTGTCGCATATACATCACCTATGTTTTAAATGGATATATCAGGTTACAGTTAGGAGCTTCAACCAGATATGCCTTGCTCATCAAAATAGCTTAATTAAAATGCATCATGCTCACCATTCCATGGATATTATAAACTAAATATGTCTATGACCAGTGGCTAGTCATGATAGCGATATCCTCATAAGCTTATCACATAAAACTCATAACACAACGAGCGCTTATGAGAATAAAGGAACAAAATGTGGCAAATACTCTATGGTTCAAGATTTTCAAAAGTTCGGATTCTTTTAGACACTCTTACGCAAATGAAAACTGCCCATTTGAACAAGCAGAAAGATAAAATGTTCTTTTAAAATCCCTAAAAGCTAAACGCTCTGATAGAGCAAACAGTATATTAAACACTCGATTAAGATCCACAATTAGGCTAAAAGCCTTGCTAAGGCTCATGATGGGCCCTACGCTCAGTTACAAGCCGAAACGACTTAAACATTCGGTTAACTGACAAAAAACCTTGATACACAACTTATTTAAATCCTATGACCTATTAATAAGCATGAATAGCAATTACAAAAAGCCAAAATATTATATTCGTCAGCACGCATTTTCTAAGGTTATGCGTCCTACACAAGAGTGGCAATTACAAAAAGCCAGGGCATAACGCTCGAAATCCCCATCCCAAGGGAAAACATTATACGCTAGCAAGTCATGCTAAGCATTGACGTGTGATCCACTCCATGGCCGAACTTGGAATGATCGAAGTTTGCCCATTGGGGGGGGGGGGGGGGGGGGGCACGTGTTTATAATGCTAGCTTCGGTATTTTAAAATATTAGCCTGGTATCCTATATGTCTATAATACTAGCCCAGTATTTACTAGCCTGGTCACTGCTGGGACTTAGATATTACTGCCCGATAATCGGACTTATATATTACTGCCACGTAATCGGACTTAGATATTACTGCCCAGTAATCGGACTTAGATATTACTGTCCAATAATCGGACTTAGATATTACTGCCCAATAATCGGACTTAGATATTACAGCATAGCAATGGGACTTAGATATTACTGCCCGATAATGGGACTTAGCTATTACCTAGACACTTGCATACGCCAGCGTTGACTGCCGTTTGACCTGTTGACTAGCGTCGATACCCATTGACCAGCTTGACCGCCGTTTGACCCATTGACCGCCCCTCACCAACTTTATAAAAAGAGGGGGGGGGGGGGGGGGGGGGGACACACTTCTTGGGGTGCGCTCTCTCACTCTTTTTCTCTCTCGAGATCACTCTCCCTTCTTTCCAAGGCAAGGCAAGACTCGGCTAAGGTAGGCCTCCCCATGCCTCAACTTCCCATCGTCCTTTTCGGTCATCTCTCTAGAGCAATAACTATTCTAACATTTTACTCTTCTCAGGCTAAGTCTTTTACATCTTACACCTTTGATATGTATTCATTACCTGCTTTTATTATTATTAACAATGACTTGAGAGTTGGAGGGGTTTACGTGCGGATTACCCCGCGGGCCCCTCTAACCCTTTGTCTGAATCTTACAGGAAACACCAGATGGGCGTGCAGCTAGAGCTTGATTCCAGCTCGTCCTTACGAATCCCACCTCATGCAGGGATCCCATAAGGCGAAAAAGCTCACTGGCCAAATTCGTCCAAAACATGTTGGATTTCGTCTTCCATGTGTTAGACATCAACGAGATCATGCTCATATTCGTCTTTAAAATTTCTTCAAGTTCGTTTTTCATATTTACAAATTCTTTAAATGCGTCCCGCTTCAAAGTGTTCTGAGGGACCCTTTGAGCGATAGGGTTTAATGCAATTTTACAGTATCGGACAAATCTAGGGTCTTCGCGAGTGGTAAACGGCTTTTCAACCGAAATGATGTATCTCATTAATTTTTGTCTATTAGTTTCTTGTGTAAACTTAAAGTTTGCAAGCACAGTGTAAACTTAAAGTTTGCAAGCACACTAGTCGCTTTCTAAACAAGAGTTTGTTGGGTTCTATTCGCATTTAATTAAAGGTGGCTTTTTTGTGGATGTCTTTTTAAAATGCCAGTCCCACTATTAAGTGGATGCGTGAATGCTTTGGAGGATCACATATAGTACAATATACTTGACCATGTTCACAATCTAGTGTAAAATGTTTCCATACATCACTAGTAGTACGTCTACTGTGTTAACTTCCAATTGCAAGTTAACCTAGTAGAAGAAAGAGTTAAGATGAGGAGAGAAGTGAAAGGGGATAAGAAATAGAGAAGGAGATGAGAATTAGAGAGAAATTCCAAAGGAAAATCTGAATATTATTGATGAATGAAGAAATTACATGCTTAGAGCTTATTTATACAAGATTAGAAACATTGAACCAAGCCAACCAACTCTAGCCGACTCATAACGACTTTTGGCGCCAAACATACTACAGCCGCCAGATTTGACTTTGATTGACTCCAACCGACTACCTAAGGCGCCAAGACCAACTAACTAACATTTGAATACTTGGCCAACACAACAATGAAGACAATACCCGAAATACAACCACAAATTACAACTAAAAACTAATGAATCATAACATACTGCAGCTCTTAGAGGTGTGGGTTTGAGTTTTATTGTTGTTGGGAATGGGTTCGGGTTCAGAATATCTGGCTGACCCGATTCAGGATAACCCAGCTCGTAGAGTTGTTCATGTTCTCAATCACAGGTGTCTGTGTAGGAAGGTGGCCTGAAGAATTCTAAAAAAGTACGTTCTTTGGTATTAAACTCAACTTCTCTAGATTGGCTACTAATGCTACCATTCTAGGGGTTTGAGGCAGTCGAGAGGAGCTAGAACTAGATCGACCAACTCCAGATGAAGATGAATTATGTGCCATCGTATTGTTAATTTATTATTACAAAATGCAAGTAAGGTAAATAAAAATGACAAATAAATAAAAATTCGATACTAATTTTACCGAAAGGGAAACGGAAGTTTGAACTTCTACTAGTATAACACAATTGAAACTTCGAACTTGAGAGATTGAGAGCAAAGAATTGATTGTAAAGAAGAGAGAATTCATGATTGTTTTGTCGTGAAATAAAAAAAATTAGTTAGTATTAAAAAAAAAAAGATTTTTTTTTAAACATGCCCAACGGGCTAACAATGCGATGTAAGCATATAATCAAAATTTTTGCAATTTTGTGCATGTATGTGAGTCATAATGTGATCAATTATAATTCCAATTGACATATATTAATTACTATTTTTTTGAAATATAAATTTTCCCACATTATCCAAGACTTGAGCTCAAAGTCAAATTATTTATGCTACGAGTCTCGCAAATGCCACACACTATAGGATTATCCACAAACATATGACCAACGTGTATAAACCTCTATTAATACCATAAAATATTAAATTGGTCCACATGATGGAATAATTGAGTCAAATATATCTCTTTGTTTTCTTTTTACAAATATATGGGACTCAAACATAATTCCAATTATGGATGGTCTACTAGCTTTAGATCCAAGCATCACATAATGTTTCATCTACTGTAAGACTCTTCTTATTTTTTAATGGGCATGCAAGGGAATTTCTAATGACTACCTAAATCATTGTTATACCCTAGATGACCCAAATTGTCATTTCAATTGGGTATGTTAACTTTTGGTTAACCATTCCGACAGGTATCTCGAAAACTAATTAGGTTTCTCTTCGATCAACTATACGACGAAGCCTCACTTATGAATGATATTGTTCCTCAAAGAAATATAAGATGTGCTCTTCTGAAGCCTTTAGTTAAGTTTGAAACACACTGCTGTTACACCGTCCAACGAACATGAATTTTCACAATTTATATTTTCCAATATAAAATACATATAACAAGAAACTATAAGTGTGGTATCACAACATATTTTAATAATCATAATATAATGATATGTTTTAGATTGTACCTAAACTTGTTCGATTCATGGTAACAAGACATGTCAAAAATAATTCTTACACATAAATAAATGTATCAAATAGATGCTACTATACTAATTTGTCCATAGTATGACAACATTAGTACATTATAGCCCTTAGGGCATGTTGTATGATCAAAAGAAATAAATAAATAAAGTCAAACACAGTTTAATAAAAAAAGATAAATCAAAAAGAAAGCACAAATTTCAATCAACTTGAACCTTTCAATCCCCTATCAAATGGTCATTTCTCCCACCATGATCTTTAAAAAAAATAGAAACATCATAATATGTATCATTAAGTGGAGAATGATCTTCTATAAAATTCATTTATTGGAGTTTTTCTTTTCCTTTCAATGATTCTTAGTAAAGGTTCATTAGGCATTCTGCAATATGACAGATACGCTCCTAATGACCTTTCTGTCTTGGTAGCAATCTGTTTTAATATCTTTTTACAAATTTTGTTAAAGATATTTCCCCTTTCCATATTTTTCCACGTCGTCTATGGATTTCTTAAATTTTATTTCATTCTGGGTACCACAATGTTAATTATTATGACCACGATTATAATCTTGTCGACCACCAATCCACGACCATGTCTATGTTTGCGACCTCGACCACATTCCTAATGGTCATATGTTAAAGTATTCACTTCGAGGAATGGTTTTGATCCAGTTGATCATCACTGATAATTTTTCATTAGTAGTTACATAATATTACTCTGAGTATTTTTTAAAACCTTGCTCTCGATATTGCTACTATAGAATCATATTCAATACATGAAAGGTCAAAAAAAATTTCTCTAACATATCATCCTCAGTAATATTCTCCCGCATAATTTCAATTGGAAGATAATACTAAATATTGCAGAGTTATATTCACTTACAATATTAAAATCATGTAACCACAAAATGAATCTATTCATACCGAGCTTTAAGGAGGATCATAGACTTTTGAAGATCAAACCTCTCCTTTAAATTTAGCCAAAGGACATACTAGATCTTTACAATAAGATACTCAACTCTCAATCCTTCATGGATATACTGTCGAAGAAATATCATTGTTGTAGCACGTTCCTACAAGATGTGTTATTTCCCCTTTTAATTGTGTTTCCAAGATTCATAGCATCAAGGTGAATCTCAGCATTAAGGATCTATGACAAATAATTTTTGCCAGATATATCAAGGGAAAGAAATTCAAATAATAAATGTAAAACTAGCAGCGAAAAAGTCAGCTGTCCATCAGTTAGTCCAAACAGAAGACAAAGTAAGTGATGTAGTTGGTCTTACATTCACCTTACAACAAAGCAATCATAAGCCTATAATAGGTTGGATGGGATTACTGATTTTGACATTATAAAGGACAGAGATTAGAGAATGATAAGAATATAACGATCCACAGCTGGTTAAAGACTTGTGCTAATAACGTGTTACAAAATTAGGGACATAAAATATTTAACAGAACGAGAATAAAAATACAAATTCAAATACAATTAGAGAGTAATGACATGTATTTTGTTCCAGAACTAGGAAACCTAAATTATACAAAATTTTGAATTTTTCAATACTTGTAAATCTACTTAAATGGATATCTGTATCTCAAAAGAGACCATAGATCCTATATTGAGTGTTTTATTCCCACTAAATCGAGTGCTATCACCCGACATTTAAAGTATGTTGATCCACTCAATGAGACCTCACTTTTCAATACATCAAAACAACACTCATTATGTGCATGAGTCTAAGACAATCTCAGGATTTAGGGTCAAGAAATAAGTAATTCAGGTGGTCTCGCTCAATGTTCCTATCTTTTTAAAACAAACACTAACATGACACTTTGGGAACTCTAATTACATGACCAAGACAAGTCATCTAAAGTATCATATTATAGTGTTATTAGACAAATTGTCCAAACTTATCACCGACTATGAACTTACTGTGACAACATATCACAATTTTTGTTTAAGTCAATTCATAGGTCAATCTCATTTGCCACTTAAACCAAACTCTACATATTGTCTTGGATTACGCTCATCTCATGTAACATTTTAGAAGAAAACCGCATGTATATTTGACTTGTAAAACATAATTAGATATAAAATAAACCATATAATTTTATTTAATTAATAATTAAAACCAAATAATTGGGTTTTTAGGGTACTAATTCTAACAATAAGCCCCAATAACCTTTCATATCGCATCTTTAGCAATATATTTCTACATCTTTTGACAAATTTTGTTGAGGATATTTTACCCTTCTTTATTTTTCCTCGCCTTTCTTAAATTTTGGTCCATTATGGGTGCCACGGTGCCCAATTTATTATGACTATGATTAT
Source organism: Simmondsia chinensis (assembly GCA_018398585.1). NCBI lineage: Eukaryota > Viridiplantae > Streptophyta > Magnoliopsida > Caryophyllales > Simmondsiaceae > Simmondsia > Simmondsia chinensis. The sequence continues at coordinate 24,219,153 of JAGTTD010000006.1, read as the reverse complement.
AACCTCGTGCACGGCCATGTTCACAACGAAGTCCACTTTTGCGACCTTGACCACACCCCTGATGGTCATATGTCATATCATTCACTTCAGGGAATAGTTCTGTTCCAGTTGATCATGATTGATGAATTTTCATTAATAGTTTATTATTTTTTTTAGCAACAAGAGTCATGATATTAACTTCGAGTATTATTTAGAACCCGTTCTCAATATTGTTGTTGCAGAAGCATATTTGATGCATGAATGGTAGAAAATATTTTTGGTAACATCCTCCCCAATAATATTCCCTAGCATAATTTTAGTTGGAAAGTAATAATAAATGCTGCAAAGTTATAACTCATTTATAGTTTTAAAGTCTTGCAACTGCAGGTGAATCTATTCGTAGCTAGTTTTAGGGAGGATTATAGATTTTTTATAATCAAACCTCTCATTTAAATTAACCTAAAGGACATACGGGTCTTTTACACTATGACACTCGGCTTTCAATCCTTTATTGATATGATGCCGAATGAATATCATTACTTTAGCGTGATCCTGTAGGGATGCATCTATTTTCCCTTTTCACTGTTTCTCTAAAACTCATGGCATAAAGTGAATCTTATCATCAGGGGTCCATGTCAAATTATTTTTTTCCTGATACATCAAAAAATAAATTTAAACTCTATAACATTTGACATTGTAAAGGACAACGAGCAGAGAATAATAACTCAACTCAAGTATGTAACGATCCTCAACTATTTAGAGACTCGTGCTGATAACAGGTTATAAAGCTAGAGTTATAAAATATTGAACAAAACGAGAATAAAACTACAAACTCAAATATAATTAGAGAGAAAGAAGATGTATTTTATTTTAGAACTAATGGACCTAAATATATAAAGCTAGGGCAATGACGCAACTAATGAGGTAAAACCGAGGCACGTCAATTGCTAGTTGAAAACATTATCCACATCTCACTCAGTGACGGATCTAGAATTTTGATTGAGGATGGGTTTGAATTACAAATTACTTTCACATTTAATTGTACATTTGTTTTATATTTTCATTTAAAGTCAAAATTTAGCTCTTTATTACTCCTAAATATAAGAAAATTTTGAGACAATTTTATTTTAGGCATCCAACCATACAAAACTACATACATAAAGTAACAATTTTTCAAATTCAATTCACACTTAAGTTGGGGTCTTATTATCATTTAAATATTTTTATAATTTTTTTTTACTAAAAAACATACTTTTTGATATGTGTAATGAAAGAAAGATAACTTGAAATGGTAAATCTAAATTTGTGGCTCATAAGAGTTCAATAAACAATTTTAGAATTATTTAAGAAATTTTATATTTAGTTTTCAATTATGACATGTTAGATATGACACATTTTTTCAACAAGTAAGATATTATAAATAAACTTGAATAAGAATCAATGCATAAATATAGAAGTATAAATATGCAACTTATACGATCTAAGTATAGAGTTTAAAAAGTTAAAAAAAATTTGAAATAATTTGCATACACACTAAAAATTTTTAAAAGTGTACATGAGTAAATTATGTGTATAAGTGTAGAAGGTAAAAATAACTAGGCTAATATTAAAATAGGATAACGAAATAATAACGAAAATAAAATACAATTTTATTTTATCTCTTTCTCTCTCCTCTCTCCTGTCTCGAGCCCCCCCCCCCCCCCCCCCCTTTTATTCCTCACCTCTCTCTCTCTCCTGAGACTCTCTCTCTCTCTCCCCTCCCCTGTAGCTGTACGACCCTCCCTTTTCTCTCTCTCCCCTCAAGTCCCCACCATCATCTCCCTCTTCTCTCACCGTCAACCACCAAGCACCCACTACCGCCAAGCACGCCTACCGCCACCGCCTACCGCCAACGGCACCCACTACCGCCAACGCCACCCACTACCGCCAAGCACCACCTACCGCCTACCACCTACTGCCAACACCACCCACTACCGCCAAGCACCTCCTACAGCCAAGCTCCTCCTACAGCCAAGCACCCCCTACCGCTAACGCCGCCTACTACCGCCAAGCACCTCCCCTCCTTTATAAATATCTACAACAACAAGAGGAAAAAGGAGAGGCCCATTCTCTCTCTCTCCTGATATCTCCCACACCCCCTCACATCACTCTCTCTCCTTTTTCCCCTTTCCCTCTCCTCTTGCTCCGACCGGCTCCAACCACCCTCTCCGGTGCGATGTCGACCACTTCGCCGTTGGCCTCCACCTAGCCGGTAACACTCCGGCCACCAGCCACCAAGGAGAGACCCCACTCTCTCTCCTCTATCTTTCTCTACCCAAAGCCACCCACACGTCGCCGGTGCGGATTACGGTCACCTCGCCGGTACGGATTCCGGTCTCCTTGCCGGTACGGATTCCGGCCGCCTCGCCTGTACGGACTCCGGCCACCAGTAACCAAGGACCCCCTCTACATATACAATAAGTATTTATTATTGTTTATTTACGCTATTTACTTATTATTTATTTTTATTATGCTTTTACTAACTTAGGCATCGGAGGGGTCTCCCGCGGGCAAACCCGTGGGTCCCTCTAACGGCCTCTTTTATTTTTGCAGGGATATCAGGTTAAGCGCTAGCAGCTGCTTCCGCAGTGAGGGTTGAGTCTCGCTCTCATCTAAAAGAACCTAACAAAAAATCCCCGAAACAATTGGCGCCGTCTGTGGGAAGATAGCTTGCTAGCGTTTAACCTGGTACCCCCGTACAAATTGCCTAAGACCCTCACCAAACTAGGGGCTACAGTACCCGTTTTACATCAAATAAGCCTTTAATCTCAATTTTTCTCTGTTTGTTCTCCTTCTAATACCTCTAAATTAGGATTTTAGATGTAAGTCGTCAGTAACTTTGAGACAAGCTTTACTCCTAAATTTAAAAAAAAAAAAAAAAAAATCGCAGCTTAAAAAAAAAAAAAAGAAAAAAAAGAGAGAGAAAATTTGGGCCATTTGTCCAATTTTATTTAATGCAAGCATTTATAAGGCCTACATTAGTGCAAATACTTGTACTGTAATTTTCATATTAGCTGTACCAGGAAAACTAAATAAGTTAGTTTCAAGGACTATTGTTAAAGTTTATTGTCCGTATCATAAGAATACAACACTGTAACTTTAAATTCTACTGTTCATGTATTGATCCTCAAATACATGTTTAAGGATTATCAGTAAGTATTTGTACTGTAATTTCAATATTAGCTGTACCAGGAAACTAAATAAGTTAGTTTCAAGGATTATTGTTAAAGTTTATTGTCCGTATCATAAGAATACTGCACTGTAACTTTAAAATTTACTGTTCATGTATTGATCTTCAAATACATGTTTAAGGGCTATCAGTTTGGCGAGTCAAAACATGTCGTTCAAATTCCACACCTAAGTCCACCCAAATCGGAAACATCAATATCGAATAAATGGGTGAACCATGCTAACGGTCAATATATAAAGCTAAACGCAACTCTTTTTATAAAAAATGCCGCACAAAAGACAAATAAGACCAATTTTCTCCTAAAATCAAACATAAATGCGTAAATTATTTCTCTCTTATTCTACATCTCACGCACTCACGCGATGGATGTCATACAACTGGAAATTTAATAATGAAGTCAAATTGTGTGTCCAACCATATTACAAAATAAATTTATGTTTCACACGAGTTCTAGTTCATATAAAAGAGTGAAATGTGAGCATGGTGAATTTATCTGGACTTTAACTATTCTCTAATTTCGGTTTGAGCACCAGATGAGTTATGGATTTGACTTCATTTTTATGTCTTTTTCTAATGCATTTAGAGTAAGACCTCAAGTCTAAACTTTCTAGTAAATTTATAACAAATTTCAATAAAACTCATAGCACACAATGAGCTTTGGATTATATTATGGGTATTTTTCATAATATTTCTAATCCGAAATTTCAAGAAGAGTTTCAGTTTTAAATTTTATAGTAAAATTAACAGTAAACCTGATCTTTAAAGCATGTTATAGATGCTTTTCATAATATTCTCTCTTCAATTACGCATAAATTATTTTATCAGACTTCTCATCTTAGATTCGCGGCAATACACGAATTATATTATTCCCGTTTTCCGAAAATTGCTCACTAAATATTTTATCAAACTAAAGTTGCTTTAAGTTAACTCCAACCCAACTCATATATCTTGAGTAGATATGTGATTAAGTTGGAAAAGCTGAGTCGAGCTTTTAATAAGTTATTGTCCATAAGAGCCACTATATTAAGGACTTTTCTCAAGTAATCCCTGTTCCTGATTAGGAGTAAGAGAAATTTCATCGCATGAAAAACTTCACTACATAATGCTTAAGTTTGAACATATTCATTTCTTAATTTTTGCTATTCATATAGCTTAAAATTGGTGCCAAACATGATATTTTAAAATATGCTAACCCATACATTAACAGCAATTAAAATGGACCGGAACGTTGTTATGTGTAAAGGTGGCAGAGTTTGCAACTAAAAGCAGCCCAAATAAAGTAAAATTTAGATCAGGTGGGCGATCGCCGCCAACCGCCTACTATAGAGTTAATGCCCTTCAAGGGCTCCCTTAGATAATAACATTGCCATCCTTGAACTAGGCAGACGCCAAAAAGGGCGTCAATGCCAGTTTGTGATGCAAAAATCCGTGAACAAGGTTGCGGTGGCCAACCAATGTCTCTTGGCGTCATTAGTCAAGGCTCGTTGTAAAGAACTTTACCACTGATAATCAGAGGTTTAAGCCACCAAGAAGTGGGCTTAACAGCTTCAGTCTGACGCTTCGCCAAGAAACTTGGCTGTACCCATAAGCTTGATTAGCTGCAACCGCCGTTGAGCTTGGCCATATAGCCTCGCCAACTCCTTAAACGAGTAGCTCATCAGTAAAAGCCATCACCAACAAACTCGAGTGACTCGCTAAAACCAACTGCGAGGCTAGCTAAAGCCTCGTCTAATAACTTGGCTTTGCACTATTTACCTCGACTAGGTGCAACCGCCCATTAGGTTGGCCGTATAGTGACGACAGCCTATTCTTATCTTAGCAAGGCCGCCCAAAGCTGGGGGCTTCACCAATAATAACACGTAAGGCCAAACCCGTCAAAGTTTGCCTCTTGGGTGTCCAACTTAATCGGAACACTAACAACGAGCGTGATAGTGGGGACGCTGCCTTCAGCACCCCAAGGCTCGAGCTATCGCCAACTTTGTAGACGAACGCTCTTTTAAAGCTCCACCACTCACCTTTTAACTTAGGTATAGGGAGACTTCACCACTAGTTGGGCCAACACCCACCAACAGTACCATAGGCTATCGTGAGCAGCTAATGAATAGCATCAAAATGAACAAACTGTGAAGCTGCCACCAGCAAGCTTGGCTAGACCCTAACCCCGACAAACTTGGCCGGGTGGCCTCGTTAACCCCTTTAATGGGTAACGCATGGCCACGTAACATAAAAAAGGCAACCACTAACAATCTTGGGGATAATCCCTTAAAGGTAACAGTGGGGTTACAAAACGGTGCCCTCCCCCCGTATAGCCAAAACCCAACCGTCACAAAATTCGATAGAATACGCGCAACCAACCATAGATGGCTACGCACTGTATAACGTGTCGGGTTGGACTCGCCAACAACCATGGCGGGGGTCCCGCTAGTAAAAATGTCGTCCTTAACGTCTCAAAACTTAAGCGGCCACTAACCAGATGGTTAAAAACACTTTAAGAGCTTCACTACTCACCTTCTAACCTAAGTAAAGAAGAAATTACTACTAAGTGAACCAATACCAACGGTGCTGTAGACTACCATGAATAACCAACAATGCTAAAGCAAATGAGCTTAGCTTGGCTATTATTGTCAATAATTTGGGACATGAACTCCCACCAGCTAACCTAGCGAAGATTTTATACAAAGTGTTACCGCCAAGTTTTGGGTGCTATGTGGAAAAACTAATAATAATAATACATGCGCCACCATAAATCAACAATGCTTTAAATTTTCGTGGTTAAGGGAGACACCATCTGCTAAGACTACCACCTCACCAGGAAGGAGTCGTTATAAGCACACCCTGGTGAATGGCCACCAAGGACAGCTACCGCAACTCTCACACCCTAGCAGTACTCCTACACCCTAGCGGTACTCTCACACCATATCGGTACTCCAGCACCCTAGCGGTACTTCGGTATCCTAGCGGTACTCCTACACCCTAGCGATACTCTCACACCCTAGTGGTACTCCTACACCCTAGCGGTACTCTCACACCATATCGGTACTCCAGCACCCTAACGGTACTTCGGTACCCTAGCGGTACTCCTACACCCTAGCCGTACTTCTATACCCTGGCGGTACTCCTATACCCGTCTTGGTTCGTCCATTCTCGAATGAAGAGGCTAATACTCTTAGGACTAAGGATGGAATTTAAAAACACCCCTTGTCTTCACAATTCAAGGGACATGTTATTCTTTAGGCTTACAGGGCACCTCTCGGCAACTGCGGAACTTACCATTCCTTGGTAACCGCGAACAACGGTGTTCGCTTGACAATGGGGATTCGGCGTTCTCCATATAATTTTACGTAATTTATCTTTTTTGTAGGAAATTACGTGATTAACGTTCCCTATGGGATTGGCATCCAACCCGGTCCCTGACTATGAATTGGGGGCTCAGTGTTTTTTGTGATTCACATTACTTATGTGAATTACGTTCTCAGTGCAATTTGCGCAATATGCGTCACTTATGTGATTTATGTTCAACTTAGGCCCTTGCTTGGGGCTAGGGCTTTAACGTCCCTTGTGTGGTTTGTGTTAACTTAGCCTTGGAACAAGGACTGGGAGCTAGAATTATCATCCGTCGTTAGCCTTTCCCCTAACGTAAAAGTTCACCGTTCTACAAAATGGTGGGCGGTTAACTTCCATCGAACGTGGAAGCATGTGATGGTGTTGTTCCAGCTAAAAAAGAAAGCACGAAGTTGTGTGGTGGTTAACCTGCACCTAACATGGAGACTCGCAGGTGGTTAGCTTTTGCCTAACGCAAGACGCAATGGTCTCCAGTAATCCTTCTGTTCCGGTAATGCATCTCAACCTCTAGGAACCCTGCTCAGTGGACCGACACATCCGCCAGACGCCATCGCTCATGTCAGACCTCACCAACACCCCTTTGAGTTTCAACACTGTGTCTCAACTACCCGGGACATTCCCTTAGAAGCAGACTTACATAGTCCTACTCCAGAGCAACATGCAAGGGCCACAAAGCCCCTTAGGCGTGCCTCATGTGTGAGGCCGCTGTCTTTATAAGGAACTGACACGATCCCAAACGAGTATCTTGCCACTTACTCGAGAAGGCGATCGCCTCGTAGCATGCGTCGAGCCTGGGTGCCTGTTGACAAATGACCAACGGCCCCTACCTCTACCCTTAAGGCACGCCGCATCTGCATCGTCAAGCGGTAAACGAAGCTGGTGCACACCGCCACTAACAAGGGGGCTCGAGCATCAAAAATGCTCTCACCAATTAAAGGTTGAGTCCTACTCACGTACAGACCTCATGTCGCCTTCGTAGTTACACCGAGGCCCACTCCCGTTACCGGGATAAATCATTTAGCACCACTATTCGGGGATAGGGCACCTGATGCCCCAAAACCCGACTTCAATGACCTGTGTCTTTCTTAAACCAAGGAACTTCCGCAACCAGGACGTGGCTTATGACACAGCGCGCAACACTACTTGCATGCAGCACACGACATTGGGCCGCCCACACCGATGTGGGTGTGTGTGTACAAAACACGAAGGCTCGCAAACGCACCGTGTCATGATCCACAACAAGACCGTGACACTATGCCTATATGTTGATCTCTCCCCCCTCCGGCTCCGGCGTGGGTTCCTTTCTAAATACACACGGGCCATTCACGGTACGTCCCAACCCAGCTAACGACCGGGGACTAGCAGCTTATGACTTATCTTTTCACGGTATGATCCACCCCAGTCAGTAACTAGAGGCTGCCGTTAATCACTAAACGGGAGGTTCTTATCTAACGGTGAGAACTTGAGTTAACTTGATAGACGTACAAAGTAGCAAGGATTAACCGCAACCGCCCAAGCGTACGAATAAAAAGAACTAGGATTAAAACAAGAAGCTAAACATAGCCAGGGCATCAAACAGGGGGCTCCCCCAAATAACGATACTACCACCCCCGAACTGGGCATGTATTCCCGGAAGGGGCGCCAACGATAACACGTCAGGTTGAGCTCGCCAATAAAAGCAACTAGCCTAGCTGGGATACTGCCAACAAGTGTGGCAGGGGATGCGCCAGCAGGGATGCTACCATAAACGTCTCAAGACTTAAGCTACCACTAACGAAGCTGGCGAAAACTCTTTGGGAACATTGTTATCCACCTTTAGACCTGAGTAAGAAGAAATTGGCAGTAGATAAACTACTACCAACCAATGATATCACAAACTATCTTGGGTAACCCACGAATAACGCTAAAATAAGCCAACTTAAAAATTGCCGCCGATAATACTAGCAAAGGTTTCTTCAAAGACGCAAGATCATCAGCAAGGATAGTAAGGTGCCACCGCCCAGCGCCACCCACAATCTTGACTTAATAACGAACTGAGTTCAAACTCACAGTATCTAGGCTTGCTAAGCTTCCAGTTAGGCTCAACCCATGCGGGATATTGACAAGCCGAGCCCTGGGCCTGATGCGATTCGGTTTAACTCAGCCCATATACACTCCTAATTTATCAAGTTTAGTTTGCTGATCAAGTGAGATTCGAATTTAGCTGAATAAAAAGATTAAACCCATGGTGCTATCACATTTCTCGCATAATTATTGGCACCGGTCATCATTTCAACCATCAGTGTATAGAACTTATTTATTCCGAGTGATGTAAAGCATCATACAGTTGTTATATGATGATAAGCTCATAAAGAAATCGATAAAATAGAACTACGATGGAAGACAATTCAAGGTATATTCGAAGATGTACATCTTGGCTAGGGATTCGAGGAAATGTACCAGGTTTCTGTTTATAATCATTGCGGAGGACATCGCCCGGCCTCTGAATATGGACGCATATGTTTGTATTCTTAATCAAAGGAAAAACATTTCTTGAAACATCAGGCCTTGTTTTTATGCATAAAACACGATGTAAAATTTCGATAAAGGTCTTCTGGTGGAGAAACATTAAACCAGCAACTAAAGCCTTTTATTAAGTTACACCTAACTAAGAACAGTCCTTGAATCTAAAACCGTTACGGACTAGTCGCAGCCGATTTCTATCTTCGCTCCTTGATTAGAGCTTAATTATCCTCATCTCTCTCTCTGGTTCGTGTCTAGACTGAAGAGCATTTTTAATTATTGTGATACATAAAACTTCAACAAAATTGCAAATGTTAGTGTGAAATTAAACCACTACTATTGTTCGGTGTGGACCTTGATCTAAAAATTCGAATTAATAGGTCTGAAGTTCGAACAAATTCAATCAGGTTCCATCGGACTACGTCGATTTAACCCTAATTGAACCAAGGCTGGCTTGTTCGACCGCCACCAAACAAGCGCCTTCATATTTAATCACTTCAGCAAATTTAGATGTAACTAAGCTGAATCGTATTAGGCAAGTTCTAGCGTATTTTCGTACATAGGCCTGAACTCACACGTGTAGCTATTAATCTGTGGGGCAACACCTTATCGAAATGAATGACTTCAATAGCAAACGGGAAAATAAAATAAACCTAACGTGTCTTGGGTGCGAGTTTCGTTATAAACAAGCTATTTATTTTAGCTTGGCCTAGAGTCATAAACAAGCTCAGAGCAAGGTATTTACCTAGTACCACCATATCTGAGCCGGTGATGACCAATCAAGCCATAAGCTCTTGTCAGCTAGACGTGTTTACCTGTATACGTTATGTTTAGCCTAGTCCCTAGCCATGAGCTAGAGACTTAACGCTTCTTATGTAAATTATGTTCCTTATGTGGCTGACGTTCCTTATATGATCTATATAATACCCAGCCATCACCGGCTGGGAGCTTTTAGTTGCCATACTTAAAGTTATTTACTTTGGTTTGAATGCGTTGCTTTATGTTTCCCAGCCGATTTGACGTTATTTAGTGCATTTGCTTTTGTTTGAATGCGTTGTTTTATTTTTCCCAGCCTTTGCCGGCTGGGGGCTTTCGTTTGACGTTATTTAGTGTATTTGCTTTTGTTTGAATGCGTTGTTTTATTTTTCCCAGTCTTTGCCGGTTGGGGGCTTTCGTTTGACGTTATTTAGTGTATTTGCTTTTGTTTGAATGCGTTGTTTTATTTTTTCCAGCCTTTGCTGGCTGGGGGCTCTCATTTGGCGTTATTTATTGTATTTTCTTTAGTTTGAATGATTTGTTTTATTTACCTCGGCCTTTACCTGCTGGGGGCTTTTAGTTGCTTTACTCAAGTTGTTTATTTTAGTTTAAATGGTTTGTTTTATTTACCTCAGCCTTTACCGCTAGGGGCTTCTAGTTACTTTACCTAAATTGTTTCTTTTAGTTGGAGGTGTTGTTTTGGGGGCTTTTAGTTGCTTTACTCAAGTTGTTTATTTTAGTTTAAATGGTTTGTTTTATTTACCTCAGCCTTTACCGGCTGGGGGCTTCTAGTTGCTTTACCTAAATTGTTTCTTTCAGTTGGAGGTCTTGTTTTGTTTTTCCCAGCCTTTACCGGCTGGGGGCTTTTAGTTGCTTTACTTAAGTTGTTTATTTTAGTTTAAATGGTTTGTTTTATTTACCTCAGCCTTTACCGGCTGGGGGCTTCTAGTTGCTTTACCTAAATTGTTTCTTTTAGTTGGAGATGTTTTTTTGTTTTTCCCGGCCTTTACCGGCTGGGGGCTTTTAGTTGCTTTACTCAAGTTGTTTATTTTAGTTTAAATGGTTTGTTTTATTCACCTCAACCTTTACCGGTTCGGGGCTTCTAGTTGCTTTACCTAAATTGTTTCTTTTAGTTGGAGGTGTTGTTTTGTTTTTCCCAGCCTTTACCGGCTGGAGGCTTTTAGTTGCTTTACTCAAGTTGTTTATTTTAGTTTAAATGGTTTGTTTTATTTACCTCAGCCTTTACCGGCTGGGGGCTTCTAGTTGCTTTACCTAAATTGTTTCTTTTAGTTGGAGGTGTTGTTTTGTTTTTTCCAGCCTTTACCGGCTGCGGACTTTTAGTTTGTGTTATATGAGTTACTCATTTCAATTTGAATGATTTCCTTAATCACCTCTACCCGCTGGGGAACTTTCTATTAGGTTAGACCTCTACCAATTAAAAACTTCACGTGAGGTCACCAGTAAGATGGCTTAAACCAGTCTTTCCTTACAAAAAAGACTGGCAGTTGCAGTTTGCTCTCAGCCACATTAAGAGCATAAAGCCATAACTAGCGGTACACTCTCACCAGCTGAGAGTCCGAATTTGTGTAAGTCCCACCTAACATCGGGACTGGCAGTACACTCTCACCAGCTGAGAGTCCGCATTTGTGTAAGTCTCACCTAACATCGGGACCGGCGGTACACTCTCACCCGCTGAGAGTCCGCATTTGTGTAAGTCCCACCTAACATCGGGACTGGCGGTACACTCTCACCAACTGAGAGTCCGCATTTGTGTAAGTCCCACCTAACATCGGGACGAGTGGTACACTCTTACCAGCTGAGAGTCCGCATTTGTGTAAGCCCCACCTAACATCGGGGTTGACGGTAAATCTAGTTAAGCCATAAGTCCTTCTTAGGCCCGTAAGACACATTTACACTATAAGCCCTTATCAGGAAAATGATGCTTAGACATAGTCGTAAGCCCTTTTATGGCAGGCAAAGTCTATTCAAGCTGTAAGCCCTTATCAGGCAAGCAAGGCTCAGACGTAGCCATAAGCCCTTTTATGGCAGGCAAAGTCTATTCAAGCTGTAAGCTCTTCTCGGGCAGATAAGCCACAGTTACGCTATACGCCCTTATCAGCTAAGCAGTACTCAAACCTAACCGTGAGCCCTTCCCAAGCGGTTAAAACGTATTTAAACCGTGAACGTTTCCTTGGCAGGCGATTTACGTTCCAATTGGTATCAACGCGCAGATTACGCAGCAGCCGACATTAGAACGAATAATACACTCCGACCCAGCTTAAGGCTGGGGGCTAGGAGTTAAAAACAGTCGTAATACACTCTGACCCAGCCTGAGGCTGGGGGCTAGGAGTTAAAAACAGTCGTAATACACTCCGACCCAGCCTGAGGCTGGGGCCTAGGAGTTAAAAACAGTCATAATACATTCCGACCTAGAGGTTAAAAATATTTTTTACGTTCCAATCTAGCCTACAGCTGGGGGCTAAGAACTAGAAGACTCACGACATGCTTCATCACAGTCCACAAGTAAGAATTTGGAGACTAAATAGGCAGTCATTCATAATTTGGCCCAATGGCCAAGAATTGACAAAATCTTAAAATTGACCATTCTAAATGACCGCCTTAAGAAGTCAGGTATAACAACGTCTCCAGAAACTGTTGTTCGACCATGAACAACGCCTCAAATCAGGAATACAATTCCTAGAGACAACGCTAAAAATTACCGTATCAGGTAGAACAACGTCTCCAGAAACCGCTGTTCAACCATGAACAACGCCCCCAATCAAGAAAACAATTCCTAAAGGCCACACCAAGAATTAACGATAGAAGGGGGCAACGCTCACATTAACCACTTACGCCAGCAATTATAGGCACCTTCTAGTACCTTGCCATAGGGAGAACCAACAAACATGATCCCTAAAAGGCTCAAGTCCTCTGAGCCCTAAAGCAAATCTCCAAAGCTAAAAATATTAGTCAAACAAAGGAGCATAGAACCAATTGCCCGCGTAAAACCGCAACAAAGAAACCATGGAAGGATAAACCAAAACAATTTTCATTTAAAAGAACCCCACAGGTAACACCTATAAAAATTCTTCATAACTAATAATGTTCGTCAATGAAATCTAGACAGTCCACATATTGTCAAAGCATTCGAATGTTATACACTCCACGGCCGAATGTGAACAGGTCTCATTCACCCATGGAGTGGGGGGCTAACTGTAGAGGGTAAAAATAACCAGGTTAACATTAAAATAGGATAATAAAATAATAACTAAAATAAAATATAATTTTATTTTATCTCTTTCTCTCTTCTCTCTCCTGTCTCGGTGGCCCGCCCACCCCCTTTTACTTATTCCTCACCTCTCTCTCTCTCTCTCTCCCGTGACTCTCTTTCTCTCTCCTGAGACTCTCTCTCTCTCTCTTCAGAACTCTCTCTCTCCTCCCCTGGAGCTGTACGACCCTCTCTTTTCTCTCTCTCCCCTCAAGCCCCCACCATCATCTCCCTCTTCTCTCACCGTCAACCGCCAAGCACCCACTACCGCCAAGCACGCCTACCGCCTACCGCCTACCGCCAACGGCACCTACTACCGCCAACGCCACCCACTACTGCCAAGCACCTCCCACTACTGCCAAGCACCTCCTATCGCCTACCGCCAACGCCACCCACTACCGCCAAGCACCTCCTACTGCCAAGCACCCCCTACCGCCAATGCCGCCTACTACCGCCAAGCACCTCCCCTCCTTTATAAATATCTACAACAACAAGAGGAAAAGGGAGAGGCCCATTCTCTCTCTCTCCTGACATCTCCCACACCCCCTCACATCACTCTCTCTCCTTTTTCCCTTTTCCCTCTCCTCTTGCTCCGGCCGGCTCCAATCACCCTCTCCGGTGCAATGTCGACCACTTCGCCGCCAGCCTCCACCTAGCCGGTAACACTCCGCCCACCAGCCACCAAGGAGAGACCCAACTCTCTCTCCTCTATCTTTCTCTACCCAAGAGCCACCCACACGTCGCCGGTGCCGATTCCGGTCACCTCGCAGGTACGGATTCCGGCCACCTCGCCGGTACGGACTCCGGCCACCAGTAACCAAGGACCCCCTCTCCATATACAATAAGTATTTATTATTGTTTATTTACGCTATTTACTTATTATTTATTTTTATTATGCTTTAACTAACTTAGGCATCGGAGGGGTCTCCCGCGGGCAAACCCGTGGGTCCCTCTAACGGCCTCTTTTATTTTTGCAGGGATATCAGGTTAAGTGCTAGCAGCTGCTTCCGCAGTGAGGTTGAGTCTTGCTCTCATCTAAAAGAACCTAACAAAAAATCCCCGAAACAATAAGTATACTTAAAAAAAACTAGTGAGCCCATTGGCATATAATAAAATGATTTATTTTTAATTTTCTCCTCAAGTATATAATATTTTGTATTACATATATACAAAAAATAGCTATAAAAATTTAATTGTATAAGAGCAAATCTCCCAAAATAAATGTTGGTTCAAGCAGGACTCAAACCTTCGCCCAATATTTCCCAATGAAGGCTGATGAACACCAGGCTAAGGGTCAAAGAGTGATTAACATGTGTTTATAATACATTATGCAAAGTCAAAGCACTCTGGCATCAATATGGATATATATATATATATATATATCAAAGAATTGGTGAGTATAATGTTAAAAAAGGAAGGGGCAGGATCAAAAGCAGTATTAGTTGGAGAGAGAGAAGGGAGGGGGGGTTAATAAGAAATTATTAAAATTTTAAATTAAATAATTTTAATATATAAATTATTTATTTAGCCTATTTTGGTATTATGCATATAAAATATACTTAATTTTAATGTTATATATACATACATACATATATATATATGAACAATTATGACTTAGGTATACTAAGATTTGACCATTTATTATTTAAGTACCCTAAAAAAAAGAAAGAATGTACCCAGTGCCTCAAGGGCTCCCGCCTACGCAGGGTCTGAGGGGCGGATGTACGCAGCCTTCCCTCTTCAAGGTGTTAACCTGAAGAGAGGTTGTTTCCCAGTGCCCACAACCTAAGGGTGAGGACTTCCCAGGAGGTCACCCATCCTGGTACTACTCTCGCCCAAGCACGCTTAATTTCGGAGTTCTAATGGGATCCGGTGACGGCGTGTGCGTGTGTGTGAATATATGGGGGGCAATTCTAATGAAAGCGTGAGAGGATGAGAAAGAGAGATCTCGGTCGTCCATTATTACACATTAAAAAAAACACCAATTTCCCTCCCATACCTCTTCTTTCTCTCTCCTCATATGCACTCCCCCACTAAGTCACTGACAGCTACCTCACCGTCAAGAGAAGGCAGCAATAGCGGAGGCATGGTGGCAAGGTGATGGCGCAGCGACGAGACAACGGGTGGTGACAATGGGGGGAGGGTGTTGTGATCAGGCTTAAAACACAATCAATTAATCGAATCAACAACAATAAATGGCAAAAAAGGGAATTCGTATTGTATATATTTTAGTATGAGTACTTAAAAGTATTGGAGTATATATAATATCCTCCTTTTAGGGTAGCACCCTGAAGGGATAAGGCTGCGTACATCATCCCCCCCCCCCCCCCCCCCCCCCCTCCCGGCCGGCCGGCAATCCTACACATGCGGGAGCCCTTAAGGCACCTGATTTAGGGATGACAATGGGGCGGATATAATCTGCTACCCGGGGGTATCCGCCCCGTTTGGGGTGGTTACGGGTATAAGTGGGGCGGGCGTTGGGTACACCCAACCCCGCCCCGTACCTACCACGGGTATGGGGCAGGTACGAGTATAGTTTTGTACCCGCCTCACTCCACTCCATACTCGTCCTACCCCACCTCATATCCACCATACCCGTTCCATTTTATAGATAGTTAACTTTGAAATTACAAAATACAAGCTTAAATTTAATAACTCAAGTTATTTATTAATGTCATAAAAAGAATATAATTAGTTTTTAAAAATAGTATTAAATAACTAATATGAACGAGTATGAATAAAATTTTTCTACTCATATTAGGGAGGGTATGAGGTGGATAATGGATACCCGCGATTAATAGGGCGGGTATGGGTATGGGTATGGGTTTGTACCCGCCGGGGCGAGTATGGGTATGCACTTCATACCCGTGACAGGTAATGGGGTGGGTATCAGTATTGGATTTGGCTGGCGGGTACGAGTATGGAGGAGGCATCCCCCGTATTCGCCCCGCCCCATCCCATTACCATCCCTATCTGGATTTGTTGTTGCTGTTGAAGTATATAGTGTAAGATTTAGGGCTAATAGGGCGAGATAACTAGAAGAAGAAGGGGAGAGGGAGACAGTTGTAGAAAGAGAAGAGAAGTAAATTAAGACAATTCATCAATCATAACTTTTCTCCTCACTAATGACCACATATTTATACAAAAACTAATAGGGATTTACTACTCCCCTAAACACTTAGATTAATTAACTAGTAATCCTTTATGTAATATCAGCCGATGTGGCAATATGGGCTGACGTGTTCGGGACTGTGGTATCGCCAACTGGAGTGTTGAAGCTCGGGATCCCACCAATGCCCCCTCCTTGAGTTGACACTTGTCCCTAAGGGTCAATATCAGGGAATCTAAGTTGGAAGTCATAAAGAAACTCCTACGAGGCGTCTTCCGGTGGGCGGTTAGCCCATTGGACAAGAATCTGAATAGCGACTACTCGGCGGCGCCTCACGAGTCATCGACCCAAGTTTCGGACTGGGCGAGGAGGAGCAGCAACCAGCGGCCATACGTCTAAAAGGGAAATGATTTATACCGGAATAGAGGAACATTGCTTGAGCAAAGACACATGGATTGTGTGATGTATATGAGCATGTAGTGGAAGGTCGTGCTTATAAGCCACTAATCCAACCCAATCTAGATTTTAAAGGGACCAAAAAACCAAGAAGAAAGCTTATGGAAAGCACCTTGCTCAACACTTTGTTGCCGATGTGGTAAAAGCTTCGACCAACCGTAATCCTCGATGTTGAACTCGTGGTCGGTGCAGTGAGCGTCTGCTTGCTGCTTCATGCAATTACAAGCTTGATGTTTGTGAAACCGGAGTAATGTGATCGTATCCTTCCTCACCTTTAAACAGTGGTCGACAGCATCTACAACTGATTCACCTGGTAGATATGGAAGGTGAATGGGTGAGGGTTGACCATACAACACCTCGAAAGGCGTGTTGTGAGTTGTGGTGTGAAAAGTGGTATTGTACCACCACTCCACAAGTGACTTCACTTGCGAGGATGGTCACTTGCCATGTAACGCAAGTATGTCTCAAGGAAATGGTTCACCACCTCAGTCTATCCATCAGACTGTGGGTGGTAAGATGAAGACAAGTTGAGTTGTGTCTTGAGTCTAGCGAATAATTCCTGCCCAAAAGTGCTCACAAAAATGGGATCACGGTCAATGACAAGAATATGGATGCTTGAGGGGAAGGAAGTGAGCATACTTTCTCATGCGATCGAAAACGACTAATATGACAATATACCTGAAAGAAGGAGGCAACCCCTCAATAAAATCAAGTGAGACACTACTCCACAGAATATGGGCAACGGTTGAAGTAAACCGGGGGATGCCAGAGCCTTGTACTTATGCTGTTGAAAAATCGTGCATTGCCACACATAATTCCGCACATCATTCTTCAATCCCTTCCACTGAAACAGAGTATGAACACGACGATATATTGCCTCAATCCCGGAGTGACCCCCATCTAAGAAGTCCTGTAACCACACTAAAACCGAGGCATGCAGGTCTTTGTCATCGCCCACTACTAAACAACCATGTTTCCAAAGTCATCCTTGTCGCCACAAAAATTTAGGATGAGAAAATGGATCATGCTTCTCATCTCGAATAATGTGGTTCAGTATATGATCAGTTTGCCACAATTTTTGGACGCGCTCCATAAAATCGGATGAGATGATTGACACGGCCATGCATAAAATCTCGGTCCCACCGTAACGCAAAAGGGCATTGGTTGCTCGGTTGTCTTTCCCATGTCTTTAGCCAATATCATAGTCGAAACTAAACAGCTTCGAAAGGCCAAAAATGTTGAACGATGTAGACAATTTTTGTTCCAAAAAGTACTTCAAACTCTCTTGGTTAGTACTATGACAAAACGGCAGCTGGAGAGATACTGTTGCCATTTGTCAATGGTAAAAACAATCGTTAACAACTCTCGCTCGTACCCTAACCACGCTTGATATTTTGGCGCAAGAACACGTCAAATAAATGCCAAGGGGTGGCCCTCTTGCATTAAAACTGCTCCAATTCCCACTCCCGATGCATCAGTCTTGACCTCAAATTCCTTTGAAAAATCAAGCAACGCGAGAACAGGAGCCGAGGTCAAGCTTGTTTGAGCTGACCGAATACAGTCTTGGCCTCCGATGACCACTCAAATGATCCCTTTTTAAGCAATGACATCAACATTCTAGCTAACATGCCATACTTCTCTATAAAGCAACGGTAGTAGCCGGTTAACCCTCAAAATCCTAGGAGTTGTTTGACATTCTAGGGACGAGGCCACTCACGGATGGCTCGGAGTTTCTCTGGATCAGCAGCCATACTTTCCCCCGATATAAAGTGACCCAAATACTCTATCTTGCTAAACGAACGTTTGGAATGTTTCACCAAAAACTGATTAGTACGCAGCACCATGAACATGGTTCAAAGGTGATGTATATGCTTAGCCCCATATTTGCTATAAACCATGATATCATTGAAAAATATGAGAACAAATTTTCGCAAGAATGGCCTAAACATTTCATTCATGATACCTTGAAAAGTAGAAGGCGCATTCGCGAGTCCTAACGGCATCATCGTAAACTTGTAGTGACCCGAGTGAGTGCAAAATGCGGTCTTGTAAACATCTTGGGGTGATATCCTTATTTTTCGATACCTCGAGAGAAGGTTAAGCTTTGAGAAGTATGAGGCACCTCCAAGCTCCTCGAAAAGCTCCTCAATGACGAGGATGGGAAACTTATCTTCTATGGTCATCTTGTTAAGTTGTTGGTAATCAACGCACAATCTCCATGACCCATCTTTCTTTTTTACTAAGACCACGGGCGATGCAAAGGGTGAGGAGCTATTTTGAATCACTCTAGCTTCGAGCATCTCATGAGTAAGCTTCTCTATCACATCTTTTTGGAACAACAGGTAGCGATATGGTCGAAGGTTTTCGGGGTTACTACCCTCTTTGAGAGGAATTTTCTGATCAAACATCATCAAATAAATTATCAAACTTGCACAAAAGTCCTTCTAGCCTTGTTTCGACAGTAATAATAGTAGGTGAACTCAACTGGCTCAAAAAATTTAGTTACCGCCTGACCCTTGCCTATTGCTGCTATACCCGACACCTGCACAACGAATAATGAGGTTGTTGCATGTCGAATTTGGTTCAAATTCGTCCCCGTAGACATCATGAGATGGTCATGCGTTGACCCTCGAAGGCTCATGGTGGGGCCATGCCATTCAAAGTCTTTGATGAGCTCCTTGAAGTCCCATTGTACCTTACGAAGCCGTTATATTCCAAGCACCATATGACGTCTTGAAAGAGGAATGACAAGAAATTCTGAAGCGAAGATGGTGTCTTGTCTCTTCCACCGAAACTTGCGACACATACCGGCACAAATCAACTATTTACTGTCTGCAACCATCTCAGATGGCTTTTTTTATTCTTCTACCACAATCTTCATTTGTTGAATCAAAGCAAAGTTAATAAAATTGTGTGTGCTCCCACTATCAATAAGACTACTAATAGCATGTTTACCATAGAAGCCTCTGACACGCATAATATGACATTGAGCAATCCCCTCTAATGCATGAATCAAAATATGAGGGTCAGGATTCCCAACGGGCTCTATGACTGGATTAGCTGAGCTGCTCTTGGTTACTTCTTCACTTCCATCCACTTCAATCAAAAACACTTGATACTTTTTCTTCATGGGATAATTATGCTTGGGAGAAAACGTTCGCGGTAGTAGAAGCAAAGATTCTTTGCTCGGTATTCTTCTACCTCCGCGGGAGATGAGGGAATTTGACTCCTACTTGGGTTCTTTGATTGGGTTACGGCCGTGTTTGGGTTATGGTGCCTAGGGTAGATTGGGGTTAGGTAAGGGTGGGAGCAATTAATTAGAGTTTAACGAGCCACTTCGCGATGAATTCATGGGGGTAGGGAGGATTGAGGCTGTTTTATTGGAGCTTTGGCCCACTATACGAGCCAAGTGAGCACAATTCTCTTGTTGCAAACGAGCCAAAACCACCGCATCGTGTAAGTTGGAGAGGTTAAACAACTTAAGCCATCCCACTAATTCATCCTTTAAGCCACCCATAAACATGCTTAAATTTTACGTCTCATTTAACCCACATTTACTAATCAAGGCTTCAAAAGCATTCACATATTCATTCACATCATCTGTTTGTTTAAGCCAATATAATTCATCTAGTAGGCCTTCATTTTTGCCCAAAAATGGAGCTCTAATCTTACTCGCATATACTTCCCACGATATAAAAGTCCCAATCAGCCAAGACCCTTCAAAGGTGTCATGCCAACCTTCGGCCTCACCTTCAAGGGTTATGCTCGCAAGAATAACTTTACCCAACTCAGGTGTACCATCCAACAAAAAATAACATTCACATTTACTTATTCATTCCTTCACATTCTCCCCACTAACGTTAGGGAAATCAATCTTTGTTAAACGAGTGGGATATTGGTAATTGCCTTCCCTGCGATCAGCTCCACTTGAGGCGCATTAACCTGCTTGATCCGGTAAGGACCCGGTGGACCTGGTTTTGCTCCAATGGAGACGAGGTTTTGATTGTTTGACCCGATGGCCGGCTTACCGGTGACAGATGCTATTCGGGTGGTGTTGGGGTCCAATCGTCCCGGTGACTTCGACCCGCAGATGAGCCTGGCTGTAATTCGTGGATTGCACTCATGATAGTTCCCATTTGAATGGACAACCCATTGATCATCTAATGAAATCCCATCAGGGTTTGATTCGTTTGCACCATAGTTTGATGAAACTCCGAATTCAGCCCAACAAATTGTTGATGAAGCTCATCTTGACATCCATTAAAGGTGAATCGAAGCTCTTCTTGCTGGTTCGAGATAATCACACGCAATCCTTCTTCCATTTCCCGAATTGCAGTTTGAGAGAGGGTGCTTTCAGCCATTACAACTCACAATCCGAGGTCGCTAAGCTCTGATACCAATTGTTGTAATCAAGCTCAAAACACAATCAATTAATCAAATAAATAGCAAGAAATGGTGAAAAAGTATATATTTCAGTATAAGTATAAGTAATTACAAGTATTGGAGTATATAGAGTAAGATTTATGGTTAAAAGGGAGGGATAACTACAAGAAAAAGGGGAGAGGGAGACGGTTGTAGAAAGAGAAGAGAAGCAAATTAAGACAATTCATCAATCCTATTCTCTCTCCTCGTTAGTGACCACTTATTTATACTTAAAGTAATTGGGATCTAATACTCCCCTAAACACTTAGATTAATTAACTAATAATCCTTTAAGTAATATCAACTGACATGTCAAGATGGGTTGATGTGTTCGGGACTACGGTATCACCAACTAGAGTGTCGAAGTTCAGGATCGCATCAGAGGGGGGGGGGGGGGGGGGGGGGAGAAAGAAGAGGTATGGGAGGGAAACTATTTTTTTAATATCTAACAAATCTTGACTGTCTATTGTGATCTCTTCCTCTCACCTTCTCACGCTCTCACTAGACCTGCCCATATATTTTTGATCAGAATCTCCAATTGCTTAAAAAGCAATGGTTGCTACTACTTCTCACCCCGCCCCAAAAAAGAATTGGTGAGTAGCACTTCAAAATGTGAAGCAAGTGACAAATTTTAAACCTTGTCATGACACACACACACACACATACTTATTGTTATCGAGGAACCTGATTATTTGGTAAACTTCGACCCATGTGGCGACCCACACACCACAGGAGCCAGTTAAATCAAGTATTCCTTAAAGAGAAGTTCATGGGGGAAATCAAATTCTATATCTTTTGGCCTAAAATAACACTTTATCCCTCACTTGTTTCATATTACTGAGGCAACGCCTTGATGGGTAACATATATTTATATGTATGCATATGCACAGATACATATAAATTTTTTTATATAATCTTTAATTTTCGATGATACTAATACTGTTTACAAAATTGTACAAAAAATTATAACATTTGTAACAAAGAAAAAACTATTATTATTAATTATTATAATTTTTATTATTTATAAATTATATTATTACTCTGATAATATAATTTTTTTATTTTAAAAATAATAACTTCCTGTTCGCACATCCAATATTAACGTATACATTTGGATCAAAAAAATGTTAACGTATATACTTTTCTTGCACGTGCCTGCCACCGCTCTCTTCCATGTCTCTCTGGGAAACAAACATTAAAAAAAACAAACCCCATCATCAAGAAGACAACCAAGACCAATATCCCCCCCCTCTTTCTCTCTCAACCTTTCTCTCTCCTCAGCACGAAACCCACGAGAGAGAGAGAGAGAGAGAGAGAGAGAGAGAGCACTATGCCTTGCTTCACTGTTTCTCACATGGCGTAGAATACTCAGACAAATATTACAGTACTATTGCAACAACAGAGGAGAGAGAAAGAAGCACAGAAAGATGCAGGCGTACAACCGGCTGCCCAGCAGCGGTCACTCGACCCCATCGCCGCCTCAGTCCCCGTCGGTTCGTTCCCCGCGGTACCGTCATGGTCGCTCCAAGCAGGGGAGGCCGGGCCAGCCCGCGCCGCCGCGCACAGTGGCGCACCGCCTCTCCTGGTTGGTCATATCGGTGCTCCTACGAAGGCAGGGGTTCTTTCTCTTTGCGCCCTTGGTTTACATCTCCGGGATGCTTCTTTACATGGGTACGGTGTCGTTGGATTCGGTTCCTAAAGTTATTGGCAAACCCGCACCTGGGTCTATCTATCGTTCCCCTCAACTCTATGCCAAGCTTCGGCCTGAGATGGGTGCGGATAATTCGTCTATTGATGCGGTTAGTTTGGATTTTGAGTCTTGATATGTTGTGGGTATGTGTGGAGTTTAATGTTTAGGGAGTTATGGTGTGGGTTTGATCTAGTTTCTGATTTGGGGTTTTGGTTTTGGGTTGATTTGTAGTGAAAGAATGGGATTTGAGTGATGAGTGCAGGTGGGTTTGGGTTTGAATTGAGATCTTGGACAATGTGGCTTGTGATTTGATTGCTTGGATTGGGGATGTAGGAGTAAATTCATAGGGTAGAGCGTATCGTGCATTTTGAATTTTCGTTCAATGAAACTTGGGACTTTTATTTAAGCGAGGTGTATTCTTCCAGGATCGCTAGATTGCTATGCTGACAAAATCAATGTGAGTAATCAAATGTAACAGTGTATTTTGGGACATCCTGGCAATGGAGCATGTGTCTGTTGTGTGAATTTTACATGTAAATGAATGTTCGGCAATATACATTTTTGAATTCTGGATGTGACCGAGGTCCTTTGTGTTGCCATTGCTTTATAACTGTGGAGATTGGCCTTGACTACTATCTTTTAGATCCTACTAAAGTATGTAACCAAGGTCCCTATGGATTGAGCAAGAAAGAACAATAAAAGGAATGAATGAGGAAAGTTTGGTAATGAGCTCCTTTAACTTGGGTATGATAAGTATCTGCTTTTTGACGGTAAAGAGATCCAAAAATGGAGAGTAATCTTCTGATGATAAGTCTGAAGTTTTTGATTGGGAAGTGTGCTATGTTTTGTTTTCCCTCTATTCTACAGTGGTTTTTCAGAATGCTGGCTCACATTGAGCACAATTTTTCCTGGATATTTTTTTTCTACTACCAATGCGATTTCATGTTTGTGCTTTTCATTGATATTCTTTGATACAATTTCCATTTCGTCCATTGGAAGAGGAGCATCAGAGGAATCTTTCTATCAACAATGGAACAATAAATACCTCCAACCTCTTTAAGGAGGCCTTCCTGCCTTTTCTTGTAGCTTTGATGATAGCAAATGTTGGGTTCTGGGATATTGTGATTTTTTTCTGGTTCTGTGGTTGATGTTTAAGAGTGCATTTTAGGAGCTTCTGGTAAGTTAATGAAAATATCTGGCAGGGGCTAGGTCTTATTACACCATTCAGAAAAGGACATCTGAAAGATAGTATGCTTAGTTCTTCTCACACCATTTGGAAGAGAACGCTGAAACTGTATTTTATTTACATACATTATGATTTTTTTTTTTTGAGCAAATATGTACATTATGATGTGTAAAGACATCTTGACAATGAAGTTTCTAGATGGCTGAGCGATCCTATGAATTGGGATTGTAGTCTTGAAACTCTATGAAATTGATCTCAGATTCTTACTTCCATGTTTCCACGGCTGCATGACATTTTTTTTTCTTCAAGTCAATTGTGAACATTTATAGTTTCTTGGCTATGGTGGTCATGGTTTGTTCCCCTTTGCATGATTTATGTGCTCAAGCAGTTATCTGTTCTTTTGGTGGTCTCTGTGAATGAGATTCTATCTCAATTAAGTGCAAGAAATCACTACCTTCATTCTTTAGCATGTGAAATAAGAAATCAGATGCTGATTCCTGTGGCTCCAAATTTGCAGTACAAGTTTACAAATGTGTGAACATATGTTCTTGTTGATAATCTTTCATAATCGTTGACAATCCTTAAATTATGCCATAAGTTGTGGGTCCTTTTGCCACAATTGTACATATGATTCTTCATGTGTTGATGCAAAGTTATTTGATTGATCGTAGATAACAGCTATATGGAAAAACTCTTATAAAGGTGGTCAGTGGAGACCATGTGTAAACAAGTCTGTTGGAGGTATGGATTGTGCTTTTCATTCCACCTCAAGGTTTATTATGATCTCAGTTTCATGTACTCCTTTTAATTATCAAGAAATTTGATTCAATTCTTAATGCTAATGCATGCCTTTTGTAGTCAGCTTAAACCAATGGAAGAAATGGATTGAACTATTTTTCAAACTGTCTGATTCCTCCTGTACTGTTGTGGCGAAATTGATTTGTGCTTGCTGCCTCTACTGTTTATGCTTGTATATTCTTATACTGATGCCTTCGGTCGAAGTTGGTTAATCTTTTATCTATTATGTATGGAACATTTTGTTTTCTTTTGCACATTCCCATGTTATAAGCGATTCATCTTGAACTTCATATTTTTCTTCAGTGCCATGGAGAAGTAGGCTTTACTTCTTCATTCTGGCTGTACCATTTTATTTACTGTGGATGATCATACAAAATTGAAACGTCTGCTTGCCATGCAAATTGTGGGGCAGGAACAGAGAGCTTTCTTCCTTTGTATGTGAAGATCAGTGGTAGTTTGAGTTTGTAGTGGCGCTTACAAGGTGATGGCATCCTAATGGATCCCATATATTTTATGCTAATTTGTTTTTTTATTACTTCGAAGATGGCTTTAAATTGACGCAATTCCTTGGGACTTGGTTTTCTATATACTTGGAGGGGTATCTAAGAAACGAACCTTTAGTATTTGTGGCAGTTTCGTAATCCGCTCATCAAATCCTGGAAATTGATTCTTTGACTAACTATGGTCATATCAGTATGATCATTTGCTTAGTTTAGGTAGATGATATGGAGCAACAAACTTATGTTACTGGTCTTGGATGCCAAGAACTACAACAGGTAATAATCACGCTTGGTTTTAATTGAATTGGTTACTTCATAGAGGGGAAATTTGGGAAGAGAATATTTGTACTTGGGAGCATACTGATGAACTCCTTAACCTCAAAGAAGGGAAAAGAAACTTATAAGAAGTGATGTGGATGTCATATTTGTCCAAATTTATATGATGAACTTGCTACATGCATGGAGTTGCTTGGAGGACCA
The DNA here is from genome assembly GCA_018398585.1 of Simmondsia chinensis. NCBI lineage: Eukaryota > Viridiplantae > Streptophyta > Magnoliopsida > Caryophyllales > Simmondsiaceae > Simmondsia > Simmondsia chinensis. The sequence goes on along the minus strand of JAGTTD010000006.1, from coordinate 24,193,437 downwards.
ATGCATTAGAATTGGTGACAAACTGCACAAGGATGAGAATTGGAGGTTGTCTATTTATTATGAGAGGCCTAAAACTTCTCCTTGAACCCCTCCCCCCCCCCCCCCCCCCCCCCCCCCCTTCTTTTCTCTTCTTTTTCCTCCTCCTCCTCTTCTCTCCCTTCTTGTCCCTCTCCCCCCCCCCCCCCCCCCCCCCCCCTCTCTCCCTCTCTCTGTATGTATCTATGTATGTAGGGCATGGCTTAGGTGAGAGTGAGAGAGTGGATTCAAGGCCACCTCATTTGGCTGCTGACATCCTCCTCCTTCCACTTGACTTGCCTCCCCTCCCCTTCCTCAGCCAGATGAGTGGCTTGAAATTATGTATATATGTATTTTATGTATGCATGTATGTATAAAAGAGAGCTTTAATTGGAGGGGAAGGTTGTTTTGGCTAAACATTTTGGGGTTTTTAGTATATCAGTATTGAATCTCTGTTTATGGCATACTCCCCCAGCAGCGCCTGCATTTGGTTGCAGAGAGAAAGAGTCGAAACCAATCACAGTGCACAATAGTTCTCCCAAATCCTGGAACATTTCCTACAATAACGACATAAACGACAAAATCTAAGGCCTCAATTTTACACATTTAAGAACACCACAGAAAGATGACCAAAAATCATTAACAACTTTCTCTACTCTCTGGCAACTTACTACTACTACTACTACTACTATACTGTTACTGTTTCTAACGTCTCTTCTCCCCCAAAGTCGGCACCCTCCGCTGACGCCACCAAGGAACCACCGCTGGCGACTCGAAAACAACGGCGACACCCAATCGCCGGCAACAGCGCCGCCCAGACGCCAACAAACCTTCACTCTCACCATAACCCTAACCCTAACTGTACTTTATCTCTCCTCCTCCCCTTCGACAACCCCTCCTTCCTCCTTTCTCCGACAACCACCGTCATCAACCTCCGAACCGCACCCACAGCCGACTTCGAACAACACCTCCGACCACCACCACCAAGAACACCCATTGTCGAGCCACCCTTCGAACCCTCAACCACCCTTCAAAACTTGAGGCCATCTTTAAAGGGGGTGGGGAGGGAGAGAGACAAGCAAAAGAGGGGGGGGGGGGGGGACCCGGAGAATTGGGACGCTAAATGTCGGGGACGTTGTCGAAGAAGAGCTTCGTGGTGGTCCAAATGATGATGAAGAGAAGGATCAACATCCTTTGTTTGCAAGAAACTAAATGGGTGGGCACGAAAGCAAGAGATGTGATGGAATATAAATTGTGGTATTCGGGCAAAGACAGAGCGAGGAATGGAGTTGGCATCATTGTGGATAACAGCCTTAAGGATAAAGTGGTCGAAGTGTCCAAGAGTGGGGATAGGATCATAGGCATCAAGTTGATCCTAGATGGAGAGGCATTGAATGTTATCAGTGCCTACGCACCTTTGAATGGACTGTCAGAGAACGAGAAGACATCATTCTGGGAGGACTTTGACAAAATAATGCAAAGTATACCCCAAACCGAACAAGTGGTGATTGAGCGGGGGGATTTCAATGGGCATGTTGGCTCGACAGAGGATTGGTTACACATCATGTCATGGAGGATTTGGTTTTGGGAACTAGGAATGCAGAAGGGAAAATCCCTCCTGGACTTTGCAGCCACTTACCGAGCTAACAGTGTCCACCTAAACACCTTCTTTAGAAAGCAAGGGGAACGCATCATCACGTATCAAAGTGGTGGGGCAAGGACCCAGATTGACTACATATTACTCCAGATTGACTACATATTACTAAGGAAAATTGGTACAGAGGGGACTCTGCAGGGCCATCCCCAGGGGGAAGAACCTATCTACACAAACATAGGGTGGTGTGCGCCGATGTAAAAGACCAAGAAGAGGGCCAAAAGAAGCACAAAACCCATGCAGACACATACTCGCTGGAGGGATTTGAAGGGAGAGAAGTATAAAGCCTATAAGGAAAGGGCGGAATCAGAGCTCAATTGGGATGGAGAGGGAGATACAAGCCAAATGTGGAGCAAACTAGCCCAAAAGATTAGAGGACTGGCACGCGAAATTGTGGGAGTGTCAAAGGGCGGGGCACCTAACAACAGAGAATCCTGGTGGTGGTGCGAGGAAGTCCAACAGAAGATTAAGGCCAAACGAGACTTTTTCAAGGAATGGGAGCGTAGTGGAGAAGAAGACAAGCGACATCAATACAAGCAAGCCAAGAGAGAAGCAAAGAAAATAGTCAGAGAAGCACAATCCAGAGCCTACGAGGAGTTCTACAAAAAGCTAGATACCAAGGAGGGAGCTAAAGATATATACAGAATTGCCCAGAGTGAGAGAAAGGAAGACGAGGGACTTGGAGCGAGTAAAGTGCATAAAAGGGGTAGATGGACAGGTGCTTGTGGAAGGGCAACAAATTAAAGCTAGGTGGAAAGCCTACTTCCATGTTCTGTTCAACGATCAGGGGAGCACAGAGTTATCCTTAGGGGATCTCCAACCATTAGAGGAGTATCAGAAACTACTGCTATTGTAGGAGAATTACACCCAAGGAAGTCCCAGGAAGCCCTTAGACATATGGGAAGGGGTAAATCAGTTGGCCCTCATGGAATACCAATAGAGGTATGGAAATGCCTTGGACAGAGGGGCATCAATTGGCTGACTAAATTATTTAACCAAATCCTTATGGGGAAGAAGATGCCTGACGAATGGAGAAAGAGTACATTGATTCCGATATACAAGAATAAAGGCGACATTCAAAGTTGCGCCAACTATCGGAGGATCAAGCTAATGAGCCACGCTTTGAAGCTGTGGGAACGGGTCATAGAGAGGAGGTTAAGGCAAAAGACGGAGATATCCGAGAGCCAATTTGGATTTATACCCAGGAGATCAACAATAGAAAGCCATACACCGCATAAGGCAGACGATAGAGCAGTACAGGGAGAGGCAGAAGGATCCCCACATGGTCTTCATTGATTTGGAGAAGGCGTATCATAGAGTGTCGAGAGAGGTCCTATGGAGGGTCTTGAGTAGGAAGGGCATCCCCATGCCATATATTTGGGCCATTAGGGATATGTATGAGGATGCACAAACTACTGTGCGTACAGGGGAAGGGGAGACAGACACATTCCCAATAACAGTTGGGGTACATCAAGGTTCTGCCTTGAGCCCCTTTCTGTTCATTCTAGTCATGGAAGAGCTCACCAGGAACATCCAAGGAGATGTACCTTGGTGTATGCTGTTTGCAGATGATATAGTATTGGCGGGGGACTCTCGAGTCGATGTAAGTGAGAAGCTGGAATTGTGGAGAAGGGCTTTGGAACCGAAGGGCCTACGAATCAGTAGATCCAAGACCGAGTACTTGGAACTCAAGTTTGGTCACTCTACGTGCCTAGTACAGAAAACGTCAAGATAGGGTCTGAGACCATACCGAGAAAGGAGAGTTTCAGATACTTGGGTTCTATGGTATAGCAGAATGGTGAGGTTGACGAGGATGTCAACAGCAGGATTTAAGGTAGGCTGGGCAGAAATGGAGGATGGCTTCTGGGGTACTTTGCAATAGAAAGTTCCCGCTAAAGCTGAAAGGAAAATACTATAGGACAGTAGTGAGACCGGCTATGTTGTATGGGGCAGAGTGGTCGCTCAATGAAACAACATCACACCCAGAAAATGAAGGTGGCTGAGATGAGAATGCTGCGATGGATGTGTGGGCACACAAGGAAAGGATAGGGGTCAGAAACGACGCTATAAGAGGAAAAGTTGGGTGTAGCCTCAATCGAGGACAAATTGAGGGAGCAACGCTTGAGATGGTTTAGACACGTTAGGAGGAGACCGACCACAGCTCGAGTCAAGGATATGTGAATAGTTACAAACGACGCTAGGAAGAAGAGGGAGAGGTAGGCCTAAGAAGAGTTGGATGGAGACGATCCGACATGACCTGACCCACCTAAACCTAAGTGAGGAGATGGCCTTAGATAGAGCTTGTTGGAGAGCGAGTATAGGGGTAGCCGATGTAGCGACCTAGAGTAATGCTGCGCATTGCTGCTAGCATAGGGTTTATAACGCGGATTTACCCGTGTGGTGTGCTTATGTGCGTATGTGTGTAGGGTTGTGTCTATATGCGTATGTGGTCTATTTGCCTAATTATGTGCTGTGGATGTGTCTTTGACATGAACTAACCCTTTGTTAGGATGCCTTGCTTCCAGGACGGCAAGATTCTTCAGGTTGGGGGTCCTCGGAAATAGCCTCTCTTCCACTCGGAAGGGGTAAGGCTGCGTACATCCACCCCCCCGACCCTGCTTTTGCGGGAGCCCGTGAGGCACTGGGAATGTTGTTGTTGTTGTTGTATTGAATCTTTGTTTATCAAATTTCTTTGCCAACTGAGTGTTCTTTTCATGTTCAAGCGCATGTTCGTAATGCTTGTGATTTGTGAGTTGTCCATCATGTAGTTGTCACTGTGATGCTTGTTTTTGATTTACTGTACTTCGAACAAATTTTAGAGGCCAATATCCTTATGTTCAGACACCTTATTCACATAGCCAAAACCGTGCTTTAATTGCTTTGCTCTTCAATCTGTCATTATTTATGTATGAAATCTAATGCAAAGTTATCTTGGACTATAGATTTGCCTGATTCAAATGGGTACATTTATGTTGAGGCTAATGGTGGATTGAATCAGCAGCGCACATCGGTTGGTTTTGTGCATTCATTATATTTCTGTATATCTAAACTCGACACATTTTTGTGTTTTTTGTGGGATGTGTTGGACTCAGCTAACCTTTGTTTTCAATATTGTGCTTTGCAGATATGCAATGCTGTTGCTGTGGCAGGTTATCTGAATGCAACTCTTGTGATACCAAATTTTCATTATCATAGCATTTGGAGGGATCCTAGGTTTGTCCATGTTTCTATTCTCTTATTATTGAAGGTTTTGGTTTGTTTCTGTTCTACATGCTTCAATGGATGTGTTGAGAAAATATAATATGAGAAACAGATGCATCTGAGATAAACAGAAGGTGATAACAATGGAGAATAGGATTGAAGGAAATACATTTGAGATGGTTGAACATGTGATGTAGAGATGTGTGGATGCTGTCTGAATAGCAGTGAGCTGTGGGAGCCAGCCACTCCAAGAAGGAGAAAGGAAGATCCAAGAAGTTCTCTTGTCAAGGAAAGAAAGATTAAGCAGACAACAAGGCGAAGTTGTCATTCATGAGCTTTGCTTTGGTGGAGATCAATGAAGATGTAATTCATGATAACATAGATACCATAGTGACTTTCAATGGAAGGGATGGATCTTTTGCTCAATTCATGATAATTCAGTGCATGCTTATCTCTCAAGGCCTTGGGTGCAGTTAGGTTCTTGCAATTTGCTATAGCTACAATTGATTTTTCCATTGTAGAAACTCTTTCTCAGTCTATTTTGACTGCAATGCCGATTGAGATTACTGGATGCCTGGCAGTAGAGCTTGTAGTTGCCTGGCTATGGGTGTAGTACGTTTCTTCATGAACTGTCTCTTGGCTGTTCAGTGGCATTATGCTGTAATCCTGTGATATGCATATGAAATGAGAATGGCATAGAAATCAAATTTGATGATTGTATGCATTTTCCATGGTGGTTTTTAATCTTTGGCTCTTATCACCTTTTGCCTTTGGAGCATGTAATTTACTAAAATTCCATGCAACTTTAGTAATGTTTTTTGAAGGGCACTTTATCTGATTTTCTATAGACTACTTTGTCACTGGAAATGGCTGACTATGCTTTATGTCTTTGCAGTAAATTCAGTGACATTTACGATGAGGATCATTTCATCAGTACCTTGCAGAATGATGTGCGGGTGGTTAATAAAATTCCTGATTATCTAATGGAACGCTTTGATCGCAACATGAGCAATGTTCACAACTTCAGAATAAAGGCATGGTCTCCAATCCAGTATTACCAGGATAATGTGCTCCCAAAACTGCTTGAAGAACAGTGAGTGAGCCTTTTTTTTGTCCTTCCTCAAATTGGTGCTCTCTTCTTTTCATGATTGCAAAACAATTGAACTGCTTCAGCTGCTCAATTGTATTAAGAGAATATAAAAAGTCTCATTCTTGTAAGAATTTGAATGAATCATGGTTGACTTTGTTGCATATAGATGATTTCTAGAATCTTTCCTGCTCTGAGTTTATGCAGTCTTTCAGTGCTAAAAAAATTCGTGGCATCCAAACCTGCACTCTGAGTCTTTGTTGTTGCTATGACAATTAGCATTAATTCTTTTACACCACTTCATTCTGTAGGTGTATTATCATTCATCTATTGCAACTCTGCATTATCTTTTCTTATTGGTTTTAAATTTGTGAGGGCTTCACATTTGTATCCTCATACTTAGCCTTCCCATCTTCTTTTGCTCTTGTTGCTTGTAAGCATATTCTCACATGGTGTATTCTAGTATTGGAAGTATTGTCCCAAGTTTAGTGTGTAAACTTAGCTTTTGTTTGTGACTATTGCAACTTTAGTTCAGAGTGGCACATGAAGGTACAAGATTACAGCAGTATTTGATTTTGAGGGTTCTTCAACAAGGGCCCGCAAATTCTTTCAATTGACAAATACATGTTTTGGTAATTGCATTTGACCATTTTAGAGATGCTGTAATTCACTTTTGCATGCATCCTTCTAGTTTCAATTTTTGTTTCGAATTCCACTTTGTGCGCCTTGATATGTAGGCTGCTGGATCTGGTATTCTTACTTAAATATTTTGCTCCCTTATTCCATAATGGATGTCCGTTCTATTTGTTGAAGAAAACTAGACATTTATGTTGGTTCTTGTTTTCTCTCTCACCCCACCCCCCCCATTCATTTAGGGACTTAAGGAGTAAATAGCAGTCATTTGTGTGAAATTCACCTCTGCTGTTAGGTGTACGCCTAAAGCATATGTTAGCAGATGGAGTTAAGAGAATTTTGTTAAGTTTTTCATACCTGTGCTCTAGATTAGTTCCACTTATTATTGATCGGATTCATGGGGATTTCTATTTTTAGTCTTCAGTCAATGTTGCTGTTTTTTGTTTTCTTTTCTTATCCATGCCTCGATTTTGTAATGATTTCGAATTAGATAGGCTTGTTTGCTATAGCTAATTGCACATCAGTAACACAAAATTGTGACTCCTTTGTGCCAAAAACGTTTTGCTATGGAGAAATAATAAGAGAAGTGGTGGAAGGGTCTGTTGCTATCAACACGGAGAGTGAGTGAAGAGACCTTTAATGTGAATGTGGTATTTTTATATACCTGAGTTTGAAGGCTGAAAGGTGGAAATTCAACTTCAAGTGGTATTAGTGAAGTATAATGAATGAACATTTCAGATATATTAATTAAGTTGTTAAAGAATATGTAAATGGTTATGGTGTAGGCCACATAGCCCCTGGCTCGGGGGGGGGGGGGGGGGGGGGTGGGCGGGGCGGGTGTTTTGGATATTGGTAATATGGTGTCCAATGGTTATGGCGATTCCCTAGGAAACTCGATCCCCTTTGGCACATGGTGAATAAGAGTAAGTATGATCTCCAATATAACGGGTGGGTTGCAGGGTAGGTGGATGCAGTGGGTTGTTTCTCCCCCTGGAAGTTTATCTCACAGTTTTACCCTTCCTTTCTTTCCCATATTTGCCTTAGGATTGGGTCGGGTGACCATATTCGATTTTAGGAAGACAATTGGGTTGGGGTATTGTTTTCGCGCATCAGTTTCCACTTCTATATAGATTATCAACTGTCCACGGCTCCCCAATTATTTTCTTCTCATCTCCGTAGGATAGTTCATTGTCTTAGAACATGCACTTTTGCAGGGCTTGTACTATGAGGAACTACATGACTTTACATAGTTGTTGGAATACTTTTTATCTCAAAATTAATATTGATTTGATTTAGTTGAGATTTAGGTGAGATGTGGTTTCATTATATTGAGTTACCTAAATAAGTTTGATTTGATTTAATTGATATTTTGAATCAAATTAGATTTAGGCAACTTATTATTATAAAAGGGGCTTAGGTTGATGGTTTGAGTGGAAAAAGTAAGCAGAAAAAAGAGGAAAAAAAAGTAAGGAAAAATGTGAGGTGTTGTGGGATGTATGTAAAGGGGTGCCATGGGGGCTTCCGGGCAGGGTTTAATTGAGAGGTACTTTGATGATTGAGAGTTGATGAAAGTTTACAGTTTCCTCCATCTAAAACATAGTTGCACGAAATGCCTAAACACTAACGTATCATCTAAGTAAGAAACGTGTTGGAAACCCGTTTCAAACTCAAGAGAAACGCGATTCAACCTGAGGGTGAATCATTTGGATATAAAAAGAGCAATTATTATAGATTAATTTATTTTTTTGCCTTGTCAAACGATTTTATGGCTACTCAAGTTACTTGATTAAAGGTTTTTTATTGTTAGACTTAGTTTTTCTTGCACTTGAACCTTTAGCGTCATTGAAGAGTGGAGTGGAACTAATAGTGACAAGTAAAACTTTAGATAATTGAGTGAGCTTTACCTCTTGTTGGGTCTTCACAAGTATCTTTGTCTTTGGGAGTAGAGATTAGTTTCTTTATCAATCATCAATGAAGATAGAGCTTGGGAGAAATTAGTAAAAGCACGGATAAAACAACCAAAAAGGAGAACAGATATAGATGGAGAGTTGGAGAGGGAGGAGAAAGGGAAGAACAATTTTAATGAAGAAGATACAAAAAAGTAAAAGGTTTTTATTAACAAAGAAAAATAATTAAAATGAAATAGAAAATGAAGGGTCTTTGGGGATTTATTGCTTGCCGGGCCTTTATTAGCGTGCCTTTAACTATAATGAATGCAGTAGTGAGGTTTGTTTGCACAACTAAATATCGTTTATTAGGCCTTTATCAATGTGCCATTAGGAAATATCAATGCAGTAAATGGAAGCTCTTTGGGCATCTAAGTACAATTTATTAGCGTGCCATTAATGAACTAATAGTTTAGATGAAGACTCTTTGGACATCTAAACATCATTAATCATGCGTGTATGCATGCATTGGGCATTTTAACTAAATATTAAATTTTAGACTTTTTGGTTTTCATTTATGAAGTCATATTCATGTTCCATGTATATCTAATGTATATTTAATATATTTTTAAGATTAGTGCAACCTAATTCTCCTAACTTTAGAAACTTTTATGATGACCTATTCCCTCGATCCCCCTCCTGCTCTTGCTCCTGCTTCTTGCAACTATGATCCAAAGCTACAATGAAGAAGGTTGGTGGCTTGCCGTGCATAAGCTACAGTGTGAGATTGTTGATGGCTCGCCGTGTAGTAGTTACATTGTGGTAGGGTTGGTGGCTCGCCGTGCAGAAGCTACATTGTGAGAGGGTTGGTGACTTGCTGTGCAGTAGTTACATTGTGAGAGGGTTGGTGACTCACCGTACAGTAGTTACATTGATGATGATGATGATTATTGATTGTATATGTGGTTTGGGGGTTATAGTTAGAGATTGTAATTCCTAAATTTCGTAGTGGATGAGGCATTCGTTTAGGTCATGTGGGTTTTCTCTCTAGTTGAGAGAGGGTTTTCACGTAAATGTCGGTGTTGATTGTTTTGATGCTTTTGATATTTTTTTGCTTCCGTTGTGCTTGATTGTGCGATTTTTCCCAACAATAGTTAAGCTATATTTTGGATCAAGTACGCTTATCTTCACTGCTTGATATGAGAAATTGAGTGTTAGATGTGTCTAGTACTTCTACTCAACATTTTACTACTCATACTCCATTTTCAGATTTCCCTTTATGCTCTTATGTTTGGAAAGCTAAGCTACCATTTAGAATCAAGGTCTCTTTTGTGGTCTTTACTTCTTAGCAAACTTAAAACTCAAGATTTCCTGCAGAAATGGAGACCTTGTAAGGCTTTTCTCTAGAGATCTGTGTTATATGCTTCCAGAATAAGGAGACGCATGACCATGTATTTTTGCATTATGTTGTGGCTTGGGATTTATGGTGTAAATTATTGTCCACTTTTGGTTTTGGCCAGATGTGGGTTAGCCTAAGATCAGTTGAGAGTATCCTTCTAATGAAGTTCCATGGCGTTGGAAAGAGGAAAGATGTTTGAAAAAGTTATTCTCCATGGCCAAGATTACAATTCTCTGGTGCATTTGACTTGAGGGAAATGGTAGGATTTTTAAAGATCAAAGTACATCACTTAAGTTCTTATGGGAAAATGTGGCTTTTTTGGGAGCTTTTTGGACAAAGAGTTTTGGTGGTTTTGCTAACATAGCTTTAGTTGATTTTGTAAATGGACTAGAGAGCTTTATATTATTAGTTTATGGTTTTTATTCTTGTTTTTTATAACTTTGAGGACATCTTGCCCTTAACTCTTTGTATATTTTCTCTCTCTTAATATTATTTCTATTTCCAATAAATAAAAACATGGGGTTGATACAATACGAAATGCTATCCATCATAAGCGTGGTAGGAGAAAAATGGAAAGTCTCAATCCTTTGTGATTGGAAATTCCCTAAAAACAAACCATTAATAATTGCTAGTAGGCTTGAAAGGTTCTATGGCTTGTAACTATGGCAAGTGAATAGTGGTGATGCTACAGATCCCATGGGAAGGGCACTAATTTGTTGACCTCCATATGAGGGACGTAAGATCAATACCTAAGAATTAGGGTCTTCTTTTTTGTGCTTGAATGATTATAATGGCCTGAAATGCTGCTTTTAGGCTAATCTTCTCTGGGATTGGGGTCATGTAGTGTAAGACTTCCATAAGATTGTGACTGTGTGGACTAGGCTGTAGGCCCAGTCTTTGGGGAGCACTGCATAGGCGAAGGTCGAAGCCCTGTGGATGGCTTTGGACTCGAGAGTAAACCCAATGAGCTCACTCTAGTTGCCTTTCGGGGAGGTTACTTAGGCCATGGTTCTTAACAAGGTTGATAGGGTTTAGGTGGGGGAGCCCATGTGAAATCAAATAATGGAATTTGTGTAATATAGTGGTTGTTGCTGCAGCAACAACAAGAAGAACAACCCAGTGCTTTGAAGAGACTCCTACCAAGGTAGGGTCTGGGGAGGGTAAGATATACGCAGCCTTATCCTTACAGGGTGTATCTTATAGAGAGGCTGTTCTCGAAGGGCCATAATGACTGTTGCAGTACATAATTTAGCCTACCAGTAACTTTACAACTGTCTGGCTGCAATTGTGACCATTACGCTCAATGACGTGTTTCTTCAACTCTGTGACTGCAGTCTCAACTGTGATTGTGACGTGACTGAGATTTAAAGCCATCGAATCACCTGATGTCCCCCATTCCCTATTTGAAGGAGGATGCAGTATCGCTTTTCATGTAAGTGAATTGAGCTGAATAGCCAACAACAAGGGCTCGTGTTTTTTGTGGTTGAACGAGCAGAGGGTCAGGAAAAAAATGGTTTTGAGGGTTAGTTATCTTTGCTCAGGTGTTTATGTGTGGTGATGGTTATGCTCAATATGTACCCATAAGATAAAGTGGAATAAAATACATCTTACTGTCTCAAGTTTGTGTAGTATTTTATGGTTTCTACTATTTTAGAATTCATATTTTACTAATTTGACCATTGTATGTGTTAAATTTTCACCACTCTCTACAGCAGCTGAGGTTATCCATCCGTTAGAATAATGAGCCAATGCACTCATAACTAGCCACTATTTAAAAACTGAAGATGAGCTGCTTTAGTGCCAGCCTCCCATCGCATAGAAGTCAAATTAGATGTTATTGACTTTCTTTACAGAAGCTCCCTTTGTCGCTCACACACTGACACACAGACTCTCTCTTCCCTTCATGCGATCTTTTTATTTGATTGGGAAGTCTCTTTTCCTTCCTATCAGAGTGCGCCCACCCCCCCCCCCCCCCCCTCTCTCTTTTCCTATCTCTAACATTTTGAGAGAGGGAGACAGTGAGAGAGTTCTTAGAAGGTGACATAGAAAGAGAGAGGAAGGAAGATGATGGGAGTGATGATTAAGACTTCAAGGGGATGAGAGTGATTATGGTCTTTGAAATGATATGAAAGAGAGAAATTTCGGGCGTGGGAGTGAGAAAGTGAATGAGGGTCTTACTGCGAGTTCGTGATTCTGTGTATGAAATGCAGCATTTTGTGTTTGATTTCTGGTACAATCAATTTCCTCTTAGGGGTAAGGTTGCGTACATTTTACTCTCCCCAGACTCTACCTTGGGGGAGCTTCATTGAGGCATTTGGTGGTGGTTTTAGGAGAATAGGTTTTGGAATTCAAAAATTGATTAGAGAGAAAAGATGGTAAAAATTCAAATTCCAAAAATAGTTGACCCCACAATTATTTCACATATCATTGAACGCAGTAAATGCAAGGTACCCAAATAAAATGATGTATGTTTCTTAGCTTTTTTTTTGTTTTTAATAATTTTTAGTTCAAGAAATGACTATGACATCTTTAGAAGGCAAAATTTGTGAACTTGTCTTGGTGGTTAATCATTTTCTAGGCTAATGGCCTCTTTTTTTTAATTCCTCGGAAACAGCCTCTCGTCAAGGTAAAACCCTGAAGGAGTAAGGCTGCGTAGATCCCACCCCTCCCGGACCTTGCTTATGCGGGAGCCTTTGAGGCACTGGGTCTGTTGTTGCTGATGCCCTCTTGTTTCTTTGGGTGATGAGAAAATGTGAGTGTATAGACGACAGTTGTCATGGAAGGGTGGACAAAAGTACAAGAAAATCTGTGGAAAATCTTAGGCAATGTTGTGTGTATTTTTATCCAGTGGAGAGTGTGGCCTCTAACAGAACCAAGCTCTAAGGAGTCTTGGAAGTAAATCAGATTGCTGGGTCATCTTCTCTTCACTTGGGTTTGTTTTGAAGTTAGGGAGGAGAATAAAGTTCTATTATGGGACGCTGTGTAGGTGGGAAATCCACTTATGGGACGCTGTGTAGGTGGGAAATCCACCTTTCTCACAAGTTTTTCCTCATCTTTTCTTTTCTTCGTAATGCTCCAACTTTTGACTTCTACATCAAGAGGCTGCTGGCCCTCGTAGGAGTATTTTACCATGATGTGGACAGGAGGGGTATTGGTGAGCTTGTTCAATTGATTAACCCCTCAGTTCTTGCTATCTTTCTGCTGACTTCTTTCCGCTTAGTAAAGGGGTGTCCTTCAAATCTCTCCATTATCGCACCATTTCTGCCTTTGCCCATAGCCGTTGTATTTGTCCAAGTTTTGTCGAGAGCACAGGTTTCCTTGTAAGGGTTTTTGGTTAGATTGCTGCTCAAGTTCTTGCTGTAGAAGAGGTAGCTTTATGAGGCATTTTTCCACCAGGTTTCTTTTGTTTTTTTATTATGGGCATAGCAGGACAAATGAGCCTTGATTCAATGAATGCTTCTATTCTTGATTTATTTATAGAATGATGTTTAATATGGGTTGTGCCATTCTACCTTGGAGCTTTTTCTGTTGCAGAAATTTAGCGTGTGCTCAGTAAGGGAAGGATTATTATCTATAGAATTTATTTGTGTTTTGGTTGAGCACATAGCAGCATCCTTAGCAGATGTGCCCTGAGTTTTTGACCTCTTTGTGATTATTTTGTAAAGGGTCTTGTAGCGGGGCTGATTTTGAACTTAGTGCATGGTTTACATTTGCATTTGTAGTTGCAATCACAGTCACTTTTGTGGACATATCATAATGGATTCTGGTTGCCATGCAGCTGTTGTAACACAATGGTTAAGCTAATTTCCATCAACTCTGTGGTTTATATCTTCTCTCTCCTATAAGTCTCTTTTCTTCTGTAGAAAGTAAAACCACGTTGAATGATCCAAGTAGTCTTCTTTCTAGAAAATAGAACAATGTTGGATGATCCAAGTAGCACGCTCATAGAAAACAGTAAGACATACTTTGGTTTGTAAGCAAAAGGACTAAAATATTACAGTAATTACAATAGGATGAAAATGTAAAGTTGTGCCGCCCCCTGCATCCCCATCCCCCCCCCCCCCCCCCCCCCCCCCCCCCCCGGCTCAGATAAGGATTAGTAGAACATCTGGTGTTTTTAAGAAGATATAAGAAAAGGGGTAGAGCAAAACGCTGAGCCCAAATCAATTTAGTCCTTCTTTCCGTTTGTGTTCATTCCTTTTTTGGCTATATCTTTCTCAAAAACTTTATTTTGCTTGCTCTTTGGAAATGGATTGCAGGGTCATAAGGATCTCTCCTTTTGCGAACCGGTTGTCATTTGATGCTCCTCCAGCTGTTCAACGGCTTAGGTGCTTGGCAAATTATGAAGCTTTGAGGTTTTCAAACCCAATTTTATCGCTAGGGAAAGCTTTGGTTGCAAGGATGAAAGAACGCAGCTCTAATAGTGGGGGAAAATATGTTTCTGTTCATCTTCGCTTCGAGGAGGTTGAGTGGCGTTGTCAATGATCTACCTTTATCTGTTTCCTTATCTTCAACTACCCCATAAACACATTGGTTGTTTCATTTTTCTCCTCTTTTCTGTGCATTTTATGTTACAAACAGGATATGGTTGCGTTTTCTTGTTGTGTTTTTGATGGTGGAGAGCAAGAAAGATTAGACATGGATGCAGCAAGGGAAAGAGGTTGGAGAGGGAAATTCACTAAACCTGGTCGTGTTATCCGTCCCGGTGCCATCAGAATAAATGGGAAATGCCCTCTTACTCCATTAGAGGTAATATGTTGCAATTGTGATCTGTAAATGGGCCGATTGACTGTTGTTTCTATTCCTGCCCATGGAATCCATGGTCGCATTGGCTTTTGCTTGATCCTGTGCATTCATCTGAGTGGCTAAAGTGGTTTTCTGGTGTTCCTTATTTTCTGATATGCTTAGTTGCAGTAAAATGTGATGGAACTGTTTCTTTTAGGCTTGGGATTGAATTCAGGCTGTTATGTATTGCGGCGACTCTTATGCAACAAATTTTGAGTTTGGTTACAAAATGGGATTCTTCTGATTACCTTTACAGTATATACATTGTCTTTTAATTATTAGAATACAACAACAATTCCAATGCCTCGAGGGCTCCCGCATGTGGGGGGGTGGGATGTGCGCAGCCTTACCCCTTCAGGGTACTGAGGACCCCCAACTTGAGAATTATAAAAGCATATAAGCATAAAAGCATAAGTATAAAAGCATAAAAGCATCTAGGTGTAATAGCATAGGAGCAAAAAGAAATAATGGCGCAGAGCAAGCAAATAGAAAGTATAAAACAGCTGTAGACAATAAAACAGCTGTAGACAATAAAACAGCCCACAACCATATCAAGCAAAATAGACAAGCGGACATATAAGCCCGGGGGCTGTAGTGTTGGCTAAATTATACTCCTATGCTAAGCCGCTACGTCAGATACCCCTATGCTAGCCCTCCATTGAGCTGTATCTAAAGGCATCTCCTCATGTAGGTTTAGGTGGGTGAGGTCGTGTCGGATCGTCTTCATCCATCTTCTCTTTGGCCCACCTCTCCCTCTCCTCCCTATTGTAGTATGGAGTTGTTCGCATCCTCTAACAGGGGCAGTGGTCAGTCTCTTCCTAACATGTCCAAACCACCGCAGACGTTGCTTTCTCAATTTATCCTCGATTGCGGCAACAACCCAATTTGCTGCTTATGATTTCATTTTTGATCCTATCCTTGTGTGTCCATACATCCACCATAACATCCTCATCTCCACCAACTTCAGCTTCTGTATATGATACCATTTCATTGGCCTCCGTACCATATCACATAGTCGGTCTTACTACCGTCCTATAGTATTTTCCCTTTAACTTTAGCGGGAACTCTCTATCGTAAATTATCGCAGAAGCCAACCTCCATTTATGCCAGCCCACTTGGATGTGGTTTTTGACATCCTCGTCAACTTCGTTGTCCTGCTGTACCATGGAACTAGGGGTGTAAATGATCCGAGCCGCTCACGAGTAGCTCGCGAGTAGATCGAATAAAGCTGGACTCGAACTCGAATTAACCGAGTTCGAGTTCGAGTATCAAAAGATACTCGATTAATAAACGAGTTCGAGTCGAGTAGTGAACTACTCGGCTCGATACTCGATTAAATACTCGACTCGATACTCGATTAAAAACTTGACTCGATACTCGATTAAATACTCGAATAAATACTCGATTAAATACTCGACTTGATACTCGAATTGGTACTCGACTCGATACTCGACTCGTATGAAGTAGTTATTATGTATTATTTTCTTTTGAAATGGATGGCTTGTGACATTAATAGTAGAATTAAAGAAGGAAGATTGAATTCTTTGTGAAAGATGACATGTTATATTTGTGGTGAAGTGAAAGAACTTGTATTTGGTTTGCTGGTATTTTCTAAAACTTAGGTTTTGATACATAGTTGCTATTAATATATCAGTAATTTATGGTTATATATGTTAAAATATAGAGTGGGCAATAATTGAGTATCCAAATTGAGTACCACTAATGTTTGAGTATATGGAATAATATTATAATGGAGCTAATTTGTTGAACTTTCATATGCACAATAAACGAGTATTCGAGTCGAGTCGAGTACTCGACTATTTAATCGAGTTCGAGTTCGAGCAAAATTTACTACTCGAATCGAGTTCGAGCTCGAGTTCGAGTACTCGAGTAGTTAATCGAGTTCGAGTCGAGTACTAAGATACTCGGCTCGACTCGACTCGATTACACCCCTACATGGAACCCAATATATAAAACACTCCTTTTTCGGTATGGATTCCGATTAAATCTTGACGTCCCCTATGCTAGATCTGGTGGAGGTACAGAACTTGAGTTCCATATACTCGGTCTTAGATCTACTGAGTCGTAAGCCTTTCGATTACAAGGCCCTTCTTCACAATTCCGGCTTCTTATTTACCTCTTTTCGAGACTCCCTCACCAGAATTATGTCATCTGCGAAGAGCATGCCCCAAGGCACACCCCCTTGGATATGCCTAATGAGCTCATCCATAAACAGCATGAACAAAAAGGGACTCGGGGCAAATCTTTGGTGTACCCCAACTGTAATGGGGGTCTGTCTCCCCTTCCGATGTACGCACATTAGTTTTTGTGTGTGTATCCTTAATAAATTTGTTCGCGTGGTGAAACCATGAAAGAAATAATAAGATTGCTGATTGTATAGCTTTTCATTTGAAAATATTGCAAACATAAGGCTCATAAGCTATTTATAATCTTGGCAAAACAAATATAATTGCCATGACCCTGTTTTTATCATGGAACTTTATAAATGGGACCCATCAGTTTTCTGAGACATCTAGATCTTGTATGATGATTTTATCTAGTAGGATGACAGAACCAGAGGCAACCAGAGGCATGCCATTGTTGAAATTAGCTCACCAATGCCGTTACGTCTGTCCTCTTAGCAGAAAAATGTGCCAAGGAATAAATATACAGAAAATGAATATATAGGCCAGCATTTTGTACATTCAATGCCCCTTCAAACGAGAGATTGGCAGAGGGTAAGTGAAGAAGAACTAGAAGTCGAAGAAAGAAAGTGGGCTCTAGGTGTGGTAGAGGGATTATATACGTCTATGTGTTTGTGTGCGTGATGGGATCTTTTTGCTTGGTTTATCTTGTCATGGATGCAATTGTTGCACTCATATGTCCACAATACTATGTTAACATGAATTCCTAATTTTGTTCTTGCTCCATTCTTTTTTCCTTCTCTCTTTCTCCATGTTCATAGAGTTTGACATCTCCTGTTTTTTGGTTCATGCCATCAGGTCGGTTTGATGCTTCGTGGAATGGGATTTGACAGAAAAACATCCATCTACTTGGCATCTGGGAAGATTTATGATGCTGAGAGAAGTATGGCTCCATTATTTGAAATGTTTCCTCTTCTACAAACTAAAGAGATGCTTGCATCTGAGGAGGAACTTGCTCCATTTAAGGTTTATATGCTTTGCTGTTTGCTTTAGCTGTTATGTTATGATTCGGTCAATACCATTGTGCTTACTCTAGTTACTGCTCTAGAATTATTCCTCCAGGATGGCTGCAATAGATTACACCGTTTGTCTGCACAGCGAGGTATTTGTTACAACACAAGGTGGAAATTTTCCTCATTTCCTTATGGGCCATCGAAGATACTTGTATGGTGGACATTCCAAGACCATCAGACCCGACAAGCGGAAGTTGGCACAAATATTGGACAATCCTAATGTTGGGTATGCATTTCTTTCATTACTAAATTACTGGAATTTATGTACCGTTATTGGATGATACGGTCCTGTTGCATCTATTTCTATGCGTTATCCTTTTGTGAACGAGTAGGATAGTTTGTTATGACCCATTATTTGCCAAGCCAGCTTTCAGTGGTTTTCCCTTTTTTTTTCCCCCCTTTTTTTCTGGCTCTTTGAAGAGGCATTTGAAGGAAAACAATTGACTGAAAAGACGTTTGAAGAATAATATTGTTTCCCTCTTAGAGTGAAGGTCTCAATTTATTCGTGTCCAAAGAAAAGGGGGAGCTTTTAGTTGTTCCCAGTGGAAATAGCCCAATGACAAATGCAAGATTGTGGACAAATTGAACCTCCCAAGTAGGAAACAGTCTGTTTCATTCCCCATGTAAGCACTTCTTTAATGCTATCGAGAAATTGAACTGTAAAGTTAGCTGGAAATTGCTTGGATCACTTTAATTTCTTGCCTTCCCTTCCCCCCCTCCTCCACCCCCCCCCCCCCCCCCCCCCTTCCCTCTCTTCCTTCATCATTAAGGTGAACAAGGGCATTACAGCAGCGGGATACTATTGTTGGCATTTTCCCCTGTTCAAACACATCATCAAAGGATGATGGTGCTGTTTGAAATGGTGCAACTGCTTAATAACCAAGGTCGAATTTGATGTTTGGTGTCCAACGCAGATGGAAAGCATTTAAGCGGCATATGCTAAGCATGAGATCGCACAGCGATTCAAAGGGATTCGAGCTCAAAAGACCAAGTGACTCCATTTATAGCTTCCCGTGCCCTGACTGTATGTGCCGCGTCAATAAATCTGCTGATTCAAGGTCAACATTCCCCACATAATATGAAGTGGCCTGATTAAGTCGTTATGGAATTTCATTCTACAATTGCAGTGACCATGCCCTTTTTCCACAATAGCGATTCTTTCATTCTTTTGCCGGTCCCATTTGGTGGGAAACGTGCATGTTTCAGTCTTGGAGTTGTGAAAGTTTTGATTATTTTTTTTTTCTTTTAGGGGATAGGCCGAAAAGGGCTAGCATGATTTTTTGTACATGATGTCAAAGAGGATACAGTGCAGGCCTGCAGCTGCTGTATGTAACAAGTTGTGGGACCCAGATAGGAATTTGCTTCATACCTTGATTTGCCCCCTTTTTCTTTTGATTCCTTACTTTGTACATGATGTGATTTCGATAAGCAAGATTGTAGAAAACAGATATTTTTTTTTTTTTTTTTTTTTTTTTGTATATTGTTTTTCTGAATTCGATTAACGATTCTTTTATAGGTAAGCAAATGCTATTTTTCTCTTGAACACAAATCAACTGAAGGGATTCATGCCTCTGTCTTTTCTTTTCTTTTTGGGTTTTTCCCCCGGATAAGCGAGTTTATGGGTAAAGAGGTTTGAACTTAAGAACTTAGAATCTTAAGGTCTGGCGTTCTTTGCGATTGGTGCACAGGCACTTTGTACGTGTCTTCATACACGATAAATTTGTACATTTACCCAGCCGTTGGTTTCAGTTTGTTTATGCTTGATGTATCTGTTCCATTCCAAGGTACCATGACATTTTAGATCAGGAAAGGCATTTTTTTCTCTATTTTTTGGTTTAGGTGCAAGAAATAGGCGAGTTCTTTCTGTGTACTAAAAATAGAAATGATGAGTAATCAAGGTGAGGTTAGTTAAGAGGATTATAGAAGCGCAAGAAATGCTGAATTATAAATCAAAAAGTGTGTGGATCACAAAAAAAAAAAAATTCGAAAAGTACAAACTAAAATCACGATGGTCAATGTATTGGAGTTTTTAAGGTTAGTTGTCAACTCTGAAATATGTGTTCTCAAAATTTGAGATAAATTGAAATTTTTGGGTGCATACGATTCAAGCAATATAAATAGGACATATAAGAAGGTAAAACCCACAAAAACAATATTTCAAGTTATTTAGATAAGAATAAACATACCAAAACAAGACAAGAAAAGTCTTCAACCTCGTCGTGACTAGGTGAGTTGGGGTATAAGCAAGCCGAATTGCGAGCACCATTTTCTTTGAACTCAAGCTTGATAAGGCTTATGGACCTTAGTTTGAACCGAGTTTTTATCAAGCTTTCAAATCTTTACTAAAGCCTGGTTTGATAAGATATTAGTGTTGAATACTCAAGTCGATACCCGATCAAGCTAGAAGAACTCTATATCGAGCTGCATTATTCAAGTTACAATTGAGATATTGTTGAACCATTTTCGTCGACCGTGAATGAGCTCTTAACAAGCCCATATCGAGCCCTTGATGGACCATTATCAAAATTATTCGCGAATATTAAGGAGCCCGACACCCTTACTCGAATTCAGCTTGTTAAACTCATCAGTACTGCTCGAACTCAACTCAATAAGTTATCGAGCCCCCCAAATGAACAAGAACACTAACTTAACTTTCCTTGCACGGTCGTTGGTCAAATAGGATCACTTAGGAACCATTATTATATATAACCCCCAAATCAACTTTATTTTATGCCTTTAAACCACTTGCTTTCACTAATCTCCCAACCTGAATAAATTAAAAGGAGGAATTTTTTTTTTTTTGATAATTAAAAGGGGGAAATGTTCTTATAGAATAACAATATTTACATTGAAGGGGAACAAAAAGGGTTAGCATGTATTACTTACCAGATAAAAATGCAATTTTGTTTTCACCAAATAGTTTTGACGGTTTTGCTCCCAAAAAAAAAAAAAAAAAAGTGTTTTGACTATGGAATTTACTTCTCTTATGCTCCGTTTGTTTCAAGGAAAAAACACATTTCCGAAACTAGTTTTCTCCCTTTCCTTTGTTTGGCCCAGTTTTTTAACGGAAATAATTTTCCTAAGGAAAAACTTTTCCTTCAAATGAGGGAAAATGACTTCCCTTTTAAAAGAAAGGGAAGTCATCATTTCGAATGGCCCAAAAAATTTCGAAGGTGCAGATTCTGAATCTAGATTAGACCAAAATAAACAAGACAGGATCCTAGATCGCTAGAGGTAATAACATGGGACAATAATTGGATGAAAAATAATCAATCAGCTCCAAATCCTAGAGTAAATTACACGTATCCATTTATCATTTCAACATATATAATGGGATACCTTGATTTTAAATATTTTATTACTTGGATATTTTGAAGTTTTAAAATTTTATCATCAGGTGTTTTTCTGTTGAAATTCTGTAGATTTTCGTTCGAAAAATGCTAAAACGGAGTATAATTTCGAAAAATATATCATTATACTCGTTAGAATTTGATGGTCTTCGACAAGAAATGCTAACGTGGCATATTTAAGCAGTTTACATCAACATTCAATCAATATTTTATCTTCATTTGCTACAAATTAGCTGAAGCATTGACATAAGTTGTCAACATTATCATAAGTATATATTGTAGCATTTTTGTATGAAATTAATCAGATTCTATAAAAAATTCATCAAATTTCGGCTGGCGATAGAATATTTAAACATTAGAGTACCTCATTATATATATTGAAATGATAAGTAGGTAATAAATGCTCAAAACTCTGGATAACTTAGTAATAATTTCCTAGATAATTTTAATATATTGTATTGCTCCTTACGTTGTCCTATGACTAAGTATAAGACGATTAATAGAACGCGTTTCCCTATAAAAATAAACAATGAATATCATAAGGTTAGAATATGTTTTCCGTTGAAACAAACAACGGAAAGTTCAAGAGGAATCCCATTTTCCGTGGAAAACCTTTTCCAAAAGAAAATGTTTTCCCGGAGAAAAATACCTCCCTCGAAACAAACGGAGCCTTAATTTTTTTCTCTACGGGTTTGTTTGATTTTATTTCCTATTGTTCATTTTTGATTTATGAAAAATTAAAATTTTTTACAGTGTTAGTTTCAAATATATTAGAGGAACTATATGAGGCAAGTTCTATTAGGGTTTCAGACATTGTCTCTTATGCCCTTCTAGGTTAGTTTATGAGCCTAAGGGCCTTCTTGTCTTTTCCATGTCTTGTATGCTCTATATATAGAGCCTTCACATGTACATCTCTATGATTCAAAACACTATTATATTTACATAGGTGTTTTCTCATATGGTATCAGAGCCTTGTTAATAGACTCGGATTTTTTTTTATTATTTACTTCTTTGTTAGTTCTCCGTCTTGCAAGTTTTTCTTTCTCTTTCTTATTTTCTATTATGAGTAATTAATTCTTACTTATGGTAGTTAATAATCCCCCTCCCCTTCTTCCTCCCCTTCCCTCACGGCAGCCATGGTGCCGCCCAGTGACCTTGGTTACGCCATGCCGACGGTCGTTCGGTGGAGTGACCAACAGCCCTGTCTCGGCCTAGAACTGATCTCCCTCATATCGGATCTCTAAGCTTGGGACTATTCCTCAATGTACTAATGGATACTGGCATTGCCATCTCCGGCACTCCATTAGCCTCAACGAGGCCACAATTTTCTCAATTTTTTGGCTTGGGCATACCCACCTCCCTCCCCCCGTTTTCCCTACCAGTGATCGCAACCCTTGATCAGCTGGTCGGCCTCCTAGCACCGTGCACCACCGTTGGTGGCTTGGCTGTACTTGCCAAATTCGTGGGCCCTAACCATCTCGGTTTTGTGATCGGTGGTGAGGGGGCCACGGTTCTCTTCTCTCCCTCACTACAAAACCCTAATTTTTATAATAATAATCCTCTTCTTCTCCCTCTCTCAAGTATCACAAATATTGTTACTATTAAACTTGAAAACACAATGGATTACCCTGCTTGGCGAGAGCAATTTCTTATGATTCTTATTGCTCATCAACTCATGGGATACATAGATGGGACTTATCCTTGCCCTCTCCCTCCATAACACATGTCAATGGTTCTACCTCTCCTTATCCCGAATACTTAAATTGGATAAGAACGGATCAAAGCCTTCGCTCGTGTATTGCTACAACCCTCTCCCGACCTCTAATTAGTGACATTGTCCGCCAACCCAGCTCTAAAGCCATGTGGGATAGCCTTGTCAAATGATTTAGTAATCATTCACCGGC
The DNA here is from genome assembly GCA_018398585.1 of Simmondsia chinensis. NCBI lineage: Eukaryota > Viridiplantae > Streptophyta > Magnoliopsida > Caryophyllales > Simmondsiaceae > Simmondsia > Simmondsia chinensis. Next base: position 24,170,306 of record JAGTTD010000006.1, on the reverse strand, counting down.
CAAGGAATTTGAATTAAGAACTCGCATTATTAATATGCGTAAAGATTTCAAAACCATGGAATCATATCTTTCCGAATTAAAATCAATCGCGGATGACTTAGTTTCCATAGACTCCCCTGTATCAAATAGAGAACTAGTCCACTACACCTTCTCAGGCCTTCCAATTGAGTATGCCGCCTTTGGCACTCTTACTCTAAACACGTCTCCAACTCCTGATTTTGAACGACTTAAACGGCTATTCTAAATGAAGAAGGAGCCCAAAATCATCATCAAGGACGTACCCCCCGGAACAAACTCATGCTCTTCTGGCTGCAAGTACAAAAAACCAAGGATCTAACCCTGGTCGAGGTGGTCATGGCCGAGGAAACAAAGGCCGTAACCATGGCTGCCGTGGCAACCGAGCAGACCGATCTGGTGGAAAAAAATCACAAGCAATCATCGGGTCAACATGGGCAGCCCCACACGTTGCCGCCTCATTACCACCTCCCGAACCCACCTCCGCCCACTAACACGCCTGGCATCTTAGGAGCCGCTCCTCAGTTTTGTCAAATCTGCTCTCACACCGGCCATAGTGCTCTCTCATGCCCTCATCAGTTTGATCAGCACTCATTCCCATATTCCTCCCCTTCCTTGGCTGCTATGACGCTTGGTGATAATCAGGACTATAGTTCGTACCTGGACTCCAACACTTCCAACAACATGGCTTTTAACTCATGCATCGTTTATAATCCCCTTTTCTATATTGGTCATTAAAGTGTTTTAGTTGGAGATGGTGCTCTACTTCCAATTTCACATATCAGTTCCTTTAGCATTAAAACTCGAACTAAGTCACTAGAACTCAATGATATTATGGTTGTCCCTCGACGAACGCATAACCTTCTATCTATTAAACACCTTAGTCAGGATAATAATTGCTATGTTGAACTTGATTCAAACTTTTTTTTTTTGGTATAAAGGACAAGGCTACAAGGATCCCACTACTTCGAGTTCACAGTAACGGACCACTATATAGCTTCTCACCTCACACACTCAGCTTGGTTGCGCATACCCAACTTGGTGATCTTTGGCACTGCTGTCTAGGTCATTTAGGTCGTTCTATAATGGATATTTTACGGAAACGTTAACTTATTCCCCGTTCCCAGTTTTTTGGACTTTATTAGTTATTTGTTTGGGCAAGTCACATCGTTTACCTTTTCAACGTGTCTTGAATTCATTTACTACTTCCCTTCATTTAATTCATTCTGATGTATGGCGGTCACCAATTTCATCAACTTCATGCAATTAATATGTTTGACTTTACTCGCTTTACTTGGATCTATCCCATGCACTATAAATTTGAAGTCTTTACGATTTTTGAAACATATAAAGCGTTTGTTGTAAACCAATTCTCCACCAAAATCAAAATCTTCCAAAGCGATGGTAATCGTGAATTTGACCACAAATGAATGAATGACTTATGCAAACAACATGGTATACATTTCTGTCTTTCGTGTTGTAATACCCCACAACAAAATGGGGTTGCAGAATGAAAACATCGGCATATCATTGAAAGAGCGCCAACCCTTTTGATAAGATCTCGTCTGCCCTACCGTTTTTTAGGACAATGCGGCCTGTGCTAATTGTTTTTTGATCAACAGATTCCCTACCCCGGTTCTTCAAAACTACTCACCTTATGAAAAACTCTTCAAAAAGTTACTTGACTATTCTAGTTTTCGCATTTTTGGCCGTGTTTGTTTTCCAATCTCATGCCCCATGCCCCATGTAAGCTAACCCCTAGATCCATCCCTTACATTTTCCTAAGATACACTGCTCGGTACAAAGGATTTGCCTTGACCCTCAAACTGGTAAAATCAACATAAATTGCCATGTAAAATTTGATGAAACCAAATTCCTCTATACCGACATAGTTAAGCTCGCTCCCCCCAGACCCGGAAACCCCATGTCCTGTTGACCTACCCATTCCCCTCCCTTTCTTCCTGGCACCACTCATGGCCGACACTTCCAATCTCTACCCGGGTCGGGCGGTGCAACCCCAAGGGTCGCTAACCCAATCGACTCTAACCGGCTTTTGCTCCCCCGCTCTGGTTGGGTCTCCCCCGGTCACTGGGCAACGCCATGGGCTTGGGCCCACACCTGTCCTAACCCCCTCCCTCACCTCTGCCGCACTGCAGAAGGATTGTAACCAGCCCCACCGGCGCTGCACTGACTGAGCCTACCCCGGCAGCCACTACGACCTCATTGCGCCACGGTGCCCCGACACACCCTGCCAGCATTGGACCTTCGCCACCCCACTGCCCCATGGTACCCCTCACTGACTCTAAGTCTGCACTTACACCAACCAACCCCAACCGCACTTCTCCCCTAGGTCTGAAAATCAGGACCCCCCTCCACCGTAATCACTCGGGTCCTCTCCTTTACTTGCACGACCTCATAACCCACCCGCGCCGTCTAAGCTGCAGGGCTCCCCACTCCCTATCCAAAAAATTCATCCTATGAAAACACATTTAAAAGATGGAATTCAAAAAACCAAATATGCTCTATCCCTCTCATCGATAACTGTAATACAGGAACTACGTGTTGCTCACAAGCTGTAAAGAACCCTAAATGGTAGGAAGCCATGGTTGAGGAGTTTAATGCCCTTCTCCAAAATAAAACATGGGAACTTGTTCTCTTTGACCCAACCATGAATCTTGTAGGAAGCAATTGGAAATACAAGGTAAAATATAAGGCGGATGGCTCCGTTGATTGGTTTAAAGCTCGACTTGTTGCTTAAGGCTTTCATTAACGTGAAAGCATTGACTTCAAAGAAACTTTTAGTCATGTTGTTAAACCATCTACTATTCATTTTGTACGTTCTCTTGCTGTTACGAAAGATTGGCCAATTCGCCAACTTGATGTCAAAAATGCTTTCCTACATGGCTCACTCAAGGAAGTGGTTTATATGTGTCAACTTAAAGGGTTTATTCACCCTAAATTTCCTAACCATGTTTTCTGGCTGCAAAAAGACATAAGGGCTCAAGAAGGCACTGCGAGCCTGGTTCCAGCACTTTAGTTCTTTCCTTTACAATACAACAACAACAACAACAACAGTCCTAGTGCCATAGGGGCTCCTGCACGAAGCAGGGTCGGGGGGGGGGGGGGGGGGGGGGATGTATGCAGCCTTCCCCCTTCCGGGTGGAAGAGAGGTTATTTTTGAGGACCCCCATCCTGAAGATCGAGTCGTCATGAGAACATGGTATTCTGGAAACCAATGTTGGTTTTAAATACTGTCGTGTTGACCCATCTCTTTTCTTGTTTCATAACTCTGGTGATATTATCTGTCTTTTACTATATATTGACAACATGATCATCATAGGCTCTAACCCACGCTCTATAGACACACTCATCCACCACCTCTTACAACAATTTGCAATGAAGGACCTCGGTCCTCTTCATTATTTCTTAGGAATAGAGGCCAACCACAACTTACATGGATTTTTTCTATCTCAACATAAATACGCCATTGACCTTCTCATAAAACAGAACATGCATGAGGCCAAAACAATCAAAACACCCTTGCTCACTCATACCCACCTCTTCCTCACAAAAGGGGAGCTTTTACCTGATCTTACTGAATACCGTAGTGCTGTAGGCACCCTTCAATACCTTATCATGACATGACTGGATATATGCTATGCTGTTAATCTTGTCTCCCAGTTCATGCGTGCCCCCAGGTCTAGTCATTGGTAGGTTGTGAAACGAATTCTCAAGAACCTCAAAAGCATCCCCGACCATGGGTTGTCCATTCTCCCTAGTTCATGTACCTCGGTCATTGTCTATGCGGATGTTGATTGGGGAGGATGTCCTGATACTCGTTGTTCCACCACCGGTTATGCTCTTTTCCTTGGTCCCAATCTCATATTGTCGCGTGCAAAGAAACAGGAGACCGTTTCAACATCCTCCATTGAGTTGGAGTATCGGGTTGTTGCGCAAGCAGTTGCTGAAAGTGATTGGATTTGATACATCATGCATGACATCAGCATTGGCCATGCTGGCCCCATTACTATATCCTGTGACAATGTATCGGCTTCACACCTCCCCTCCAACCCTGTCTCTAGTGATCGCAATAAACATGTTGACGTTGACTTCCACTGCGTTCGAGAAAAAGTTCTCAAAAGGGATCTCCAAGTACACTACGCTCCCACAACAAAACAAATTGCTGATATTTTTACAAAAGGTCTTTGTCCAAAATCATTCCTCTACCATAATCATGCTCCCCGCTCAGGTTGAGGGGCCCTATTAGAGGAACCATAGTGGGCGAGTTCTATTAGGTTTTCAAACATTGTGTCTTATACCCTCCTAAGTTAGTTTAAGAGCCTAAGTGCCTTCTTGTCTTTTCCATGTCTTGTATGCTCTATATATAGAGCCTTCACATGCACATCTCTATTATTCAATTCACTATTATATTTGCATTGGTGTTTTCTCATAGCGTAAATAGTAGTAAAGGAAAAAAGAGGGATCATGGGAAAGGATGCGCATGTGGCAGGCGATATGCAGGCAGCGATGGGCAGGGTGCTGGCAGGTGGGCATTGGGCTAGTTGCGGAGGTGGTGGGGAGAAGAGGGGATTACATGTTGGAAACATGACACAAATGCATAACCAAAGTAAACAATCTTAAGAAGCTAAAGGCTAACTCGAGATGGGGATAGGAAAAAAAAAAAAAAACTCAAATTGACTGATAGAAGGACTTCAAATGGGAAGACCTCAAATAAAATACTATAGACCTCGAACTTAGGTAAAATGGACTATAGACAAGATAATTAAGCGACATAATGAAAGCGATGCATAGAAGAAAAAAAAAAACCGAAGGAAGTTGCCGCGACGTGGAATTTACCAGTCCCTAAGTCGTTTACGCCCTCGCAATAGTACAAACAGGATCATTAGGTACTCCGACTCTTAGGGTTAACACAACACCCAGTGCAAGAGTTTACTCTCCGGTGATGGGTTAGAGTGCATCCCAATTTTCTCAATTACCGGAGAATGAATGAATTTAGACAAGAGGAGAAAAGATGGAAAAGTGAATGATTTATGTGTTTTTCATGCCTAGAAATACTCCTTAAAGCACTCTTTTTATAGGCACAGAGCACCTATTACGGTAACCAGTTATGGAAAGATGGTGAAAATTTTGGCTTCAATATGGAGAGTCGGGGGATACGAAGGATTCAGGAATTCGATCTCAGTTAAGAAAACAATGGATATGAAAGGAAAGGTTGTTGAAACCCTCCAAAGGTGTTTCCCAAGCGTGATCTTGTTGTCATGAACTCGAACTCAGAGTATTAAATAAAAGACAACAATCCTAGTTCGAGCCTATAGCCTTGATTTCTGGCAAGTATAAGTGATTAGAGCTTGAGCTTGCAACCTTGAGCTCACAGCCTCGAGCTCATCCAAGAAGGAACTGCCTCGAGTTCCACTTTGCCACAACAACTAAAAATGCAATGGCTTAAGAACTAAAATTTCAGGTCAGAAAAAGTCCACATCGCACCACGAAGCACTAGCTAGCCTAGCGTGTGCATGTGTTTGGCCCACTAAGCCCACCTCTAGTAGGCCCATCTGACTCTACCCAGCCAAAGGTGAATGCAGTATATAAAATGACTTTCCTACCTCTAGAATTTCTGTGCGGCATACAATGCTTTCAATAATATAAACAAAACTGAAGCAAACAACCTATCAAAATCCAACAATCCCCCACATGATTCAATCACTGGGTAATGAGAATTACACTTGAGGATATCAATATCTTTTAGACTTGAATCGACATCTAGTGAGTATGCATGCCTTCGATTTTGACAAATAGTTCGTAGGGTGTGTTTCATGTATGAGGACGTACTGACTAGTGTGTGTACAATAGAAAGGGAGATAGAAGATTTCTCCATTACAGTTGGGGTACATCAAGGATCGGCCTTGAGCCCCTTTTTGTTCATTCTGGTTATAGACGAGCTCATTAGGCCCATCCAACGAGGTGTGCCTTGGTGCATGCTTTTCGCCAATGATATAAGTGGGGCAGCCTAAAGAAGAGGTAAATGAAAATCTGAAACTTTGGAGAACAACATTGGAATTGAAAGGCTTACGACTTAGTAGATCCAGGACCGAGTATATAGAACTCAAGTTTTGCACCTAAACCAAGTTAAGAATAGAAGATGTCAAGATTGGATTGGAGTGCATACCAAAAAAAGACTATTCTAAATATTTACATTCCATGGTGTAGTAGAACGGTGAAATTGGCGAGGATGTCCACAACTAGATTAAAGTAGGCTGGCATAAATGGAAGTTGGGCTTTGCGGTACTATGAGATAGAAAGTTCCCTTTAAAGTTAAAGGGAAAATACTACAAGACGGTAATAAGATTGGCCATGCCATGCAGTGCGGAGTGTTGGCCAGTCAAATGACATCAAACACAGAAGTTGAAGGTGGTGGAGATGAGGATGTTACGGTAGGTGTTTCATCACACAAGGAAGGATAAGATCAGAAACGGCATTATAAGAAACAAATTGGGCGTGGCCCCAATCAAGGATAAGTTGAGGAAGCAACGTTTACGGTGGTTTGGGCATGTTGGGAGGAGACCAACCATTGCTCCTGTAAGGAGATGTGAACAACTCCATACTGCATTTGGGAGGAGAGGGAGAGGCAAAGGCAGGCCAAAGAAGAGTTGGATGGAGACGATTTGACATGACCTCATCCACCTCAACGCAAATGAGGGGATAGCCCAATATAGAGCGGAATAGAGGGTTAGCATAGGTGTAGCCTATATAGCGGTTTAGGAGAGAGGAATGCAACCAAGATAGTATTAGCGCCTATAGGCTTATATGTATGCCTATTTGATTGTATTTATTGTTGTTCTATCGCTATGTTATTTTATTGCTATCGCTACTTCATGTTTCGTGCTTTATGCTATCTATGTGTAGTTGTTTTAATACTTCCCAGGTTGGGGTTCATCGAATACACGCTCCTTTTAGAGTAGCACCCTAAAGGGGTAAGGCTATGTCTATTCCACCCTTGAACCTGCATATGCAGGAACCCTTGAGGCACCGGGTCTGTTATTGTTGGTGTAGTTTATAGGGTGAATTTAATGAATTAAAAGTTTGAAAATACTTTGATTGCGATGAATAGTTTGGGAGTAAATGAGCAATGCCAGTTGCCAAGGAAAAGCCAAAACTACCAAAAGATGCCATTGCAGTTTGATATTTGTCTGATACCACACGTGCTTGCAACGTTAGAAAAAGGAGTTTCTTTACTCGTGCGTAAACAAGTTTGCCGGCATTTGTCAGCGAACGTTGTATTCTTTATATTTTAGTAATTAAATAAAAAAGAGTTTTCAAGAACAAAACCTAATTTAAAAAAAAATAATAATCAAAACCATAAATATGTAATTAGTAGTTCTACTTATTTTTTTTGACTTTATTGTTTAATAAAAATGTTCCATTTTATCCATTAGTAATTTTTAGAATTTAAAATAAATAAAAGTTGCGTTAGTCGTCAACGGTCACAGGGGGCTCGAAGTGGGACAGCGATGGCTCAATGGTTTTCGCTTACGGGGGCTTACAAATACTTCAACCGTTTCGATGAAAATCTCTCACCTTGCTCTTTGCTCCTAAGACTTTTTTGCTCTTCGCTCTAAGGCTCAAAATTTTGCTTTGCCAATGCAAATTTTTATTGCCGTTGTTGAACTTTTTGATCCATTTTTTGTATAACTTCTTTTCTAATTGTTTTCTCAAATCTTTATCCAAAAAATGATCCCGAATGGCCCGTTGCCAGTCAATTGTTATTTATCGGGAAGGAAATAGGGCGTAAGATAAAATTGCAAAACTAATCTCTAAAGATAAAATTGAGACAACATAATGAATAACTATGAGTTACATAAGGTGGTGACTTTTGAAATGATAGGACAATTTTTTTCTAAATAGTCCATTTGACACACTCTCTCTCTCTCTCTCTCTCTCTCTCTCTCTCTCTCTCTCTATATATATATATATATATGTATATATATAAACACGCACACAAAAAAGCAAAAGCAACATTTTTAGTGCCACAATGGCTCCCGCCTAAGCAGGATCTAGAGAAGTAGTTGTACGCAGCCTTCTCCCTTCAAAGTGCTATCCTGAAGAAAGGCTAACCTTGTATTCCGTTGACAAACTGAAGCTCCCTTGACCACGAAACTTCTCAACTTCGGTCATAATTGCGGACGTCATATTATCAAATCGAAATAAATAGGGCTCTGACACCAATTTGTGCGGATAAATCTAGAACAAACTGATATGTTCTAATACCAATTTGTTAGGAAAATCTTGATGCGGAGGCATAAACCCTAATCACTTTATTCGATTTAAATAATATGACTCACACAAATGAGAAGTAAACAAATATATGAGAACGAAAGAACAAACATTAACGCACAAGGATTTACGTAGAAACCCCTTTACAATTGAGAGGGGAGAAAACTACAGGCGGAGATGGAGATTCTTTATTGATACTTGAATGGAAGAATTACAACGACACTTCCTCTGAATGAGATCTATGAAATAATTACAATCACTTTCTCTTAACTCTCGTAGCACTCGAATAACTGAATTGGAGAAATTACGAAATCACCTTTCTCTTAGCTGTAGCGGCCCCTCACTCTAAATTGGATAGATGTGACGTAAACCCTACGTCCATATTTATAGGGCCGTGAAAACGTGCTTCCCGATCGATCGGGATTTCACCGATCGATCGACTGCCTTACTGCTGCCGTCCTTCTTTTACATAACTTTCCCGATCAATCGAGCTTGACCCCAGTCGATTGGCCTCCTCACTGCATCTCTTCCTAAAATACCAAGTATTTTGAGACATAATCCTAACATTCCCATACCTTTATCTATCCTAAAAAAGTCTAACCTCGTATTCCGTTGATAAGTCTAATTTAGTATACGATTATTTATATCATTTTAATATATTTTTAACCATATTTATCTATCCTCACGGCTTCTCTTGACCTATCCGCTATTGATAAGTCTAATTTAATATATGATTATTTATATCATTTTAATATATTTTTAACCATATTTGCATCAAACTTCTATCACTTTCGCTCGGTTTTGCTCGTTATGAACTATTTTGTTATTCTTTTGTAAAAACACATATTTTATGCTAAATTTGGCAAGGTTTTATCATTAACATTAACAGCTAAATGCAAGATACATCAAATTAAGGCAATAAAATAGCAAAGATACTATTAGATCGGCAATAAAGACTGGGAGAACTCAACTCCTGAACCAGGCTCGCACTTTAAATTTTAAATGGTGGATCTTTCTTTTCTATTTGGTTATCTCATAATCAATATTAGAATCGTATTCAAATTTTTATTCAACTACTAATTAAAATTCTAATCGTATTAGACTTCTTTAATTATCCAACCTGTGTAATCTAATCCAATGGAGATCTTATGTGAATTGTTTTGTTCAAATAATTCAACTATTGAATTTTCTAATCATATTAGATCAATTTCAAATATTCTCCTACATAGTGAAATCAAATATTTCATGAAGTTATTTAAATGGCTTTATAACTCTATTAAAATCATTTATAATATTAAACTCATTTAAATAAAATTAAACACGTGAACAAAATTTGATAAGTACCCTGTTATCAAACTATATTTAATAAAATTACTCACAATCTAATAAGGTTGGAGTAATTGATTGTACTTCCAAACATTTTAGAATTGATTATCACATAGTCCTGGTTGGAATCTCATTCTAATTAATAATTAATTTATTTAAATTTTTTTTTACTTAATCTTGTATCTAATCTCATTGGATATTACTTGTGATAATATAAATATTTCAACTTAAGCAAACATCTAATCTTGTTAGATATTCGAAGTGATGTTGTATATATCTAAATTATTCAATGATTTGGATATGTAATCCTGTTAGATTATTTAGAAATGTATTCCCACTAATTTAATTAAAGTCATCCCAACTTAAACAATTTAAATTTAATGAATTGACAATCTAATTATTAAACTCTTTTAATAAAAGCAATCAGTTATTCTTTTGTTAAACTAGATTCTCAATTTCTCTAATTCGCGATTCTATTTATGACGTCTTACTATGCTTAATAATAACCTTATGCTTACTATGAATATAATTAGAGGTGGATCTAATACCAATTGTTAGGAAAATTTAAATTATGAAACTTAATTTATCCTGAATTGGCAAGATCAGGCGTAGCAGAAAAATATTTAAAGTTTTTTAGTTTCAAATCTAAAGGACCTTTATTCTAATACATACATAACGAATATAGAATATCTAATCATAATAAATGAGAAATTAAAGAATAAATAGAAATGTGAAAATTAAAGGAAAGCTTAAAAGAAAAGAATAAGGTATACCTAAATCGTAGATCGCAATTGTTTCCAAGAAGGAATCATCAAGGCTGCGAGATCTTTTCTCCGCAATGATCCCTTGACACTTGGAGTGTGGGCTCCAAAAATGTTTACTATGAAGAATTTCATAAAGAAATTCCTCATTTTAATTTCTCCCAAAAATCAAAATTTTTGTGAAATATTAGATTGTTAAACTGAGCCCTTAAGACCCTTATTTATAGTAGTCCCTAGTACAAAACATTCCTCAAAAGGTCGATTTGTGATTTGATAAGATAAGTTAAAAATGATTACGTACTACACAACAAGATTCGCCTTTGAAAATTTGCAATTTTAATTGCCACTTGTCAGATATCCATTGGCCTAGATCATTATGCGTAGATTGGTATCCGGTCTCCTAGCGCTTGGCGCATCACAACAAGCCACGTGCCAGGCGCTTATTCATTCGCGATGGATGCCGCAAATAACGACGTAGGGTGATCCACAGCGGCACGTGTCACTTCCTGATTGGTGGTGTTGGTGAGACACAAATCTTGACTTGTGCACACGTTTTTTTTCCCTTTTTTGTTTAAATTCTCACATGTATAAAATTCATCTCCTCAATATTATTTGGCAAAAATAAATTTATTAATCTTATGAATAAATAATGCATCTCATAAATTTTATTTAGTGAAATAATTTTTTTCATCTCATAAATTCATTTTAAATATTTTCAACCGGTGTACTTCTAGAGACTTGCAAAGGGATCTCAGGACAACTTAATTCTAGCTCCAAATGGGTCCAATCTAATTATCCACACTTTGATAATATTGATTATCATTTAGTAACATTTAATTTCACTAAATAAATATTACTGTACTCTAGAATCAAATATCATTATCCAATAATTCCCAAATAACTTTTCTTATGACAATCATCCCCTCTATTAGTTGTCTAAGAGAAAAAATAACAATAACAACTATTGTTATTTTTCTTACATCTTTCACCGTAGTTCCCAACTCGCCCTTCTTAAACAATTCATTAATAAAGAAAAACAATTTCCATAGTAAATTCAAATTTCAAACATATAGAATACTTTGGCCAAAGATTCTCGAATCTGTTTGTATGCTTGCAAATCCACTAAGGGGATATCTTTATCTCATAAGAGACTATAGATTTGACATGAAACACCTATTCCCGCTACTCTTTATGACATCCAAATGCACATAAGATTTAGGCCGCATGTTGTGGCTAATCCTTTTGACACATCAAAGTAACGAACAATCTATGCACAAGTTCAGACTATTTTCTAGTCACTTACAAAATAAATTATTTTTGATAACAATAAACGAATAACTTAGGTGGTCCTACTTAGTGTTCCAATCATATCGAGACCACCAATATGGTACTCTTCGATCCCTATCCACATGATCAAGACAAGTCATCTAAAGTATCATATTATAGTCTTATTAAGCAAGTTATCTAAACTCATCACTGACTACAAGCATATAATTTGACAAATATCATAAATTTGATTTAAGTCTATCCATGGTTCAATCTCATTAACTACTTAAACCAAAATTAACGTGTCATCTTGGACAGCGTCCATCTCATGGAACCTTTAAGGAAACAATCACATATACATTTGACCCGTAAACCATAATCAGACGATAAATAAATACAATAATTTTATTTATTTAATATTTAAAACCAACTGATTGGGTTTTTCCAGACACCAATTCTGAAAGTTCCCACATCCTATCATAATGGGAGCTCGGAGGTATTCTGCTAATCCTTCTCGAGATCTTATGCCACTTGGGGGGGCATTCGAAGGCACATAAGCTTGTGCCAAACTTACCCCTCCAAGATCAATTGGCCGCCCTTATCGAGCAAATGTATAAGCTAGGCCTTACAAGGGTTAATAGACCCTTGTATAGTAAGCCATACCTTACATTGACTAGGATTACCCTTTTCCTCAAGGATGCAAAATCCTTGAGTTTACCCTTTTCTCAAAAGAAGGAAGCATGTCTACTTTCAAGCATTTTGCGAGGTTTTAATTGCCAATGTAGGGAAGTGCCTAATTACCCATATTTGAAATTGAGGTTGTTCCCTAGTTCCTTGACAGGGACTTCCTTCCAGTGGTACATTAGCTTATCACCTAATTCCATCTACTGTTTAATGATATGGCCATGCAATTTAAGGCCCGGTTCCCAAGGATGAAACTTGAAACCTCTATGTTAAACTTTGCTCGAATGAGACAAAAGCAAGGGAATTTGTGGAGAATTATATTAACCTATTCAAGAGAGCCAAGTTGAAGTTCACAATGGCTCTTCATGAGGTTTTACACGCCAAGCTTGCCGTAAATAGCTTGGATATTAAATTTAGGAAGAAATTTGAAGGCTTAAACTTCATAACTCTCCTCTAGCTGGTAGAATGTGTTGCTAAGTATGAGTTTGTTTCAAAGGAAGAAAGCCTTAAGAAAAATAGCGTGTATGGAAACTACATACTTCATTCGATGGATGAGGAAGAATATCAACCTTACGAAATTGACATTACTGAGTACATCAAAGGGCCTCCCATGCTTTGTAATCATTTGGTCCAGAAGGATATCAAAGCTTGGAAGTCCTACCAATCCCAAGACTTAAGAAAGTACTCATCTGACCTCTCACGAGCCAATGTTATATTTGATTGGCTTAAAGTGAATAGTAAGCTCAAGATTAGGGAAAAACACAAAAAACCTAACCCCAATTCACTAAAGGGGGAGGTGTACTATAAATTGCATGATTTGTCTACTCACTCGATGAAGAACTGCATAATCTTTAGAAACATGGTTCAAGATGCCATTGAGGTAAGGGAGTTAATCTTCCCTAGAGAAGGACAGACGGGTGTTGACAAAGACCACTTTCTTAGTCCTCTTAAATTTAAAGTTATTAATACCCTCATTAAGAATGATAGGGGTATTGTTTAAACTGATCATTTTCCTCGTTTCAGGAAGACAATGGTCTTGACTTATACTCAGAGGGCAAGGGTTGCCAATAACTTGTTCCATAGGTTGGTGCTCAAGGGACTATTAAGGTTTCCATCATCTGAGCGTGTGTTGGATGATAAGATATGTCGTACGCATATCACTGAGCTTTATCCCACAAACAAATGTTTGGTCTTTAAGAACTTGCTGATTAAACTCCGCAGCAAGTCGGCCATCTCACTATCAGTGGCTGAGGAATTAGCTATAGAAATCATTAGTGTTCTGGGGCACACCTTAAGCATAAAGAATTGAGAAAGGATATCCCATAACCTGGAAAGGGTGTCCTACAAGGTATTCAGCCATTGTTACGGGAAAATACAAGTGATAATGAGGAAACTCAAGAAACTTCCTCAATATATTTCTCCTGCAGATCCACTCTTCGAATTGAAGATGCCATTTGAAAAGTCCCACATGTATGAGAGAACTAAAGACTCTGCTTCAAAGGCTCAAGTGATCATGAGGACTAGGCACCTAAAAGGGATTCCAAAAAATCACCTGATCAATGTAGACACCCATCAGGGACCACAACAGTCAGGATAACAACTTTCACGGGTTCATTTAGGTAACGTTTGGAGGAGGAACCACCTCGAGCATGAAGATAAATGTCCTTCCACCCTTACACGAACTCAAAAAAGGAGGCTACTTCAAATGAGAGTGGCACAAAGAAGAGCATTACTAGACACTTGCTTGGCTAGGCTCTCTGATGAAGAGTATTTAGGAATGTTTGATAATGTAGTTTAGTTTCAGCCTTATATGCTATAAATTTATCCATCGGTTCATCTTTATAATTCAAAATAAATACAAGCAATATCTTGAACAATCATCAATAAAAGTGATAATGTATCTCTTTCCTTCAAGTGTAGGGGTACATTTAAAATCACATAAATAACTATGTATTAAATCAAGTAGACTCGCATTCCTTTACACTGAAGGAAACGGTAATCTTGATATTTTTGTGAGCATACAAGTTCTAAATTTATCATTAACTTTATTAACGTATGGAATTAAGTCCGAATTAGAAATATCCTGCATTTGACAAAAATTAAGTGTCCAAGTCTATAATGCCAAAGATAAGAAAATCAAGCATATACACTGAACTAACCATATTTTTGCTAACGAGGAATCCAGTTACTTGGTAAACCCTAGCGTATGTAGCAACCCACACATCGCATGAACCAGTTAATTCAGATATTCCTTAGGAAGAGGTTCAAGGGGGAATCGAACTCTAGATCTTTTGGCCAAAAATAAAACTCTATCCACTGGTGGGCACCGAACTAACCATTTTATTCACATTAAGTTTAAATATTCCTTCATACATATAGCCTTTTCCCACAAAGGCACTACCCTTAGATGGGATGAACTTATTGGCCTCAAAGACCAACTTAAAATTGAACTTGTTAAGAAGGCTACCAGATACAAGATTCTTTTTAACGTTTGGTGCAAAACATACATCAGTTAAGGTAAGTGTTTTTCCTGCTGTGCAAACCAAATCAATTTTTCCTTTACCCTTAAATGGTATAGTCGCACCATTTCCCATAAACAAGACTGACCCATCATCTATGTGCTAAAAAGTTTTAAAGAATCCCCTATCTTTGCAAACATGCTTTGTAGCCCCTAAGTCAACCCATCAAGACTCATCGTCTCGAACGAGATTGATCTCGAAAATCACTGCCATTAAATTATTTTTCTAATTATCATTATGACCCAGCCCCTGCCTCTCTTATTCTTGAGGTGGTAACAATCCTTTTTCATATGACCAGGCTTGTAACACTCCCAACAAATAAGCTTGTGCATCTTTCCTTCACGTTTTTCTGATAAGTGTCGAGTTCGTTTTGGTCCTTTACTTGACTGGCCTTCTTCCATGACATTGATTTTTCCAATGTCCTTCGGCGATCCTTATTCCCATCCTGTAGCCTGTAACCTTCCTCGATACGGAGATGGTTAGCTAAGTCCATAGACAAATCTTCCTTCTTATGTTTAAGTGCTTTTTAATATATCTCCATGAAGGAGGAAGTTTATCTATTAAGGAGGAAATGGAAATGGTTTCATCCATGTTCGTGTTATATTACTTAAAATGATTTAAAATCCTTTCTATTTCATGAAATTGCTCAATAAAAGAATGATTATCAACCATTTTATAATTATGGAATTGACTCATAAGAAATTTCTTACTTGTAGCATCTTCTTTCATGTACCTAGTTTCAAGAGCGTCCCACAATTCTTTAGCGGTAGTCATGTTGGAGTAGATATTGAAGAGAGCATCTGGCATACAATTAAGGATATGAACTCTACAAATGTAATCGTCATTCTCCCATTTGAGTCTCGCACGTTGCTTGGCCAAGGACTCATCATCGATTGGAGGAGGGGGGATTGTTGGATTCAGAACATATACCACAATCAAAGTTATGATCAAAAAGTGCACCTTTCTTTGCCAACGACGGGAATTTACGCAATCAAAACAGTCAAGTTTCATAATGTTTGCAATCATCTCTCATAAAGAAGAAGCCATTTAAAAAAAAAAGTCTTAAGATTGTCAGTAAAATATGAAGAAACACACAAATGACGTTTGGGAAATAAGAAAATAGGCATCAATATCAGCCACCAATTTCAAGGCACGTAGTGAACAATTTTCCTTAAAACTTATTTCTTGAATGCCGAAATAGTCTAAGGGATACAATGAAACCCAACAACAAAGTGTGAGTGAGAGCATAGAGAGAGGATTGATAACCAAGACTTATTAAGAGAAAGAGAGAACGAATTGTTCAAGTTCGCTCCAAATACCAAATGAGGGGATTTATATAGAATTCTATTGTCTCTTGGGAAGAGACACATCATTAAACACACGCTTTTAATCAAGAGACACATCACTTCAAAATTTTTAAATTAATTTCCAAAAATTATAAAAATGGCGTGGAAGATAACAGTCATAATCGCTTTGTATGTTGACACACAAAGCTTTGTGTCGACTCATAGAATCCGTTTGTTGACACACAGGCTTATGCATCGACACACAGACTCAAACTTTGGGTTCTGTAAGTCCGTGTGTCAACTCACAGAATCTATATGTCGACACACAATCTCCCGAAAGCATTTCTGCAAAATGTGCCATATTTAAACCAAAATATACAAGTAAATATCTGAAACACTTTATTTTGAAAATGAATCAACAACTGCACGCCAAAGTCAATCCCGAAATTATAGAATAAGACCTAACAAAACCAACTAACCAAGATCCCCTAGAAATACCAAAAGCCAAATCCCATGCTTGACGATGGTCTACGAGAGCCTTGTCGCTTCCGACATTCATTTATTTCCTTGGCAAGTTACCCACGCCTATCATGTTTTGAAGGGTCCTAATGATGACTTCATCTTCCCCATCAAATTGAAGACTGAGCTTACATTCGAGTTTCCAAGCTCGTTTAGCAGAAGAGCTTGACTTGAAGTCCGAAACGAATTCTTCTAAAGGTGTCGTAACTTTCTGGACCTTTTGTCTTATAACCTCCACTCGAACCAAGTACTCTTTTCTTTCTTTTTTTCTTGATTACCTGAACTTGGCTTTTTGAATCTTTTTTCATGAAAAAAATCAATTAGATGAAATGGCCCACTAGAGCTATATGTTCCTACTATACCTTAATTTTTAGATGACCCGTGACTTTTGTCCAAGTTTCATATTATCTCTTAAGGCTAGTGGTTTTGCTCTGGGTTCTTTGCACTAGGCATTGTAAAACATTCGTTTATGTTCTTCACCTTTTTTTTTTTTTTTTTTTTTTAAAAGGCCACTTTCATGTACCTTTTGATAGTTACAAGTACTTTTCAATGTTTCATTTTTCATAAAGTTCACTTAAAAGTAAGATATAAATTTAAAAAAAAAAAATTCAGAATCTGAACTATGCCTTAACCTAAAGTTCAGATGCAGCACTATGCTTTTTTAATTTAGCAAATTATATTGAAACCTTTGAACTTTTAATTTAACACTACACACTCCTGAAATTTATAGTTAAACACAACTTACTTTTGTACTTTTTGTAAAATAGTCTTCTAAATTCTATAATTAGACATAATTCTATCCCTTTAAACTTTCCAATTATACTTCACACCTTACAACATCAATATTGACAATATAATCTACGAAACTATGTTCTTTAACCAAATTACCCCAACATATCAAAACTAGAGGCAGAGTTTGTGGAAAATATTTTTGGCTGAAGCATTGAATCAGTATCTCTCATCTCACGACCCCCTCTGTCTTGGCATGCACCACCCCATCGGCCTGCTCGCCGACGACAACCACCATGCTAGCGACCCCTTCAATGACAAAGCCCCATCACAACAACCACCATGCCGGTAGTAGCGACCTCCACCTGCACCAACACCTACTTAAACCTAACCTTGACCCTAACCCTCATCCTGCCCTTGCTCCTAACCCTAACCTAGTGAACCCTAACCCTAACTGAGGCCGACACCACCATCGGACCAAACCATCGGCTAGCCACTATCGGACTGGACCGGACCAACCACCACCCTCACTTCACCCTACGAAAACCTAAACCCCAAAAACTAACCAAAACCTAACCCTAACCCACCACCAGACCGGACCACCACCATGCCAGCCACCACTGGACTGGATCACCACCAAGCCAAACAACAGCGAACCGGACCACCACCACCACCCTCACCCTCACCCTCACCCTCACCCTCACCCTGCGACACCTTGAGGGTGATGTGCAGACGTCAAATGAGGAGCCTCAAGTGGAGCTTGTGGTTGAAACAGCACCCACTGAAGGTACACTCAACCCTTTGTCTTTTAAGGTTAATGCTACAACATCCAGATTGCCTGATGACACACCTGATATAGTGAAGATGATGTTTGATGGGCCTAACACAGCTAATAAACACATCAAGCCCCTATATGTCAAGGCCAAATTTGATGGCATTTTGGTGAATAGGGTCTTGGTGGATAATGGCGTAGCCATCAACATGTTGCCTTCATATATGTTGGGGTCATTTGCAAGTCTCGGGAAGACTTAATCACTTCAGATGTGGCAACCTGTGGCTTTTTTGGAGCTACTACCAAATCTGAAGAAGTCATCCTGATTGACTTAACTGTTGGCAGCTTAAGAAAGCTGACAGCTTTCTTTGTGGTGGAAACTAGCGCAAGCTACAATGCTTTGCTCGGTAGAGATTGGCTACATGCCAATTATTGCATTCCATCTTCACTTAACCAGTTGCTAATCTTTTGGAACCATAATAAATATAAGGTTGTTATCACTGATAATAGGCCATTCATGGCTTACTCCGACGACGTTGAAGCTAAATTCTACGAAGATGGCGTGGGGCCTCTAGATGTTGGAAGGACCACACCACAATTTGCCCAACAGTAGGACATGATAGCCATCCTTGACAGCCCACTAATTGAAGCAGAGGTTGGTTAAGCGAACGTCGAGTCTAAAGACTCTAATTCTGGGATGCATGAGAGCCCTTCTCGACAAAGGATATTTCCAAGGAACTCTAGAACCCTAATGTGGAGGCACCAAGACCTCCTAGTATTGGCCCAAGAGGCCATTTCCTCAGCATTAGCAAGGCTTGTGGCCTGGCACAGTGAGGATCTAGATTGAGTAGCCATTCAATTGTTTCCAAGTCCATACAACATAGAAAAAAGGGATGGAGCTCTCAATTTAAGAGCGACACTAGCCAAAATGGAGGATATAAGGGCTGAAGTCCAAGACCCTCTTCTCGAGGTTAATTAGGTTTAGTAGAAGACCTAAGACCTACTTCTCTATGTGCTATGGTTTCTGAGGATTAAAGAGAACAGTACCTAACTTTGCTTCACGAATTCAAGGAGTGCTTCGCTTGGAACCATCATGAAATGTCTGGCTTAGATAGAAAGGTAGTTGTGCATAGGCTTCCCATTAAGCTAGGCTCGAGGCCCATCATTCAGACCTAGAGAAGAATGTCCCAAGGGGTCATTGATTTGGTTAAGGAAGAGATTGAAAAACTCTTAACTCTTAAAGGCCAAATTCACCAAAATTGTCAGGTATGTTGAGTGGCTAGAAAATATTATCTCAATCATTAAAAAGAATGGCAAAATCAGGCTCTGTATTGATTTCAAAGACCTAAATGCACCCACGTCAAAGGACAAATATGCAGTCCCTATCGCTAATGTGCTCATTGGCTTAGCCTTAAGGAATGAGGTTTTGTCCTTTATAGATGGCTACTGTGGGTACTATCAAGTTATGATTAATTTTGAGGACACTTACAAAACATCATTCAGGTGTCCTGGTCAATAGGGACATTTGAATGGATGGCTATGGCCTTTGGTTTGAAGAATGCTGGAGCCCTATGAAAGAGCCATGAACATTGATTTTTATGACCTTATTGGCAAGACCATGGAAGTATATATAGATGACATCATGGTCAAATTAAAATCCCAAGTTAAACACATGAAGGACTTGAAGAGTGCATTCTTTAGAATGAGGACCCATAACCTCAAGATGAATCTATCATTTTTGGCATACAAGCTGGAAATTTTCTTGGTTTTATGGTGCACCAAAGGGGCACTAAGATGGATATTAATAAGACTATGGCCATCCAACAGGCCAAACCACCTTTAAACCAAAAGGAGCTTTAACATTTCTTTAGGGTAACTTTTTAAGATATTTTATCTTGAATGTGGCAGGGAAAGCTAAAATCTCCTCTCCACTATTGAGACTCAAGTCTGAAAAAGACTTTCAAGTGGGAGGAGCCATATTAAGTAACATTCGAGGCCATCAAGGAGTACTTGATTAGGCCACCAGTACTTATTCCACCAAAGCAAGACAAGCCTTTGAAGATCTATGTCTCTGCTTCTGAGGAATCTATTGGTTGTACAAGACAATGAGCAAGGTTTTGAACAGGCTGTGTTCTATCTTAGCTATTGCCTAAATGAATGTGAAATAAAGTATTCCTCAATTGAAAATTGTGTCTGTCGTTTTGTACATCAACAAAATTGAGACATTATTTCTTGGCGCTTACTATATATGTGGTTGTCCAGATAGATATCCTCAAGTACATGCTATATAGACCTTTTCTAAAAGGGAGACTGAATAAGTGAAGCTTAGCTTTACTTCAATTTGAGTTGGTTTATGTCTCACAAAAGTCAGTAAAGGGACAAGCTTTAGCATACTTTTTAGCTGACCACCCAAACATTCATACTCGCTTAAACAATGAGCTAGAACAGCTTCTAGTGGAAGAATTGATTCCTTGGAAATTGTTCTTTGATGGTTCGAGGACTAATTCAGGTGTTAAAGTTGGAATCCTGATAGAATCCCCTAATGGAAGCATCACTAAGTTGGTTGTCACCTTGCTAGGCAAATGTTCCAAAAATATGGCAGAGTATGAGGCATTAATAACTGGCCTCCAAACTCTTATGGAAATGCAAGTCCTCAATGTTATCACCAAGGGGTATTCGCAGTTGGTAATTTGTCAAGTGAAGGGGGAATTTCAATGTCTAGGTGATACCTCGAATTGATACCTATCAATAGTACAAAAGCTATTTAGTAATTGCGATGGTAATTTGAACATATTCCTAGGTAATAGAATCAGGTAGCCAACAACTTGGCTCAGTTGGCATTTGGGTACAAATTGCCTAGAACTTGGTGTGAAGAAACCATGGTCAACATGACTGGATCATGACATTGAGTACGCTGAGTCCTCTACCCTCATAAGTGAAGACACGCCAAGTAGACACTTGGAGTACTATGAGGCGAATCAAACTGTCTTAAGTAAGCGAGAGATTGGCGGTTGCGTTTGTTGGATTACTTTAAGAACCATCAAGATTACATCAAGGATAAAAAAATGAAAATGGGAGGTTTTATTTGGATGGTGAGTATGGCGAGTTATATAAAAAGGGACATTAGTGGTATGCTTCTCAAGTGCCTTGACTTAGATGAAGCAATGCTAGTACGGTAGGAGCACACGAGGATTTTTATGGATCCCCTCCAGATAGCAACAAAATGCATTGGCTCATCAAGCGTTATGGCTACTAATGGCCATCAATGATGGATGATTGCATAAAGTATGCCAAGGAATGTAGAGCATGCCAAAGACATGGGCATGTGATACGAGTCCCTGATGCTGAGTTGCATGCTATTGTCAAAACCATGGTCATTTAGGTGTTTGGCAACAGACATCATGGGGGAGATTAACCCTCCTTCTAGTAAACATCACTTTTATATTCTAGTAGCTACTGACTACTTAACAAAGTGGGTGGAAGCTAAAACATGTAGGAATATCAATCGGCAAGATATGATTGAATTCATCAAAGAGCACATCCAGTGGAGGTTTGGTATCCCATAAACCATCACAGTGGACCATACTAGTGTGTTTAATGGAGCTGAGGTTAAGGAGTTTACTAAGAGTTTCAATATAGAAATCTTGAACTCAACAACTTAATATGCTTAGGCTAATGATTAGGCAGAGTCAACCAGTAAGATTTTGAAGGCCAACATTGAGAATATGATAGAGGATAATCCCAAGAAGTGGCATGAGCTGCTACTAGATGCCGTTTGGGCTTACAGATCCTCTAAATTAGATGCAACTCTGGCAACTTCTTTCCATTTGACGTACTGCCATGATGCTCACATGATGCTCACAATGGAAGTAACATTTCAGTTAATTAGACTAGCTCATCAAGGGAGGTTTTCTGAACTTGAGTATGAGCAATCCATGATGGACAAGCTTACTAATTTAGAACAAGTACGACTTGATGCTCTTCATAAATTGAAAACTCAAAAGAAGAGGGTTGCCAAAGCCTACAACAAAAAGGTTAAACCTAGGTCTTTTGACTTAGGGGATCTCATCTAAAAAGTGGTTTTACCCATTGGTCAGAAGGATCAAGTCTTTAGGAAATGGTCCCCAAACTGGGAGGGCCCGTTTAGAGCCATAGAGATATTTAGAGGTAATGCCTGTTTAGTCTAAGACTTGGATGAAAGGACTCATTCAAGGGCTATTAATAGTAGGTTCTTAGACCATCAATTTGGGATTCCAACAAGGAAGTCCTTAAGTATAGATTCCTGGAGCTATGGGCTCAGTTTTAATGTCAGTGCCTGGAGGATCAACCTCATGATCCTTAGGTGAGATAAAGGAAAAGAAGAACCACCAATATGAGAGATGTATTGAACAAAATGTGTATTTCATTAGTTCTGGAAAGAGTACATTGCTCACATAAAAACGAAAAAATATCAAGTAAGTAACTTGTAGAACAAAAATCTCTTTGCAAGTTCTAAAAATATCAAAAGAGTTGAGTTCTAATGCTCAATAAAGATTCTTCTATTGGAAATAGTTGGTTGGTTGTGTCATTAAGTTCATGATCAAGTGAAAGGGCTTCTTCTTGAAAGGTTTGGTTGTTTTCCTCAGCCTCCATGGTGGTCTCTTCGAGTCCTCCAACCATTGAACTCAGAGAGGTATGTTGTTGTCTCAATGAGAACCACTCTTCTTTAACATGAACTAACCTCTCCTCCAAATGATGGATCTTGTCTTTCAGACTTCTGATCCCTTAAGCTGGGTGGTCCCCGATCCTTCTTACTGTTAAGAGCTCTTCAAATAACAACTGTAAGCCACCTAGGATTTTTGAACACCCAAGGTTTCTAATGGCATCTTAGTAATGTTGTTTCCTCTGAAGAAGGACTGGGACCTCTCGATTCACCCTTAGGAATACCTCCTCACTGACTTTGAGTTCCCTGGCAATAGAGGAAGCCACACTTGGATCTTCTTTTAGGGAACTTACTAGGGAAATGGCCTCCTGAAAAGTGACCCCCTCAGCTAGGGTTAGACAGGGAGATGTGTGATTTCTCTTAGCCATTGGAGTTTGGGGAATTTTTGGTCTAGTTGTTGGAAAGCCAATCTACCACTTGCTCTAAAATTCTCTAGTGGAGAAGACATTTCCCTATTCTTAAGGAAGGAATGGTTCTGGGAGAAGTAACCTGCAAAAGGTTAACAACAAAAGAGAGAGGCAAAGTTTTGGCTTTAGGAAACAATCACGGTTGAAAAGGAATGCCCCTACCTTTGAAGCCTTAGTCCGAGGCAAGGAAGGCGCTGCTTCTAATAGAGCTGTAATGGGAATTGCTAATGTTGTGTCCATCATTGGAGTTTCAGTAGGTACCTTAGCCAATGGAATTGTTGCTGGCTCTTCAACGCTGATATGCCTTCCTCGAGAAGAGCTACTGGAGAACAAGGCTTACATGTTGGAACCAAATATAGTTTAAAATATTAGAATTGGGAAACCAGGTAGGCCTTGACCTTCAATAATCAATTTAGTAGAGATTGGACCTCCTAAGAGTAGAAAAAGAGCCTGCACAGGGCCCTAACATAAGGAGACTAGAGAGGAAACCTCTTCAAAAGGGTGACTTATGATTGGCTCCGTAACTGAGGTAGCCATATCACCTTCCTCCACAGTACTCAGGATGAACGATTTAGTATCCTGATGAGGCTCTGGTGCAGTCTCTCGAGATGGAGAGTCTGGTATCTCCATAATATATGGAGTTGGCTCTTCTTATGGCTGTAAAAGGCCATGTTGGAAGCTGCCTTAATAGAAATGAACAAGGTCACCAATTGAGAAAATCAAATACATGTGAAACAAGGAGCCTGGCTCTTCTTTTTCTCACTAATTGCAAGATGGGTATCTCTTCTTCTTTTTCTTCTTCCTCTACTGCTGCAGTGAGAGTTAGAGGGATGTCATCCTTTTTTCTCTTTCTTGAGCCACGAACTGCAAGGGCTAGTGAAGAAGTTCCTGAAGGAGATTCCTCAAGTAGCATATGAGTGAAGCTCCTAGTTCTAGCACTCGTAGGAGTCACCTGGACAGCTGCTGTAAAGGCAAAAAATGGGATTAGTCTTTGTTCGAAGCCACTAATAATGAAATTGAAGAATACTTTAGAGTGGTTTACTTGATTGTGTCTTTCGCGGAGTGCACCTGGGAATGGCTGGTTGGCTTCTCCTAGAACTAGGACCTGGAAGTTTAAGTAAACGTGTAAAATGCCGCCCGGTGCCTCTGGCTTCTAAGGAAGACTGATAGGCTAGATACCAAGTGGAAAATTGTGGTGTGGCACATAAAGTGTACCTACAAGCCACATGATACCCATGAAAGGATTTGACTTCCTAATTCAAAGCACAAAGCTCTGGAAGTCGAGCAGGTTGAAGAGAATCCTCTTAGCTCACCAAATGTTTTTGGTTCATAGGCTTGGAAAAGGTATATCTTTGACCATACCAAAGCGCCTGGCAAACAACCCAGGCCTGTAAGTTTTTACACAAGGTTGACTCTAGTTATAAAAGAACAAATCTAGGGGGCATAGGATAGCTTGCCAAATTTGGGAATTGATGTCCACTAAGACATCATTGTGAAGGTCTAGTTTCCTGAAATATTTGACGCCAAGATTCCTTCTGTTGAAGGGATTCCAATTTGTCCCTCCCCTATCTAGAGGGGACATCAATCTCTCGAGGCATTGGTCAAATGACCATCCTAATGGCAGTTGAACTTCACAACAAGCAAACTTCTGGCCAAAACAAGAAACCGCTTCACCTATTGGAGCATAAGGGCCTCTAGTGCACAACTCAGGGTAATAGGCTTGGGCCCAAAGTTGGACCAACCACAAGGGGCCACCTAAGTGGACAACATAGTTCTTGACTATGAATTCTCTAAAGAAACCATACCCGGGCCAAAAAAATTGGACCCAAGGATAAAGGGCCATTACTAAAGGCTAGGTTAGTGGCCATGGTCTTAATGAATTTAAGAACTGAGTTAGAAGAGTTTGCAAAGAAAAACTTGTTCAACCAAAACAAGTAGAAGCACACCTTCTCCTCTTTGGAACCTTGCCCAAGTCATAGCCCTCTGTTAGAAACTTTTTGACAAAAGACTCATAACCTCCAGGCAAGTCCATAATAGAGAAGGAGGAGGCAAAAGGTTCAGCTTCTGAAGAAATAAAAGAATTGAGGGGCAACTCTTCTCCTTCAGATAAAAGACCCGTAAGGGCCGCTATGTCCTCTAGAGTGATTCCAAGAAAGCTCTCAGGGAGGACAAAAGCGTTATAACAGGTATTCCAGTAGCAAGTTAGTGTTGTTACAATGGGGAAATCATAGCCTAATGGCTTTCTAAATGCTTAGATGTTTCCATTTCTTACCATAGGTCACCATCATCACATCTACGCATTGAAGGTATCACTTGGTCAAAAATGTCCATCCTTTAAAGGGCGCTGCTTCCGTGCAAATGCACCTGCCTCTCCAAGGATGACCTAAAGAGACTATACGAAGAAGAGGGGACTCTTCAGTATCTGGAAACATTCCCTTAAGACTGGGAATGTCGTGCGATGGATCAAAGGTTGGCCGTAGGGCACAGCATGGTAGGTTCGATGAAGGATCATGCTATGACAACCTCAAAAGATCCTCCTTGATAAGTTGAGATAAGTTGGGCTCTAAAGAACATTTGAGATTATCAAAGGGTCAGATTGAAGAAAGCATGTTAGCTGCTTAATAGGACTGTCTGCCTGAGGAGGAGGAGCAGAAATAGCAAATGAGATTTGGACCATTATTAGATCAAAAGGAAGCAAAGGATGAAGAGCCGAATGAATCAAGAGTTAGAGATTCAAGATTGAGAGCTAGAAGTTGCACAAGCGCTTGACGACAACGAAGAAGAGAGAATAAAGCAAGAAAGTGGGAATTTCAAACCCTAACTATCATATTTATAGACACGTGGGAAGGAAAAGCAAGTCGCATACAATGTTCTCTCGAGCTCCTTGTAGCCGTTGTGGGTCAAATCAAGTAAATTTTTACCCTTGTAAATTTGAATTTACCAACAGCTAAAAGGGGAACATTTATTTACAACCTAATTTCAAAGGGGGTTGGGAGAATGCTGTTTTGAATAAAGTGCAACATCGTCAGCACGTGAGGACCTTCTCAAGGGAAGTCAGGCCTTTAAGAACTAAGATAACGGCGTCTCGAGCCCAACATTCTGAGAAGGTAATTACCCTTGACAAGGCTCATCAGACTTTACCTTGCCAAAGGTGAATGCTGTATATAAAATGACTTTCCTACCTTTAGAATTTCTGTGTGGCGTACAATGCTTTTAATAATATAAACAAAACTGAAGCAAACAACCTATCAAAATCCAACAATCCCCCACATGATTCAATTTTGAGGAAAAAAGAAATAGAAGTATCACTGAGTAATGTGACTTACACTTGAGGATATCAATATCTTTTAGACTTGAATTGACATCTAGTGAGTATGCATGTCTTCAATTTTGACAAATAGTTCGTAGGGTGTGTTTCATGTATGAGAACGTACTAACTAGTGTGTGTACAATAGAAAGGGAGATAGACGATTTTTCCATTACAGTTGGGGTACATCAAGGATCAGCCTTGAGCCCCTTTTTGTTCATTCTGGTTATAGACGAGCTTATTAGGCACATCCAAGTGGGTGTGCCTTGGTGCATGCTTTTCACCGATGATATAAGAGGGCCAGCCTAAAGAAGAGGTGAATGAGAATCTGGAACTTTGGAGAACGGCATTAGAATCGAAAGGCTTACGACTCAATAGATCCAAGACCAAGTATATGGAACTCAAATTCTGCACCTCAACCAAGTTAAGTATAGAAGATGTCAACATTGGATTGGAGTGCATACCAAAAAAAGACTATTCTAAATATTTACGTTCCATGGTGCAGCAGGACGGTGAAATTGACAAGGTTCTCAATAATCAGATTAAAGTAGGCTGACATAAATAGAGGTTGGGCTTTGCGGTACTATGCGATAGAAAGTTCCCTTTAAAGTTAAAAGGAAAATACTACAAGACGGTAGTAAGACCGGCAATGCCATACAGTGCGGAGTGTTGGCCAGTCAAACGACATCAAACACAGAGGTTGAAGGTGGTGGAGATGATAATGTTACGGTAGATGTGTGATCACACGAGGAAGGATAAGATCAGAAATGGCATTATAAGAAACAAATTGGGCGTGGCCCCATCAAGGATAAGTTGAGGAAGCAACATTTGCGATGGTTTAGGCATGTTGGGAGGAGACCAACCACTGCTCTTGTAAGGAGATGTGAACAACTCCATACTACATATGGGAGGAGAGGGAGAGGCAGAGGCAGGCCAAAGAAGAGTTGGATGGAGACGATTCAACATGACCTCATCCACCTCAACCCAAATGAGGGGATAGCCCTAGATAGAGCGGAGTCAAGGGCTAGCATAGGAGTAGCCTATATAGCGGTTTAGGAGAGAGGAGTGCAACTAAGATAGTACTAGCGCCTATAGGCTTATATGTATGCCTATTTGATTGTATTTATTGTTGTTCTATTGCTATGTTATTTTAATGCTATGGGTACTTCATGTTTTGTGCTTTATGCTATCTATGTATTGTTGTTTTTATGCTTCTTAGGTTGGGGTCTATCGAACAAAGCCTCCGTTTAGAGTAGCACCCTAAAGGAGTAAGATTGTATATATTCCACCCCTGACCCTGCATATGCAGGAACCCTTGAGGCATCGGGTCTGTTGTTGTTGGTGTAGTTTATAGGGTGACTTTGATGAATTAAAAGTTTGAAAATACTTTAATTGCGATGAATAGTTTGGGAGTAAATGAGCAATGACAGCTGCCAAGGAAAAGCCAAAACTCCCAAAAGATGCCATTGCAGTTCGATATTTGTCTCATACCACACGTGCTTGCAACATTAGAAAAAGCAGTTTCTTTACCCGTGCATAAACAAGTTTACCGGCATTTGTCAGTGAACGTTGTATTCTTTATAATTTAGTAATTACATAAGAAAGAGTTTTCATGAGCAAAAACTAAGTTAAAATAATAATAATAAAAACCATAAATATGTAATTAGTAGTTCTACTTATTTTTTCGACTTTGTTGTTTAATAAAAATGTTCCATTTTATCCATTAGTAATTTTCAAAATTTAAAACAGATAAAAGTTGCATTAATTGTTAACAGTCACAGGGAGCTCGAAGTGGGACAGAAATGGGTCAATGCTTTTCGCTTACGGGGGCTTACAAATACTTCAACCGTTTCGATGAAAATCTCTCACCTTGCTCTTTGCTCCTAAGGCTCTTTTACTCTTCGCTTTCATGCTCAAAATTTTGCTTTGCAAACGCAAATTTTTATTGCTGTTGTTGAACTTTTTGATCCATTTTTTGTATAATTTCTTTTCTAATTGTTTTCTCAAATCTTTATCCAAAAAATGATCCCAAATTGCTCGTAGCCAGTCAATTGCTATTTATCGGGAAGGAAATAGGGCGAAAGATAAAATTGCAGAAACTAATCTCTAAAGATAAAAGCGAGACAACATAATGAATAACTATGAGTTACATAAGGTAGTAACTTATGAAATACTAGGACAAATTTTTTCTAAATAGTCCATGTAACACACACACACACACACACACTCACACACTCACTCTCTCTCTCTCTCTCTCTCTCCCTCCCTCTATATATATATATATATAAACACGCACACAAAAAAGCAAAAGCAACATTTTCAGTGCCACAATGGCTCCCGCCTAAGCAGGGTCTAAAGGAGTAGATGTACGCAGCCTTCCCCCTTCGGAGTGCTATCCTGAAGAAATGTTATTTCTGAGAACCCCCAACCTAAGGGATATAACATGAGAACTTCCCAGGAGGTCACCCATCTTGGTACTACTTTCGTCAAAACACGCTTAATTTTAAAGTTCTAATGGGATTCGATACTTGCGTATTGATACTCATATATATATATGAAGAAAAAAAATATTAGCTTTCAACAATCCAATAATTTCACCTACATAAAGTACAATGAAGCAAACAAGGCAACTCAATCATCAAATCAAACAAAACAAAATGCATTCAACAACATCACCATCTCCTTTCATCTTCTTCTTCTTCTTCTTCATACTCATCTTCCTCACTTTTACCACCATCGCCCCCACCACTTTCCCACAAGAAGCTCTTCCTTCTAAATCTGGTTACCTCACCGTTAATTCCACCACTGGTTCTTCCATTTTCTACGCTTTCTATGAAGCCCACACACCCACTTCCCCCATCTCCCAAACACCTCTCCTTTTTTGGCTCCAAGGTGGTCCTGGCTGCTCTTCCATGTTCGGCAACTTCTACGAGCTCGGCCCGTGGCGTGTCACCCATGACATCAAGCTTGAGCCAAACAATGGCGCTTGGAATCGCCTCTTTGGATTAGTCTTCCTTGACAACCCCATTGGCGCTGGATTCAGCATCGCCTCTACACCTGATGAAATACCCAGAGAGCAACACTCTGTTGCTAAGCACCTTTTCACAGCAATCACTAGTTTTATTCAACTAGAACCCTCGTTTAAGTCTCGACCCATTTACATTACTGGTGAGAGCTACGCAGGGAAGTATGTACCTTCAATTGGGTATTACATAGTGAGGAAAAATACCCAGTTGCCAGAATCGAAAAGGGTCAATTTAGCTGGTCTTGCAATTGGAAACGGGTTAACAGACCCGGAAATTCAGGTGAAAACCCACGCTGTAAATGCATACTTTACTGGTTTGATCAACGAAAGACAGAGAATTCAGTTAGAAGAGGCCCAGGATGAGGCGGTGAGGCAGGTGGAGGCGAAGAATTGGAGTGGGGCAACAGATGCGAGGAATAAAGTGTTAGATATGCTGCAGAGAATGACAGGACTGGCCACTTTGTATGATTTAAGGAGGCAGAAGCCATACGAAGGTGAATTGGTGAAGAAATTTCTGGGTCGTGTTGAGAATAAGAAGGCGCTCAGGGCAAATGTGTCGATTGTTTGGGAGGAATGCAGCGATGTTGTTGACGCTGCACTGCACCAAGATGTGATGAAGAGTGTCAGGTACTACGAATTTTCATCCATTGTTAGTCTTAGGAGTGTAAACGAGCCGAGACCTTGTTCGAACCTGAGCGCAACAAACTTTATTGAGTTTACGTTTGAGTTGAGCTTTTATTGAGCTTTTTGAAGTATTGTTCGAGCTTAGTTTGATGAAATTTTTGTGTGTATACTCAGCTCAGCTTGACTTGGTTTAGCTCGTTAGTCTAATCAAGCTGATTAGAGCTGGTTATCGAGGCGATTTGGGCTCGTTATCAAGCGAAATTAAGAGTGTTAGGTACTGTGAAATTTCGTCCAGTGCTAGTATGGCTATAGAGAGTTGGCATTTAAGACTCCTTGATATGCGTAATTATGATTTAATCTCATTTATATTGATTATACATGAAGTAATTAATTAGGTTTATATATTGGTATTTTTATGTCGTAACCCGAATGTAAGGCTTGTTACTTAGAGTACATGTAGAGTTTTTAACAAAATGGAATTGAACAGAAAATTTAATCTTTACATAAAAGATTGTTACTATGAGT
Organism: Simmondsia chinensis; assembly: GCA_018398585.1. Classification (NCBI taxonomy): domain Eukaryota; kingdom Viridiplantae; phylum Streptophyta; class Magnoliopsida; order Caryophyllales; family Simmondsiaceae; genus Simmondsia; species Simmondsia chinensis. The sequence continues at coordinate 24,139,547 of JAGTTD010000006.1, read as the reverse complement.
ATTTATGGAGTACACAATGAAAGTAAATAGACATTGTTACATGAAGTAATGATCATTGAGTAATGGATTTTGAGGTAGTTGAACTGTGATTTGTTACGATGTAATGGTACTCTTTATAACAACTTGCATAATAGAAATATACTGTATTTTATTTACTAGAATATATTCTTTGGTAAATTTATGTCGAACACAAGTTTTAGAAGGAATTGTTTGTTTTGTCTATAAAACTTAAAGTTATTTCTGCTACCCATTAACATTCATTTAGATGTTGCTTAGGCAGCACTAGGATTGGGACTGTAATGCACTGCAAACCACATTTCTTTCCATACTTTAAAAAACCCCATGTGTGAGCCTTCTTCAAGCATACGCCTCGCTTTCTCTAACCCAATTGCACTTTTATCTTCCCCAATTATGTCCATTACTCATTGGAGAAGCCCAATGTTTGTCCAACTCAACTGCACACTTTGCCTTGGGCAAAACCTTTTCTCTGAGACTCTGAATCGTCAAAACACAGTATCAACAAGCTGCTTTGATATCGTGCGAAATTTAGTCAACACTTAGGCTTCGTCCTGGGTCAGGCATGGGAGGTCTGCATACAAGTACAAGTGGGTTTTTTTTGCTCAAAACTAATTGAAGTCAGATGAGTTAGCAAGCCCACTAATATGATATGCTAATCCTTTATATGTCACAATGATAGTACATTTATTAAGCTTACATGTATCACCACCTTTAAACAGGTACATGGTGGAGTACTTGCTAGCAAAGCAGACCAAGCTGTTGCTCTATCAAGGTCAGTGCGATATGAGAGACGGGGTGGTTTCCGTTGAGGCATGGATGAAGAAGATGAAGTGGGAAGGTAAGGCGGCGTTCGACGCAGCAGAGAGAAAGGTGTGGAGAGTGAAGGGGAAGCTTGCAGGGTCAGTGCAGAAATGGGGAAAACTGAGTCATGTTGTTGTTTTAGGTGCTGGCCATATGGTGCCTACTGATCAAGCTGTGAATTCTCGAGCAATGATTGAGGATTGGGTTCTTGAGAGAGGTTTGTTTGGAAATTCTACAAGTACTAAGGCATCATTATGAGGAAAAGCCCACTAATATGAAAATTTTAAGATCGATCATTGAGCAATAGTAACTGGAAATATATTATGCTTGTATGTGTATGTACAAGAGATTGAATAATATTGGTGTTCTTTTTTTTTTCCCCTTTCCTTTTCATTAACTGGTGTATCCAGGCCAAATTTCACCCGCTGTGGCTAATTTGCCGAGTTGCACCTATTGCACATTCAAAAATTTCCATATGTGCAGCAGAATAAGTTATGGCCACAAACTGAAGGAGTGATACAAACTCAGTTTGTCAAATTTGCATATAATGCACATTTAGGATACGTATGCGTACTTTTTTGTTTAAAAGGGACATTTATGGTAAAATACGCATTTTTTTACGTTATCTACATGCTACAAATTTATAACACGTGTTTGTATATTTCTCATTCAAAAAAAAAAAAAAAAAAAGATTATGCTATACTTTGCTTAATTTATAATTTAACTCTCCAATTATTGATTGTACTTTATCATTTACTACATGTTTATGCTATTGCTATTGTATAACAAACACTATTCTTTACTTTTGCAAGTAAACGTACTTTTGAGGTGCAAAGAAATTGTTTGCTTCAAATGACAACATTTCAACCTTAAATCTAATGCTACATGAGGTGCTGCTTTGTTGAAGTTTTAGATTGGGTATCTATTTTTCTTTGTTTCTTTCTTTCTTTGGGGTTTTTTTTTTTTTTTTTTTTTTTTTTTCCTTGATAAGTATAATTCAAGTCCCATAAGGCACAAACATGCAAGGCAGGGTCTCAAGGCAAGTAACATCGAGATATTTGAACCAACATTTGAACCCCCTACGAAGGCTAAACCAAAACACAAACACATTAGACAAAAGCAACAACTGTTAGTACAATGTGAATAAACACACAAATTCTGTTAGACTATGTTTGAGACATGGAATTGGAGGCTGGAGTTGGGGCTAAGGCAAGAACTAGAGACCAGAATTTAAATTATGTTGTTTGGTTCACCTGCTGGAATTGAAATTACAATTCCATTGTCCAATTTCATAGAATTGGATTTTAACTGAAAATCATACTTTCCTATTTTCTGGAGTGGGGTTAAGGAATTGCAATTCCATATTAACTCTATTAACCTAAAACCCAAAATGACCCAACTTGATTAACCTAAATTCAAGACGACTTAAAATTCAAAGACTTAGATACAACTTAAAATTTGACCAAACCTCGAAATCACCCAACTCGAATGAGTTGGACTAAAAATGACCGAAATCATCTTAGCTCAAAGTCCAAAGTGGCCCAACACGATAGACCCGAAACTCACTATGACTCAAATTCAGAAAATGAAACTACTTAACTTGAATGTGATGTAGACAAGCTAAGCCAAAGTGGAAATGACCCGACCAAATCGACCCAAATCTTAATACGACCCATACCCAAAATGACCCGACCTATATCAAATTCAGCCTAAGATGACTTGAAATTTGGAATAATACAACTCATTTGTTTCAAAACAAAGATGACTCGAGTTTGAAATGACCTAAATGAAATCAAACCCAATCATAACTAGCCTGAATACCAAAAAGATGTTATGATTCAAGCTCAACTTGAATCATAACCTAGGGTTTGAATGTGAATTACATTTGAATTAGAGATTTAGATGAGAGAATCTAGAGGTTAAGATGAGATTAGAAGAATAAAATGAGATCAAGAAGAGATAATAGAAGAATTGAGATGAAATTAAAGAGATTGGAATAGAATTGAGAAGAGAAGATATTTGTTAGGACACTAGAGAGAATTGAGAGATCAAGAGAAGGAAGACATCATTTCATTATTCATCATATGTGTTTATATGAAGAGCAACTACTACTTATACTAATCTAGGACTAAAGATGGCTAAGTAAGTACATTGCACTTAGACATCTATCTCCACCGACCTAACAGCACGCAGCCACCAAGGTTGACCACTAGCCACCGCCATTGACCACCCGCAGCTTACTAACAAGAACACCGAACTATCCAAGCTTATTACCTGACTAAACCAACTCAGGAACACTAATACATAACTTATTTCACTTAAACTATCAGAGTATTATCCAAGACTCAATACTACTCAGCATATCTCTTTACAATCATAACAAAACTACTAACCTGATTAACTGAAAATCCGTGGTAATTTGAACACCAAATGATTCGACGCGATACTCTACCCTATTTTACTTGAAAATCAAATAACTTGAACTCAAATTGAATCGCTCCGACCATAATAACTTGAACTAATGTGAACCACTCTGACCATTTGATTTAAACTTAAAATATTCCGACTCAATCGACCAAAAAACCCTTGATAATTTGAATCATTATGTAATTATAATTCCAACCTCCAATTCATTTGATGAACAAAACAATGAAATTTCAATTCCATCAGAATTCCAATTCTATCAGAATTGAAATTGCAATTGCCATTTCATAGTCCTATTCCAATTCTATGTGCCAGGGAAATAAAAAAAATAGGTATCAGTATCAGCCTCCGGTTTCAAGGAACGTAGTAAATCATTTTCCTTAAGACTTATTTTTTAGATACCGAAACAGTCTCAATGACATAATGAAACCCAACAATAAGGTGAGAGTAAGAGCGTAGAGAGAGGATTGATGACCGAGACTTTTTAAGAAAGAGTGAATGAAATTGTTCAATTGAGTTCCAAATACCAAATGAGGGGCTTTATATAGAATTCTATGTGCCCCTTGGGAAGAGACACATCATTAAACACATGCTTTTAATCAAGGGACAAATCCCTTCAAAATTATTAAATTAATTTTCAAAAATCACAAAACTAGTGTGCAAGATAATGGCCATAATCGCTCTGTGTGTCGATACACAAAGCCGGTGTGTAGACACATAGACCAAAACTTTGGGTTCTGTAAATCTGTATACCTACACACAATTTCCCGATAGCATTTTTGCAAAATGTTCCATATTTAAGAAAAAATATACAAGTAAACATCCGAAATACTTCATTTTAAAATACATCAACATTCCCTCATCATTTTCAAAATACATCAATTCTCATACAATTGAAACAATATTTTGGAATTAAAGGAAGCTTTTATGCATAAAAGAGAGTGTTTCCAATTGAACCATCACTTAACGAAGACACGTTCCAATCAAACACGGTATATGATTAATCATACATAGTGTATGACTAATCATACATCATTAGTGACTTACAACATACCAACAAAGAATGATCTCACACCATTTAAACCAATCATACATAATGTATGATTGATCATACACCATTAGTGACTTAAAACACACCAACAGAAAATGATTTCACACTATTTAAACCAATCATGCAGGGTGTATAATTGATCATGCACCATTAATGAATTAATAGACACCAACAAACCATGATAATACATCATTTAAACCAATCATACGCGGTGTATGATTGATCATACACTATTAATGACTTAAAACACACCAATACAAAATGATATTACACCATTTAAACCGGTCATACACAGTGTATGATTGATTATACACAAGTAATGACTAAACACACACCAACATACCATGATAATAAACCATTTAAATCAATCATACATGGTGTATTATTGATCATACACCATTAATGACTTAATACACACCAACATACCATGATAATACACCATTTAAACAAATCATACACGGTGTATGATTGATCATACACCATTAATGACTTAATACACACCAATATACCATGATAATACACCATTTAAACCAATCATACATGGAGTATGATTGATCATACACCATTAATGACTTAAAACACACCCACAAAATGACATTACACCATTTAAACCAATCATACACGGCGTATGATTGATCATACACCAATAATGACTTAATATACACCAACATACCATGATAATATACAATTTAAACCAATTATACACGGTGTATGATTGATCATACACCATTAGTGACTTAATACACACCAACATACCATGATAATACACCATTTAAACCAATCATACACAGTGTATGATTGATCATGCACCATTAATGACTTAAAACACGTCAACACAAAATGATATTACACCATTTAAACTGATCATACACGATGTATGATTAATCATACACTGTTAATCACTTGAAACACACCAACATCCCATGATAGTACACCATTTAAACCAATCATACACGATTAATGACATAATACACACCAACATGCCATGATAATACACCATTAAAACCAATTATACACGTTAAATGATTGATCATACACCATTAACTACTTAATACACACAAACATACCATGATAATACACCATTGAAATCAATAATACATGGTGTATGATTGATCATACACCATTATAGACTTATACACACCAACATACCATGATAATACACCATTTAAACCAATCATTTACGGTGTATGATTGATCATACACCATTAATGACTTAAAATACACCAACACAAAATGATATTTACACTATTTAAATCAATCATACATGGTGTATGATTAATCATACTCCAGTGATGACTTAACACACACCAACATACCATGATAATAAACTATTTAAATCAATCATACATGGTGTATGATTGATCATACACCATTAATGACTTAATATACACCAACATACCATGATAATATACAATTTAAACCAATCATACACGGTGTATGATTGATCATACACCATTAGTGACTTAATACACACCAACATACCATGATAATACACCATTTAAACCAATCATACACTGTGTATGATTTATGATACACCATTAATGACTTAATACACACCAACATACCATGATAATATACCATTTAAACCAATCATACATGGTGTATGATTGATCATACACCATTAATGACTTAATACACCCTAACATACCATGATAGTACACCATTTAAACCAATCATACACGGTGTATTTTTTTTTGGTAAATCAGTGATAAATGCCATATATGATCAAAAATATATGTAAAAATCTACGAGGGGCATACCCCATGCCAAGGCCAAAAGGTGTACATCAAAGAATCAATCAAAGAAAGAAACGAAGCAAGAAGTATCAATGGTCAACATGACCAAACAAAGAGAACAAGCAAATGCAAGCAGTCAAAGCTAATGCTCAATCCCCCACTCCTATAGGAGCTGCGAGTGGCGATGAGCACTGCGAAGCGTAAGAGCAGCATCAAGACGGCTGCAGACCAATCCTTAGATCTCCTCAGTGACAACTGTAGAAGGCGTGGACTGGGAGCAATGAATCCTCAGGTTATGGTCATACTAGAGCATGTAAACCGTCGCAGAGAAACAAAGACGGGCAAGGATTCGATCCACCCTGCAACCACGGAGCCTAGTAGTAGCCCACTGAACCAGCTCGAGCCATGGAAGCATGGCTAGGCAAAAGAGGTGCGAGAGGACACCTGGACTAAACAGTAGTAGAGTAGTTGCAGGTGAGGAAGAGATGGTTATGCGACGCAGCATCTGACCAGCACAACATGCAAGTAGCCTGTACATCCTGCACTCGATGTCTCAGCAGTCTGTCGAATGTCCATAGTTGCTCACAGGAGGCAAGCCACAAAATAAAGGATTGCCTCGGGATGTGAAGCTTAAACCAAAGCAGATGATGGATGAAGTCCCCCTCTCTCTGACTGGGAATCATCAATGCTGATCTAGTGGTGAAAACCCCAGATGGGTCCCTCATCCATCGTACACTATTAGCTACCCCTGGTAGGCGCCTAAAGTGAACATAATCCCATATAGGAAGCAGCTCATCAATATCCCGTGGAAAATTCCACTGATCGCCCTCAATAACATCTGAAACTCAAGAGCCCAAACTATGGCCAGTGGAATGGAGGAGGCGGAAAGTGAACCGCCCCTCCAGAGGTCCACACAGTAGCCAGTAATTGGACCACAAAGCCGTGTAGCGGCCGTCACCAATGATATGCCGAAAAGCCCGAGCACAAAGCGATCGAACAACAAGAATGCTCCTCCAAGACCATGAAATCGAACCTCTCGACTGAATATCCCAGAAGGACTTCTCCTGGAGTCGGTTGGCATGAATCCACCGAGGCCAGAGAGAGTCACGATCAGTGAGTAGAACCCAAATATGCTTCATGAGAGAAGCCTGGTTCCACTCATATACGGTGTATGGTTGATCATACTCCATTAATGACTTAATACACACCAAGATACCATGATAATACACCATTTAAACCAATCATACACGGTGTATGATTGATCATACACCATTAATGATACACACCAACTTACTGTGATAATACACCTTTTAAACCAATCATGCACCATTAAAGACTTGAAACAACCAATAGAAAGTGATATTACACCATTTACACCAATCATATACGGTGTATGATTAATCATACACCACAAATGACTTAAAATACACCAACACCATATGATAGAGATCCATTAACAACCAATGCATGAAATGATCATTTTACCTTCAATGTCTGATCTAGAAACCGTGAAGTGTAATGACTCAACCGTGAACCTACCGCAATACCACAATGCTTCAAACTCGTTCTAACAAGGCCTTCTTCTTCTTCCAAAGCCACCACAAGCAACTACCCAAGAGCCCAAGTAGGACAAGGAATCATGTAAGAAGCTGAGAATGGAGCTCAGGAATTCGAAAATAAAAGACGAAGAAGCAAGAAGAGAGAATTAGAGAGGAGAAAAGGAAGACAAATGGTTAATATAGTGAAAGAAGAGAGAGAATGAATGGGTGGAAACAGACGGGAGATAGGGAATGAAAAGCAACATAACTGATAAAAAGTAAAAAAGTAATCCTTTTGCAATAAATGAGGGGTATTACAGAGGAGAGAGAGAAATGAAAGGGAGGGAATAGAATGAAAAGGGAAAAACGGTCCAAAAAGATTGGTTTTATGAAAGAAGGGTTGAAAAAAGATTAATGGAGGGGTTGACGGTCTATTTTGTATGATTTCCCTTAATTTTTAGATGTGCCGTGACTTTTGTCCAAGTTTCATATTATATCTCAAGGCTAGTGGTTTTGCTTTGGGTTCTTTAGGATAGGAACATAGGAACATACCCAGTGCCTTAAGGGCTCCCGCCTACGCAGGGTCGGGGGGGGCAGATGTAGGCAGCCTTCCCCCTTCAGGGTGTTAACATGAAAAGAGGCTGTTTCTGAATGCCCCTAACCTGAGGGCGAGGCCACTTTCAATTTTTTGCACTAGGCATTGTAAAACATTCGTTTATGTTCTTCAAATTTTTTTTTTTAAAAAAATTTAAGAGGCCACTTTCATGTACCTTTTGATAGTTAAAAGTACTTTTCAACGTTTTATTTTTCATAAAGTTCACTTAAAAGTAAGTTATAAATTTTTAAAAAAAAATTAAAAAAATAAATTCAGATTCTTAATTATGCCTTGACCTAAAGTTCAAATGCAAGACAGCACTATGCTTTTTTAGTTTTGCAAATTATATTGATACCTTTGAACTTTTAATTTAGCACTACACACTCTTGAAATTTACAATTAAACACAACTTACTCTTGTACTTTTTGTAAAATAGTCTTCTAAATTCTATAATTGGACATAATTCTATCCCTTTAAACTTTCCAATTATACATAACTCACCCCTTACAATATCAATGTTGAAAATATAATCTATGAAACTATGTTATTTAACTGAATTACCCCAACATATCAAAATTGGAGGCAGAGTTAGTGGAAAATATTTTTGGCTGAAGCATTGAATCAGTATCTCTCATCTCACTACCACCTCTCTTGGCATGCACCACCCCATCGGCTTGCTTGCCGACGACAACCGCCACGCTAGCGACCCCTTCGCCGACAAAGCCCCATCACGACAACCACCATGCCAGCAGTAGCGGCCTCCACCTCCACCAACACCTACCTAACCCTAACCCTAATCCTGCCCTTGCTCCCTAACCCTAACCTAGTGAACCCTGACCCTAACTGAGGCTGGTACCACCATCAGACAAGACCTCCAACCAGCCACCATCGGACTGGACTAGATCAACCACCGCCCTCACTTCACCTTGCGAAAACCTAAACCCCAAAAACTAACCAAAACCTAACCCTAACCCACTACCAACCACCACCACCACTAAACCGGACCACCACCATGCTAACCACCACCAGATTGGACCACCACCAAGCCAAACAGCAATGAACTGGACCACCACCACCACCCTCACCGTCACCTTGCGACACCTTGAGGGCGATGTGCTGGCATCAAATGAGGAGCCTCAAGTGGTGCTTGTGGTTGAAGCAGTGCCCACTTAAGGTACACACAACCCTTTGTCTTTTAAGGTTAATGCTACAAAATCCAGATTGCCTGATGACACACCTGACATGGTAAAGACGATATTTGATGGGCCTAACATAGCTAATAAACACATCAAGTCCCTATACATCAAGGCCAAATTTGATAGCATTTTGGTGAATAGGGTCTTAGTGGATAATGGCGTAGCCATCAACATGTTGCCTTTATATATGTTAGGGGTCATTTTTAAGTCTCAAGAAGACTTAATCACTTCAGATTTGGCAATCTATGGCTATTTTGGAGCTACTATCCAATATGAAGAAGTCGTCCCGATTGACTTAACTGTTGGCGACTTAAGAAAGTTGACAGCTCTCTTTGTGCAGCTCTCTTTGTGGTGGAAACTATCGCAAGCCACAATGCTTTGCTTGGTAGAGACTGGCTACATGCCAATTATTACATTCCATCTTCACTTAACCAGTTGCTAATCATTTGGAACTACGATAAATATGAGGTTGTTATCGCAGATAATAGGCCATTCCTAGGCTACTCCAACTGCGTTGAAGCTAAATTCTATGAAGATGGCGTTGGACCTCTAGACGTTGAAAGGAACCCATCATAATCTGTCAAACAATAGGACACGATAGCCATCACTTGACAGCCCACTAACTAAAGCAGAGGTTGGTTAAGCGAATGTCGAGTCTAAAGACTCTAACTTCTGGGATGCATGAGAGCCCTTCTCAACGAAGGAGATTTCCAAGGAACTCTAGAACCCTAGTATTGGTCCAAGAGGCCATTTCCTCAGCATTAGCAAGGCTCGTGGCCTGGCAGGCTGAGAATCAGCTTTAGACTGAGTAGCCATTCAGTTGTTTCCAAGTCCATACAACATAGGAAAAAGGGCTGGAGCTCTCCAATTTAAGAACGACAATAGCCAAAATGGAGGATCTAAGTGTTGAAATCCCAGACCCTCTCCTCACGGTTAATTTGGGTTTAGCAAAAGACACAAGACCTACTTATCTATGTGCCATGGTACCTAACTTTGCTTCGCGAATTCAAGGAGTGCTTCGCTTGGAACCATCATGAAATGTCTGGCTTAGATAGAAAGGTGGTTGCGCATAGGCTTCCCATTAAGCCAGGTTCGAGGCCCATCATTTAAACCTAGAGAAGGGTGTCCCAAGGGGTCATTGATTTGGTCAAGGAAAAGATTCAAAAATTCTTAACTCTTAAAGGCCAAATTCATCAAAATTGTTTGGTATGTTGAGTGCCTGGCAAATATTAACCCCATCATTCAAAAGAATGGCAAAATCAAGCTCTATATTGATTTCAAAGACCTGAATGCATCCACCTCAAAGGACAAATACGCAGTCCCTATTGCTAATGTGCTCATTGACATAGCCTCAAGGCATGAGGTTTTGTCCTTTATGGATGGCTACTGTGGGTATTATCAAGTTATGATTAATTTTGAGGACACTTACAAAACATCATTCAGGTGTCCTGGTCAATAGGGACATTTGAATGGATGGCTATGGCCTTTGGTTTGAAGAACGCTGGAGCCCTATGAAAGAGCCATGAACATGATTTTTATGACCTCATTGGCCAGACCATGGAAGTATATATAGATGACATCATGGTCAAATTAAAATCCCAAGCCAAAGACTTGGAGGACTTGAAGAGTGCATTCTTTAGAATGAGGACCCATAACCTCAAGATGAATCCAATACTTTTGGCATACAAGCTGGAAAATTTCTTGGTTTTTTGGTGCACCAAAGGGGAATTGAGATGGATATTAATAACACTAAAGCCATCCAATAGGCCAAACCACCTTTAAACAAAAAGGAGCTTCAATGCTTCCTTGGGCATGGTAACGTTTTAAGACCATTCATCTTGAATGTCGCAAGGAAAACAAAAGTCTCCTCTCCACTGCTGAGAATCAAGTCTGAAAAGGACTTCAAGTGGGAGGAGCCATATTAAGCAGCATTCGAGGCCATCAAGTAGTACTTGATTATGCCACCGGTACTTAGTCCACCAAAGCATGACAAGCCTTTTAAGATCTATGTCTTTGCTTCTGAGGAATCTATTGGTTGTGCAAGTGAATGAGCAAGGTTTTGAATAGGCTGTGTTCTACCTTAGCCGTTGCCTAAATGAATGTGAAATAAAGTATTCCTCAATTGAAAACTGTGTCTGTCATTTTATACATCAACAAAATTGAGACATTATTTCTTAGCGTTTACTACATATGTCGTTGCCCAGACAGATATCCTCAATATATAGACCTTTTCTAAGAGGAAGACTAAATAAGTGAAGCTTAGCTTTACTTCAATTTGAGTTGGATTATGTCTCATAAAAGTCAGTAAAGGGACAAGCTTTAGCGGACTTTTTAGCTGACCACCCAAACATTCATATTTGCTTAAACAATGAGCCAGAACAACTTCTAGTAGAAGAATTGATTCCTTGGAAACTGTTCTTTGATGGTTCGAGGACTAATTCAGGTGTTAAAGTTGGAATCCTGATAGAATCCCCTAATGGGAGCATCACTAAGTTGGTTGTCACCTTTCTAGGTAAATGTTCCAACAATATGGCAGAGTATAAGGCATTAATAACTGGCCTCCAAACTCTTACGGAAATGCAAGTCCTCAATGTTATCATCAAGAGGTATTTGCAGTTGGTAATTTGTCAAGTGAAGGGGGAATTTCAATGTCTGGGTGATACCTCGAATTGATACCTATCAATAGTACAAAAGCTATTTAGTAATTGCGATGGCGTGCTGTTTGAACATGTTCCCAGGTAATAGAATCAGGTAGCCAACAACTTGGCTTAGTTGACATTTGGGCACAAACTGCCTAGAACTTGGTGTGAAGAAACCGTGGTCATCAAGACTAAGGTTTTTTTGGATCATGACATTGAATACAGTGAGTCCTCTACCCTCGTAAGTGAAAATACGCCAAGTAGATACTTGGAGTACTATGAGGTGAATCAAATTGTCATAAGTAAGCCAGAGGACTGGCAGAAGGCTTTGTTGGATTACTTCAAGAACCATCAAGATTACATCAAGGATAGAAAAATGAAAATGAGAGGTTTTATCTAGATGGTGAATCTGGTGAGTTATATAAAAAGGGACGTTAGTGGTATGCTTCTCAAGTTCCTTGACTTAGACAAAGCAATGCTAGTACGGTAGGAGCCCATGAGGGTTTTTATGGATCCCATCTAGATGGCTACAAAATGCATTAGCTCATCAGGCGTTATGGCTACTAATGGCCATCAATGACTGATCATTGCATAAAGTATGCCGAGGGATGTAGAGCATGCCCAAGACATGGACATGTGCCAAGAGTCCCTGCTGTTGAGTTGCATGCTACTGTCAAAACCATGGTCATTTAGGCATTCAGTAATGGACATCACGGGGGAGATTAACCCTCCTTCCAATAAACATCACTCTTATATTCTGGTAGCTACTGACTACTTAACAAAGTGGGTGGAAGCTAAAACATATAGGAATAACAATCAGTACGATGTGATTGAATTCGTCAAAGAGCATATCCTATGTAGGTCTAGTATCCCATAAACCATCACAGTGGACCATGCTAGTGTGTTTAACGGAGCTGAGGTTAAGGAGTTTACTAAGAGTTTCAATATATAAATCTTGAACTCAACACCTTAATATGCTCCGGCTAATGGTCAGGTAGAGTCAACCAATAAGATTTTGAAGGCCAACATTCAGAATATGATAGAGGATAATCCTAAGAAGTAGCATGGGTTGCTACTAGATGCCTTTTGGGCTTACAGTACCTCCAAATGAGATGCAACTATGACAACTCCTTTCCATTTGACGTACGGCCATGATGCTATGCTCCCAATGGAAGTAACAATTTAGTCATTTAGACTAGCTCATCAAGGAAGGTTATCTAAAGTTGAATATGAGTAGTCCATGATCGATGAGCTTACTAATTTAGACCAAGTAAGGTTTGATGCTCTTCATAAACTAGAAACTCAAAAGAAAAGGGTTGCTAAAGCCTAAAACAAAAAGGTAAAACGTAGGTCTTTTGACTTAGGATATCTCATCTAAAAAGTAGTTTTACCCATTGGCCAGAAGGATCGAGTCTTTGGGAAATGGTCCCCAAACTGGGAGGGCCCGTTTAGAGTCATAGAAGTATTTAGAGGTAATGCCCATTTAGTCTAGGACCCAGATGGAAGGACTCGTCCTATGGCTATCAATGGTAGGTTCTTAGAGAAATATGTGCCATTAATTTAGGATTCTAAAATGGAAATCCTTAAGTATATATTCCCAAAGCTTGAGCTCAGTTTCATTGTCAGTGCTTGGAGTATCAACCTCATGATCCTTATGCGAGATAAAGGAAAGGAGAAGAACCACCAATTTGAGAGATGTATTGAACAAAATGCGTATTTCATTAGTTATGGAAAGAGTACATGGCTCACACACAAGAAAAAAATTTCACGTAAGTAACTTGTACAACAAAAATCTCTTTGCAAGGTCTAAAAATATCAAAAGAGTTGAGTCCTATGTTAAGATCAAGATTGGATCTTGATCTTAACCTAAGGGAAAGAGAGTAAGGGATGAGAAAGAATTGAGAGGAGATGAGGAAATAGAAAGAGAATAAGATGAGAAGAGAAGTTTATCTCATAGAGATGAGTAATTTTCATTGAATACCACAACAATACACAAGATCAACCTATTTAAAGGGAATTTGAAACAAACAATCAAATTCCTAACACAAAGCCAAGTTCCGCCCAAAAGCTAACAATCGAACCTAAGGCTAACTAATTCTGGCGCCAAAAGCAATTCAAACCAATACAAGCCATACACGATTTATTACATCGGAAATATTAAAGGAAAACGTAACAATCCCCTCCCCTTACAACATTCTTGTCCTCAAGAATGAAAAGAAGGAAATTGACTCAACAAAAACTTCCTTTCTTCCCAAGTGGTGAAAGCTTCATCCAAGTTGCTCCAAGTAACGCGCAGTTGCTGAACTTTGTCACCTACTGCTGCTGCTGACCCTTCTTCGATTACTGCAGCAGGTTGTAACTTCATAAGACCATTGGAGCCTACATTTGGAGGAGCTAAGGATGGTTGGTGACCAGCGTGAACCTGCCTTTTAAGAAGGGAAACATGAAAAATTGGGTGTATGTAGGAGTCGGTTGGCAGCTCTAATTTATAAGCGACCTTGCCAATTCTTTCCAACACCTTGTAAGGACCAAAAAACCTGGCACATAGCTTGACATTCTTCCTTACTGCTGCTGTGGATTGCCTATAAGGCTGCAATTTTAGATATACCATGTCCCCTACCTCAAAATTTCGTTCAATTCTTTTCTTATCAGCATACCACTTCATCCGGGCCTGAGATTCTGTGAGATTGAGCTTCAACTGGTGCAAAACATGTTCCCTTTGCTGCAACATATCAGATACTTCACTCCAATTAGACCCAACCCCTTGCAATTCAAAAGGAGAAGGAGGATCATAACCAAACAAGGCCTTGAAGGGCGAAATGCCCAAGGAAGTATGAAAATGAGTATTATACCAATACTCTGCCAAAGAAAGCCACCTTCCCCACACCTTAGGATGATTAAATACCATGATCCTGAGATATTGTTCAATGCATTGATTAACCCTCTCCGTCTGACCATCGGTTTGAGGGTGTTATGAAGAACTCATAGCCAAGGTCGTTCCCAAGAGCCCAAACAACTCCTTCTAAAAGCGACTTGTGAAGAGTTTATCCCTATCTGAAACTATGGATTGAGGCAATCCATGAAGCTTATAGATGTTGTCCAAGAACACACGAGCCAATTTTTCTTCAGTGACAAGTCTAGCCAAAGCAATGAAGTGTCCAGATTTGGTGAACCGATCCACAACTACCCAAATCACCTCGTTCCCTTCTGACTTAGGTAATCCTTCGATGAAATCCATGCTTATGTGTTGCCATATGCCCTCAGGAACAGGAAGGGGCTAGAGCAGCCCTTGGTATCTATGATCACCAAGTTTGGTTTGTTGACAAACCTCACAACTTTGCACAATACTAATCACTTCCCACTTCGTCCCGGGCCAGCTAAAATGAAGTCTCAGTCTCTGATAGGTCCCCTCCATACCTGAGTGACCTCCCCATGAAGAACCATGTTCAGAATTGATGATTTGATGCCTGAGATCAGTAGAGCTACCAACATACACTTTCCCCTGAATTCTGATAATTCCTCGGGTAACCGATGTACCAGTAACCAGATTACCAGTCTTGCCCATACTAGCAGCAGCTATACATTCCTGAGAAAATGGATCATTCTCATAGGACTGATGTAACTCTTCCATCCAAGCAGGAGAAATCAAAGAAAGAGCTCCAAGGGAACCCTACTTATGGCCCTCAAACCTGCGTGACAGAGCATCTGCAGCCCAATTCTCTCTGCCTTTTCTGTACTTAATATCATAATTCAGCACCAACAATAGCCCTTTCCTTTGTATCCTTATGACAATATTTTGCTCTAATAAGTGTTTAAGACTTTGATGATCAGTCTTAATGATGAAACTTACCAACCGCAAGCAAAATGGCAAGGTACTCTTTCTCATATGTGGAAAGAGCTTGATGTTTTGCACTCAAGGCTTGGCTGAGGTAAGCTATAGGTCTCCCTTCTTGAGACAGTACTGCTCCAATACCATTGCCACTAGCATCTGTCTCCAAAACGAAGCTTGAAGAGAAATCCCGAATAGCCAAAACTGGTGCTTAGCACATTGCAGATTTGAGAACATCAAAATCCTTTTGCGTCTCTTCCGACCATTTGAAGGAGTCTTTCTTAAGCAAATATGTTAGGGGCTTGGCTAAGGCACCAGAGTTAGCTATGAACTTGCAGTAATAGCCAGTTAACCCCAAAAAACCCCTCAACTGCTTCAATGAGACCGGAAAAGCCCAGTCCTTCATAGCTTGGACTTTTGAAGGATCAGTTGCAACTCCCTCACAAGAGATCACATGACCGAGATATTCCATATGTGTTTGAGCAAATGAACACTTGGCCAACTTAGCAAACAATTTATGCTTACGCATGATCAAAAACACCTCCCTCAGATGCTTCAAGTGCTCCTCAAAAGTTGCACTGTAAATGAGGATGTCGTCGAAGAAAACCAATGCAAATTTCCTAAGAAATTGTTTGAAGACATCATTCATGAGAGCCTGGAATGTTGCAGGTGCGTTGGTCAAGCCAAAAGGCATAACCACAAATTCAAGGTGTCCATGATGCGTCCGGAATGCTGTCTTATACACATCAGGCTCACTCACTCTGATCTGATGATACCCTTGCTGAAGGTCCAACTTCGAAAAAACTAGTGCCCCATATAATTCGTCCAACAAATCATCTATAACTGGTATAGGAAACTTATCCTTCACAGTCATAGAGTTGAGTTGCCTATAATCAATACACACACGTGCCGTGCCATCTTTCTTCTTAACAAGAATGACCGGAGAAGCAAAGGGACTATGACTAACTTGTATGAAGTTAGTCTTAAGCAATTCATCCACTTGCTTCTCTATCTCGGTTTTGTGAGCGTGAGGATGTCTATAAGGTCTGATCTTGACCGGCTCTGCACCCTCCTTGAGAGGAATCTCATGATCAAAACACCTCTTAGGAGGTAATGATTTAGGCACTTCGAACACATCTTCGAACTCAGCTACTAAATTCTACACCTCTGGCTCGGTTATGTCAATCAATTCTGCTGATGAAATAGCAAACAATTGGCCCACCCATTGGTAAGCGCAACCTTGAAGGCCCTTCTTAAGCTCACTGCCCTTAATGACTTGCAAATGAGCCAGCTCAGCTATCCCCTGCAGTGTGACTTTGGACCCATGTACATCAAATGACACCGATAGATTTGCATAATCAAACAATACCGGACTATAGGATCTCATCCAATCCACACCAAGTACCATGTCACACCCTCCCAAAGGAAGGATTCTAAAGTCATAGCTGAACTTGCGGTCTTGCATTAACCAAGAGAAACCTTGGCATTTGTTCTGCGTGGTAACTGTCTTCCCATCAGCCACAGTGACTGCAAGCGGATGAGTTTTGATCACCTCATGGCCCACTTTCTTGACAACTTTAGGATCTATGAAGCTATGAGTACTCCCACTATCAATGAGAATGATAATGGACCTCTTACCAGCTGTTCCTTTAATCCGGATTGTGCTATGGGCTCCATTACCGGTAAGAGCCTTAACTGAAATCTCTATCGCAGCACCTTCTAAGCTGAGCACACTTTCCTGATCAGACTCAATGTTCTCATCCGCAATTTCCTCTTCATCAAGGTTCATCAGCATTAGTACCTTCCACAGCCATAAGGAACTTGGGATTGCACTTGTGACCAAATTGGTAAGGCTGATTACAAAGAAAGCACAACTTCTGCTGCTGCGGCTTGTCCTCCACTTTGTTAGACCTGTTCCTGATCGAATTTTGCTGAAATCTGGTGGTACTTCCACGAGGTCTAGGGGCCTCACTTGCTGTTATGACCGTGGATTCATAAAGCTTTACTTTAGCAAAGGCCGTGGACAAATCAATGGGATCAACGGCTTTAACTAAGTTCTTCAACTTAGGCTTCAAACCACTTATGAAAGCTGACACATAGTATGATTCAGATGCTTCAATTTCAGTCACAATGCTAGCTCGGAGATTCTCAAACCTGGTCATGTACTCCTTGACAGTTGAATCTTGCCTCACTTTATTAAATTTGTCCACAATATCACTATCATCCTCATCACTATAACGAGCACATAAGGCCTTGGCAAATTCATACCAAGTAATGGAAGGTCTACTTCTTATCAAGCTATAGAACCACACCTCATGATCACCAAGCAAGTACACAGCCGTAATTTGCACCTTCTCTGATTCATCAATTTGATAAAAAAAGAAAATAATGTTCACACTTCTCAGCCATGAATGTGGTTGCTTACCATCAAACGCATCAATCTACAACCGTGGCTGTCTGTGGTTGTTACTTCGACTATTGGACGAATCCTCATTGCTGCCCGAACGTGGATGCTGCCAAGGATTAGGTGGCCTGTCTAACTGACCAGCACTAACTCCTTGATTTCTGAAGTTATGTTCCATTCCTGATGCCCGGCCTTCTGCTATTTCAGTCCAGTTTGGAGGTCGAGGTCGATCATGCTCACTGTGTTCATGTCTTTCGGAATTAGCTGCTTCTTGAGTCCTAACTGGAACTCCATCTTCACAATTAAATGTTTCAGCTCTCAATGAGGAACCAACTTGAAGCACACTAGCTGGTATCAAAGGATCCAGAACCAATGGAGGATTAGGCCTCCTGAATTGCTCACGAATTTCTGCTAATTTCACATCCAATTGTTGCAATTCTCAATCAAACCTCATTGCAATCTTCTCCTCCAACTCTTGTGCCTGTCGTGTGAGCTGATTAGAGAACTTTAGTTCAACTTGCTGAGATCTTTGTTCCAGTTTCTCCTCCCATTGCTGCTGCAACATCTGAACTGACTCCACTTGTGACAACTTGAGTTGATCAATCATGTACTCACTCCAAGCCTTAACTCAAAAACATTCTTTGTGACAACCTCCTGACTTGCAGGATCATTCCCGCCAACTGCTTCAACAATCGGAGGTCTGGTAGCTGCTCTGGCTGCAGCTGATCTGGTGGTTACACCACCTGCCAATGCTACCTCGGATGACATTGCTATTGTATCTGAATTTGGGAAGCCACGAGGCTTTGATACCAATTGTTAAGATCGAGATTGGATCTTGATCTTAACCTAAGGGAAAGAGAGTAAGAGATGAGAAAGAATTGAGAGGAGATGAGGAAATAGAGAGAGAATAAGATGAGAAGAGAAGTTTATCTCATAGAGATGAGTAATTTTCATTGAATACCACAACAATATGCAAGATCAACCTATTTAAAGAGAATTTGAAACAAACAATCAAATTCCTAACACAAAGCCAAGTTCCCACCCAAAAGCTAACAACCGGACCTAAGGCTAACTAATTCTGGCGCCAAAAGCAATTCAAACCAATACAAGCCATACACGATTTATTACATCAAAAATATTAAAGGAAAACGTAACATCCTAATCCTTAATAAAGGTGCTTCTATTGAAAATAGTTAGTTTGTTGTATCATTTAGTTCACAATCAATTGAAAGGGCTTCTTCTCAAGAGGTTTGATTGTTCCCCTAAGCCTCCATGGTGGCCTCTTTGAGTCCTCCAACCATTGAACTTTGAAAGGTATGTTGTTGTCTCAACGAGGACCACTCTTCTTTAAGGTGAATTAACCTCTCCTCTAAATGATGGATCTCGTCTTCCAGACTTCGGATCCCTTGAGCTCGGTGGTCCCCGATCCTTCTTACTGCTTGGAGCTCTTCTAATAACAACTGTAAGCCACCTAGGCTAGTTTAACACCCAAGGTTTCTAATGGAATCTTAGTAATGTTATTTCCTCTGAAGAAGGACTGGGACCTCTCGGTTCACCTTCAGGAATACCTCCTCAATGACTTCGAATTCCCTGGCAATAGAGGGAGCCACATTTGGATCTTCATTCAGCGACCTTACTAGGGAAATGGCCTCCTGAAAAGTGGCCCCCTCAGCTAGGGTTAAGACAGGGAGATGTGTGATTTCTCTTAGCCATTGGAGTTTGGGGAATTTTTGGTCTAGTTGTTGGAAAGCCAATCTACCACTTGCTCTAAAATTCTCTAGTGGAGAGGACATTTCCCTATTCTTGAGGACGGAATGGTTCTGGGAGAAGTAACCTGCAAAAGGTTAACAACAAAAGAGAGAGGCAAAGTTTTGACTTTAGGAAACAACCACAGTTGAAAAGGAATGGCCCTACCTTTGAAGCCTTAGTCTGAGGCAAGGAAGGTGCTGCTTCCAATAGAGCTGCCATGGGAATTGCTAATGTTGTGTCCATCATTGGAGCTTCAGTAGGTACCTTAGCCAATGGGATTGTTGCTAGCTCTTCAGCATTGATATTCCTTCCTCGAGAAGAGCTACTAGAGAACAAGGCTTACATGTTGGAACCAAATATTGTTTAAAACATCAAGAATTGGGAAACTAGCTAGGCCTTTGCCTTCACTAATTCATTTAGTTGAGATTGGGCCTCCTAAGAGTAGAAAAAGAGCCTACACAAGGCCCTGACATAAGGAGACTAGAGAGGAAACCTCTTCAGAAGGGTGACTTATGATTGGCTCCATAACTAAGGTAGCCATATCACCTTTTTCCTCGGTACTCAAGATCAATGATTCAGTATCCTGATGAGGCTCTGGTGTAGTCTCTCGAGATGGAGAGTCTGGTATCTCCACAATATGTGGAGTTGGCTCTTCCTATGGCTGTAGAAGGCCATGTTAGAAGCTGCCTTAATTGAGATGAACAAGGTCACCGATTGAGAAAAGCCAATACATGTGAAACAAGGAGCCCGTTTCTTCTTTTTCTTACTAATTGTGAGATCGGTATCTCTTCTTCTTGTTCTTCTTCCTCTGTTGCAGCAGGGATAGTTAGAGGGATGGCATCCGTCTTTCTCTTTCTTAAGCCACTAGCTGCAAGGGCTAGTGAAGAGGTTCCTAAAGGAGATTCCTCAAGTAGCATATGAGTGAAGCTCCTAGTTCTGCCACTCCTAGGAGCACTTGGACAGTTGCTGTAAAGGTAAAAAATGGGATTCGTCTTTGTTCAAAGCCACTAATAATGAAATTGAGGCATACTTTAGAGTGCTTAACTTGACTCTGTCTTTTGCGGAGTGGGCTGGGGAATGACTGGTTGGCTTCTCCTAGAACTAGGACTTGGAAGTGTAAGTAAATGTGTAAAACGCCTGGTGCCTCTGGCTTCCAAGGAGGACCGATAGGCTAGATACCAAGTGGAATATTGTGGTGTGGCACATAAAAAGTACCTATAAGCCACATGATACCATAAAGGGATTTGACTTCCTGATTCAAAGCACGAAGCTCTGGAAGCCGAGCAGGTTGAAGAGAATCCTCTTAGCTCACCAAATGTTCTTGGTCCTCAGGCTTGGAAAAGGTATATATTAGACCATACCAAAACACCTAGCAAACAACCCAAGACTGTATGTCTTTACACAAGGTTAACTCTGGTGATAAAAGAACAAATCCTGGGGGGCATAAGATTGCTTGCCAAATTTGGGAATTGATGTCCACTAAGACATCATTGTGAAGGTCCAGTTTCCTGAACTATTCGGGCCAAGATTCCTTCTGTTGAAGGGATTCCAATGAGTCCCTCGCCTATCCAGAGGGGACATCAATCTCTCAAGGCATTGGTGAAATGACCATCCTAAAGGTAGTAGAACTTCACAACAAGCAAACTGCTCCCCAAAACAAGAAACCGCTTCACCTATTGGAGCATAAGGGCCTCTGGGGCACAACTCAGGGTAATAGGCTTGGGCCCAAAGTTGGACCAACCACAAGGGACCACCTAAGTGGACAGCATAGTTCTTGACTACGATGTCTCTAAAGAAACCATACCTGGGCCAAAAAAATTGTACCCATGGCTAAAGGGCCATTACTAAAGGCTAGGTTAGTGGCCATGGTCTTAATGAATTTAAGAACTAAGTTAGAAGAGTTTGCAAAGAAAAACTTGTTCAACCAAAACAAGTAGAATCACACCTCCTCCTCTTTGGAGCCTTGCCCAAGTCATAGCCCTCTATTAGAAACTTTTTGACAAAAGACTCATAATCTCCAAGCAAGTCCATGGCAGAGAAGGAGGAGGCAAAAGGTTCAGCTTCTGAAGAAACAAAAGAATCGAGGGGCAACTCTTCCCTCAGGGAGGACAAAAGTGTTATAACAGGTATTCCAGTAGTAAGTTAGTGTTCTTACAATGGGGAAATCACAGCCTAATGGCTTTGTAAATGCGAAGATATTTTAATTTCTTACCATAGGTCACCATCATCACATCTACGCATTCAAGGTATCGCTTGGTCAAAAATGTCCCTCCTTTAAAGGGTGCCGCTTCCTTGCAAATGCACCTGCCTCTCCAAGGATGACCTAAAGAGAATATACGAAGAAGGGGGACTCGTTAATATCAAGAAACAATCCCTCAAGACTGGGAACATCATGGGATGGGTCAAAGGTTGGCCGTAGGGCACAGGATGGTAGGTTCTCTGAAGGATCATGATATGACAACCTATAAAGATCCTCCTTGATAATGTTGAGATTAGTTGGGCTCTAAAGAACATTAGAGATTATCAAAGGGTCAGATTGAAGAAAGCATGTTAGCTGCTCAATAGGACTGTCCGCCTGAGGAGGAGGAGCATAAACAGCGAATGAGATTTGGACCATTATCAGATCAAAAGGAAGCAAAGGATGAAGAGCCGAATGAATCAAGGGTTAGAGATTCAAGATTGAGAGCTAGAAGTTGCAAGAGTGTTTGACGATAATGAAGAAGAGACAATAGAGCAAAAAAGTGGGAATTTCAAGCCAGGTTAGTCATATTTATAGACACGTGGGAAGGTGTTAAGATCGAGATTAAATCTTGATCTTAACCAAAGATAGAAGAGAGTATGGGATGAGAAAGAAGTGAATGAGATGAGAACATAGAGAAGGAGTTGGATGAGAGAAGAATTATCTCAAAGAGATGAGTACATTTTTACTAGATACCTTCTCAATACAATCATCAAGCTATTTATGGAATCAAGATCAAGGAGCCAAGTCCTTTGGCACGGCTAATTGCTTTTTTCGCAGAAGAACTTATCCCTCAATTCAAATACACACTCTTGGCGCCAAAACCACAACTAACGGGCAAGATACTGATAAGCCTTATTACAAGCGAACTAATTTCAGCACAAACATAACAATCCCCCTCCCTTAACAGCATTCTTGTCCTCAAGAATGAAAAGAAGGAAATTGGCTTAATGAAAAACTCTGATCTTCCCAAGTGCTGAAAGCCTCATCCAAGTTGTTCCAAGTTACCAGCACCTCAGCTCTACGATTGGTAACATCCTGCAGAAATCTTGTCTCTAGCACAGCTAAAGGATACAGCTTCAAGGATCCACTGGAACCAACCTCCGGAGGTGTTGAAGATGAACCTTGGCCTTTTTTAACCCGTTTTTTAAGAAGTAAAACATGAAAAACAGGGTGTATATATGAGTTAGGAGGAAGTTCCAGCTTGTATGCCACTTTGCCTACTCTCTCCAAGACCTTGTAAGGGCCAAAAAATTGAGCACAAAGCTTCACATTGCTTCTCACAGCAGCAGTAGATTGTCGGTATGGTTGTAATTTCAGATAGACCATATCCCCAACATCAAAGTTTCTGTCTACTCTCTTCCGGTCTGCATAGAACTTCATCCTAGCTTGGGACTGCTGAAGGTTAGTTGTTGCATCAGATCTCTCCTTTTCTGCACCAATTCTATGGCTTCATTTACATGAGAAACAAGGCCTTGCAACACAAAAGGGGATGGAGGATCATATCCATATAAGGCCTTGAATGGAGTAGTTCCAAGAAAAGTATGAAAGTGAGTATTGTACCAATACTCAACTAAGGACAGCCACTTCCCCCACACCTTTGGATGGTTAAACACCATACTTCTAAGATATTGTTCAATACATTGATTAACCCTTTCAGTTTGTCCATCATTTTGTGAATGATAAGATGAACTAAGGGCCAAGGAGATTCCAAGCAAACTGAACAATTCTTTCTAGAAGTGGCTGGTGAACAGCTTGTCCCTATCTAAAATTATGGGCTGAGGCAACCCATGAAGCTTATATATGTTGTCAAGGAACACACGAGCTAACTTCTCGGCAGTTACTGGATGGGCCAAGGCAATGAAATGGCTGAACTTGGTGAACTGATCAACAACATCCCATATCACCTCTTTTCCTTCTGATTTTGGCAGTCCCTTGATGAAATCCATGCCGATGTGTTGCCATACACCATCTGGGACAGGTAAGGGTTGGAGGAGACCTTGATATCTACAATCCCCAAGCTTAGTTTGCTGACATACTTCACAACATTGCACAAATTCAATCACAGCCTTCCTCATTCCCAGCCAACTGAAATGAGATCTGATCCTTTGGTAGGTCCCTTCAATTCCAAAGTGGCCACCCCAAGAAGAATCATGTGATGCCATGATAATCTGATGTCTGAGGCTAGTGGTGCTACCAATATACAGCTTCCCTTTAATTCTGATAAGGCCTTAAGACACAAACATATCAGCTTTTGCATCTGCACCCGATACTGCATCTGGAGCAATCTTTGCTGACCTGCCCATGCTAGCATCTACTATACATTCTTGCGCAAAAAGATCCCCTTCATAGGACTAATATACGTCTTCCACCTACATAGGTGTGACCATTGAAAGGCCCCCACATGAACCCTGCTAACTGTCCTCAAACCTGCATGATGGAGCATCTGCCGCCACATTTTCCTTCCCTTTCTTGTACTCGATGTCATAGTTAAGGTCTAACATCTTCATTAATTCCTTCCTCTAAATTCTTGTAGCAATTTTTTGTTCTAAAAGATGCTTAAGGCTCTAGTGATCAGTCCTTATTGTGAAATGATGACCATCCAAGTAATGTTTCCATTTTTCCACCACAAGCAAGATAGCAAGGTATTCCGTTTCATATGTGGATAAGGCTTGATGTTTGGAACTCAAAGCTTGGCTGAGATAAGCTATAGGTCTTCCTCTTTGAGATAGGACTGCTCCAATCCCATTTCCACAAGCATCAGTTTCTAAAACAAATGCCAAAGAGGATCTGGCATTGCCAATACTGGAGCTTGACACCTAGCATTTTTCAGGGTATCAAAAGCCAACTAAGCTTCACCAATCCATCTAAAAGCATCCTTCTTCAATAGATCGGTGAGAGGCTTGGCTATAGCCGCATAATTGGCTACAAATTTGCAGTAATAGCCTGTTAACCCAAAAAATCCCCTTAACTGTTTTAGAGTAACCAGAATTGGCCACTCCTTCATTGCTTGGACCTTTGAAGGATCAGTTGAGACACCATCATAGGATATCACATGCCCCAAGTACTCTAAATGGGACTGAGCAAAAGAACATTTAGCCAATTTTGCATACAACTTGTGCTTACGCATAAGCATGAACACCTCCCTCAAATGTTTCAAATGGTTTTGAAAAGATGAGCTATAAACAAGAATGTCATTGAAGAAAACTAACACAAACTTCCTCAAGAATGGCTTGAACACATCATTCATAAGAGCTTGGAAAGTAACTGGTGCGTTGGTCAATCCAAAAGGCATTACCACAAACTCGAAGTGCCCATGGTGTGTTCTGAATGCAGTCTTGTATATATCTTGCTCCAACACTCTGATTTGATGATACCCTTGCCTCAAGTCTAGCTTGCTGAAAATCTGTGCTCCATACAACTCATCGAGAAGATCATCAATAACTAGTATGGGAAATTTATCTTTTACTATCATTGAATTGAGCATCCTATAATCAATACACATTTGTGCTGTGCCATCTTTCTTCTTAACAAGGATGACTAGAGAGGCAAAAGGGCTATGGCTTGGCCTTATGAACCTTGTCTTGAGCAATTCATCAACTTACTTCTCAATCTCAGTTTTTTGAGCATGTGGGTACTTGTAAGGTCTGAGCTTCCCTGGTGCAGTATCAGTTTTGAGGGGAATGGCATGATCAAGACTTCCTGTGGGAGGAAGTTGCTTGGGCTATTCAAACAAATCCTCACTTCAGGTTGAGAAATCTGTACAGCAACAGTAGGGGATATGACAAACAATTGCCCAACCCATTGGAAAGCACTCTTTCTCAGCCCCTTTTCCAGCTTCTTCCCTCTAACCATTTGCAATTGTCCCTGACCAACCACACCTTGCAAGGACACCTTGGAGCCTTGAATGTCAAATGAGACTATCAGCTTAGCAAAATCGAATAATACTGGACCGTATGACCTCATCCAATCAACACCAAGCGCCATATCGCATCCACCTAATGGCAATACCCTGAAATCATAGCTGAACTTTTGGTCTTGTATAGTCCATTGAAATCCTTGACACTTGTTCTGAGTAATAATAGAATTCCATCCGCTACTATCACTACAAGAGGATGAGTTCTAATCACTTCGTGGCCCACCTTCTTGATCATTTTTGGATCAATGAAGCTATGTGTACTTCCACTATCAATGAGAATGATAATAGACTTCTTCCCAGCCTTGCCTTTGATCCGAATTGTGTTATGTGCGCCACTGCTAGTCAAGGCTTTCACTGAAATGGCAACTTCATCATCCCCATGATCCTACAACGCTTCTGGATCTGAATCATCACTATCAGCCTCAGATTTCTCCTCCCCTGATGGTTCATCAGCTCTAAACCCTTCAGCAGTCATCAGGAACTTGGAATTACATTTGTGACCAAATTGATAAGGTTGATTGCATTTATCACAGAGCTTTTGAGGCCTCTTTTCCTCTGTTCGACCAGTATTGGGCCTAGCAGATCCCTTTTGGAGCCTATCACTGCCTCCCCGAACTCTGTTGCTATCATTTGAAGCCAAAACAGTTGCCTCATACAATTTCGCTTTAGAATAAGCCATGGATAATGTAAAAGGACCAACTGCTTTTACGAGGTTCTTGACCTTGGGCTTCAATCCACTAATGAAACTTGACACATAGTAAGACTCAGTGGCATGGGGATTTCCAGCTATCATACTAGCTCTAAGGTTTTCAAACCTTGTCATGTATTCGCGCACTGATGTCTCTTGTTTCACTTTACTGAATTATCAATAATATCACTAGAATCATCATCACCATATCGTTCACACCATTATTTCACAAATTCAGCCCAAGTAAGATTATGATTGCTTTTCAACAAACTATAAAACCATACCTCGTGATCTCCAAGAAGGTAAACAGTAGCAATCTAAACCTTCTCTGCCTCCTCTATGTGGTAAAAATAAAAATAACGATCACATCTCCTCAACCACGAATGAGGCTGCTTGCCATCAAAGGAATCAATTTGTACCCTTGGTTGTCTGTATCCATTGCCCCTGCTATTGGATGAGACTTCATTACTTCCCAAAAGTTGCTGATTCCACTAATCCGGAGGTCAATCAAATTGTTCTTCAATCAGATTTGCAAACCTGTGACTGTCAGGTAGCTCAGGAGGTCGAATGGTCTGTGCTGCATTCCAGTTTGAAGGTCTGGATCGGTTATGATCTAATGACTAATCCTGACCAGTAATTGCTTCATTCTCAGGGCTTTGCAACTGAGTTCTCACTTCTGTTGTTGTATCCCTCACCTGAGGTCTTTCACTAACAGTTGCCGCTTCAATGGAGGCAGATTGCATCATTACTGGAGGTCTCATAGGTAATGAGCTAGCAGGCAGCAAGGGTTCTGGAATAGAAGGCATATTTTTCCTACTAAGTTGATTTTAGATCTCAACAATCTTTTCATTAAACAATCGCACTTGGTGATCAATTCTCTCAATGACAGTTTCCTCCAATCGCTGCTTATGTAGGTCAGTTTGAGCTGCAATCTTGGCATTAACTTACTGAGAGTGCAAATTAAACCTCTCGATGAATTCCTGCTCTTGCTCTTTCAACATAAGACGCATTCGCACATCATTCCTTTGCTCGGTTTCTAACACAGTCTGATTGACCTGCGCTATCTGCCCTAGCAATGCAGCCAATTGAGCACTCACTCCATCTCCATTGCTTGCTTGTGGTACATTGTCTGTATTTCCTCCAACCACCTCTGCATATGAAGGACTGGCTGCTGCTCGAGCAGCTGCAGATCTTGTGGTAACTCCAGTGGTCAACACCATTGCATTTGACTCCATTCACAATTTCAACCACAAGTGATCACAATTTCCTAATTGAATACAAATTGAATTGGAAGCCAAACCTGGCTCCGATACCAATTGTTAAGATCAAGATTAAATCTTGATCTTAATCAAAGATAGAAGAGAGTATGGGATGAGAAAGAAGTGAAAGAGATGAGAAAATAGAGAAGGAGTTGGATGAGAGAAGAATTATCTCAAAGAGATGAGTACATTTTTATTGGATACCTTCCCAATACAATCATCAAGCTATTTATGGAATAAAGATCAAGGAGCTAAGTCCTTTGGCACAGCTAATTGCCTTTGCCGCCAAAGAACTTATCCCTCAATTCAAATACACACTCTTGGCACCAAAACCACAACTAACTAGCAAGATACTAATAAGCCTTATTACAAGTGAACTAATTTCAGCACAAACATAACAGAAAGAAAAGCAAGTGACATACAATGTTCTCTCAAGCTCCCTATAGCCGTTGAGGGTCAAATCTAGTAAATTTTTACCCCTGTAAATTTGAATTTACCAACGGCTGAAAGGGGAGCATTTATTTACAACCTAATTTCATGGGGGTTGGGACAATACTGTTTTGAATAAAGTGCCACATGGTCATCACGTGAGGGCCTTCGGGCCTTTAAGAACTAAGATAATAGTGTCTCGAGCCCAACATTCTGAGAAGGTAATTACCTTTGACAAGGGTATCAGCTACCCAAGGTTCGAGTTGGCTGAAGGGTGAAGGGAGCTCAAGCTAGATGAGCAGCTTTGAGGGCTGCAGGATAGGTGGTTTCCAGGCTCGAGACAGTTACTTGAAGCATAATTTCAGTTACTTGGTTGTTAAGCTTAATCCAAGAGAACGTGGGGTTTCTTAAGGGGACTTTTGCTAAGTATTCGGATGTGGGCACCACGGATTTTCCTCTAATATTGAATTCAGGGCACGTTCATTGAAGGTTTACGTGCTTAAGAGAAAGCTTAGTGGCTAGGTGTGGGTGGTGTTGCCGGAAAAGGGGCGGCCGTTATTTCTTATTTTCTATAAATAAAGGACTCTGCATCAATCCAAAGTAGTAATACACTCATTATAAAACTTCTTCAAGTTTTCTTTTACTACACACTGGTGCTTTTTCCCTAGGAGTAGCGTAACTTAGCTAGGCCACGCGTAACCTTGATCTCTGCTATACTTACTTTCACAGTAATACATTTTTTGGGCTTCAGATATGACTTTTTAGTTCTAATCTGTTGCATAAATCTACAAATTGAGATTTGAGGGTTTAATTTAAGGCTTTAATGGCCAAGGCTTGTCCCTTGAGTGCATTGGTCTTAACATCATTTTCACTACTTGATAAGTTAGATGAACTTAGGTTTGTGCCATTGATTAGGACTTTGATGGCCAAGTCTTATCCTTTGATTATGTTGTTCCTAATCCAATGACTTGAATACAGTTTGCTCCATCTAAATCTTGTCAGACCAAAACTCATTCAAGTTATTATAAGTCAAGGGTGCCAGGCTTAAAAACCTGATTGACTTGGGCTTATAAGTGGAATGCTGAGATATTGGGTTTGTCTCCACCCCAGTTCTTGACTTTTAAGTGTACGAGAAAAGGTGTCTATGGGCCTTGCTCTGTCACTATAACTACCACTTGAGTTAGGTCTAACAACAACAACAACAACAAACCCAGTGCCTCCAAGGGCTTCTGCATAAGCAGGGTCGGGGGGGGGGGGGGGGGGGGGGGATAGGTGTACGCAACCTTCTCCCTTCAGAGGGCTACCCTGAAGAGAGGCTATTTCCGAGGACCCCCAACTTGAGTTAGGTCCATATCATTTAATTTTCTATCACAAAAATATTTAACGAAGTCTTCTTAATTGAAGCGTGAGAAAAACTCATAGTATAACCAAAGTCAGACACACTAATGTTAGGAATGGTATCCTCAAAATCCAAATTTGTCCCGTAAATATTAGATTATTAATGAATAAAATTGAACTTCTAGTCGTTTCCTTGCTAAATTTGTATAAGTGAGTATATATACTACATGTGATGTTCTTTTTGGAAACATCCATGAGATGGGTATAGTCCTCATACCACAATTTACATGTTTGTTCTAAATGGTTTATGAGATTAACCCATAGATAGACTTGGAACAAATGGTATGTATTGTTATTTGAAAAACTTGTAATCAAAGACAAGTTTGGACCACTTGTATTCTTAAATTAGACCATGACACTTTAGATAACTTGTCTTGGTTATGTGGATGGCGATCCAAAAGTATTATATTGGTGTGTTTTATAAGATTGATACATTGAGTTGGACCATGTAAATTACTTGTTTCTAGATTGCTATCGGAAGTGGGTGATTTTTGTTGTACTATTTGAACAACAACTTTAAATCGTAAAAGTATTCTTGACTTGTGCAAGGAACGTTAGTTGCTTTGGTGTACTATAAGTACAATCTAAACAAATGACTAAATTCCACATACACTGGGTAGCGGCATGAAGCGTGGCAAGGATCGGGTATTTAATATGGAATCTACAGTCTCTTATGAGATACAAATGTCCCCTTTGTTGATTGACAAATGTTTGAATAGTTCGGAATCTTTAGCCAAAGTATTGCAAGTGTTTGACATTTGAAATTTATACTGTTAATTTATTCAAGTATAAATAAATTATTCAGTAAAGGGTGAGTTGGCAACTAATGAAAAAGTTGTGAGAAGGATAATGGTAGTAGTTATAATTATTGTTTGTCATAGATATCTAGTGAAGGGATTGTTGTCATCAATAAAAATTAAAAATTATGAAATAAATTTTTTTTTAAAATTAAAATTCATAAGATGAATTTTTACATGCGGAAAACAAAACAAAAAAAAAAAGGAAAAATGCCCAGCATCACGATCCGCATATACTTGGATGGACCAACCAGCGTGCTGGGCAGTCCTGATGGGAAAGATCCGCACCTTCGGGCACGGACCAATCGGCTTGTGACACATGGCACTTATTTTTAATTTAAAAGCAGACGATTCTTCCCAGCATTGAAACGTGTCATTTTGGCTTGTTTACATGTTAAACACTACGTTTTGTAATCTAGTTTTGCGTCCCACGTCGAAATTTTAGGATTTTTCACTCCGATAACCTATTATAAATAGGAGTACCGGTTTTATGGTCTGGTATACATTCACTATAAAAATAAAAGGATTCTAAAAGTATTGACTTTTGGAAACCTAATTTGAGAGAAAATTTTCTTCTTTCTATAGTTTAATATTTTTTGAAGTCCACTTCCAGGCGTTTTGAGGTCATTGTGTAGAAGGCAGTTGGGTCTCGGTTTTATTAGCTTTCTTTGAGAAACTTATTATCATTATGTTATTCTTTATTATTGGAGCAATTTGAGGTATTCTTTTTTCCTTCTCTTTTAAGTTTTTCGCTAGCTTTCTTACTATGCTAGTTATATGTAATTTTTATAAATGTATTAGAGTAGAGGCCTGTAAATTTAAATTTTCATGATTGTGATGTTTAGAGATAAGTAGTACTAAGTCATATGTAATAATCTTGTAGCTCATTTCAATAATGATCATGTAATGGTCCTTAGTCTTGGTCTTTGGTAGTTAGGTCGGTTAATGCAATGTGTCAAGGTGCAATGTATTAGTTCTAGTATAAGTAGAGGTTTTTGCCTTGTAATCTTCTTATGATGGTGAATGATATTGATCTTCCTCTTTAAATTCTCTCTATATTTCCTTTATCTCTTACTTCTTCTCTACTTCTAGTCTCAATCTCATCTATCTCTCATCTAATTCTCTTCAATTCTTCTATTTCTTCATCTAAATTCACTCTAGTACAACTTCAAAACTCTTAAAAACCTAGTTTATATTCAAGTTTAGCTTGAATCCTAACAATTGGTATCAGAGCTTGAATTTTGCTTCCAATGGTGATTAAAATCTTGTTTTCTTTAGCTGATTCATTTTGTACAGCAATTACAAGATCGGATTGAAAATGATCTGAATGTGTCGAGTTAGAAGTAACATAATTGCATTGTATCTTTGATTCAAGCATTTGTTAAAGAGTTTGAGCTTAGAGTAGTTCAATTGTTGCTGCGATTGCTTGCTCCAGCACAAAACAACCTGAACATTGATATCAAGTGCTGCTATAAGATCATTTTGATCAAGATCCAAATCAAGAGCTGCTGTTAAGGTGAACACGCAGTTGAATTTTGTGACTTGACTTTTTGGCTTCACCGATCCAGCTTATACTCGAATCAGAAGATCCCATATTGATCTATCTAAATTAACCTCAATTCAGCTTCAGAACTTCATTTGAACAGAAAGGTTGAGTTAGTGGCTGTGATTGTGTAGCATTTCCTTTTGGTGTTGATCAGCTACATAACACACGCACATTTAGCTTTAGCAAGAGTGCTTGATAATGTAGAATTCAGTGAACAAGACAATGTGGCATTAGACTTAGGCATTACTAGTTCCAATTGAAGTGCTCAAGAAATTCAGTTCAGAGGTTGTGTTTAAAGAGATGTGAAGTTGAACCTTATGATTTGGCTTAAGGTTCATCGAATATTAGCTGGATTTGTATTGGATTCAGCTGGTTATTACTTGAACTTCTTGAATTAGCACCGCCTACTTCTCTACTATTGGAAGTATTGCTCAAAATTGTAATGAAGGGAACTTGATTAGCTATTACACTCAAGCACGATTTGAACCTTGTTGCTAGCAATTGCATTGTCTTGCGATCTGGCCAGAAGAAAGCAAACAACAAGAATGGCAGGCGATGTCACTACTAGATCCCAAGCTGCAACTTATGCTGAAGTAACAGCTAGAACTACCTCTGGAGCTGCTGTTAATATGAGTTCTGATGTGGGAATTGCTGCTACACAAACAACACTGTGGCAGCCGCAACTTCAGGAGATGTTCATAGCATTTGAACAAAGATTTCCAACTACACAAGAGCAATTTGAGCAAAAATTTGAACAATGATTGGTTGGGATGTAAGAGCAACTCAATATACAATCTCTTCTGCTAGGTGCTGGAATCCTACCTATGGTGCAACAGTAAAAAAAAGCTTCAGTTCAAAGTGTGGCTGTCGGGACTGAAAATGCTCCAGTTGTACCTTGCAAAGTAGAAGAGCAAGGAGAAATAGTGGCAGGGGTGAGAAGAGCTGGATTTAGGTAGCCAAGTGTTGAACTTGATGCTTTTGATGGTAATCTACCACAATCTTGGATACGAAGATGTGAACGACACTTTAGGTTCTATGCTACTCCCGAGATAGAGAAGGTTGAATTAGCCGCATTTTATTTGCATGGAGATCATGAAGTTTGGTATCACAGTTTGATCCTTAGTAATCCCACTATAATGTGGCAAGAATTTGTGGATGAATTGTGTGAAAGATATGGGGATGAAGATACGGGAGATATAGTGGACAATTTCAACAAGTTAGCTCAAGGGAGTAGTGTCAAGCAGTACATGACGCGGTTTGAAAATTTGAAGGCAAGGATGATATCCGTTCAACTGGGGGAAAATAAGGCCTATTATGTTTCTAGCTTCATTAGTGGGCTCAATCCTAAAATCAAGAATCTAGTCAAGTGTTATGATTCCTGTAGGTGGGACATATGAAAGATTGTAATTAGAGTAAGTCATGATGAAATAAGTAGCATTAGCTTTTTGATAAGTCATGTAATAAGTGATGTTTAGTTGTTTGGTGGCTTGTGTTGGCGCCAATGGTCTTGATTGTTTGTTAATTTGGTTAGAGGGTCAAGTGTTGGTCAATTGTGGCAGCTAAGGTCTAGTACTCGGTCAAGGCTTAGCTAGTTGCAATGTATCTTAATCTAGTATAAGTAGTTTGCTCAAGTGTAATATTGATTCATTCAATGAAAATTACCATCATCTCTTTGAGATACTTTCTCTTTCTCATCTAACTCTCTCTTTATTTCTCATCTCCTTTTCTTCTCTTCTCATCTAAACTCTCATCTATCCTAGGTTATGATTTAAGGTTATCTTTGATTGTAATAATTGGTATCAGAGCCTTGTTTAGCTTCCAAATCAAAGGTGATTTGATATCAAATATCCTTGATTGCATTGCAAATTGATTAGGAGTACAATTTTGAATTCTTGATTGATTAATATTAAGTTCTTGAGTCAAGAACATATCTGAAAATTACATTGAAACAAATAAAACCCGGTTGAATTTGATATTTTGACTTGTGATCTTGAATTCAAGATATTAAGGTGATAGTAAGCTTGTATTGAATCAACCGGTGGAGATTTCTGTAGGTGATCAGAACAGGAGTTGCTGGAGTAGATTGCCTTGATCAAAACTAGAAAGATCAGCTTAGCAAGGAAAAATTGAGGATGCTTTAGGTTCTGCAATTCAATTGTTGAGGTGAAGGTAACAGATTCTGAATTTCTAAGTTACATTGATCAAAATCCACTTCTTTGCTACTGAATTGAATTATTGATTGAGTACTGATGATTTTTTGGAGGAATTGTGCTGATGAGCATAGAAGTATATAGGAATTTAGCTAATTCTATAAGATACTAGCTCAATGGTGGAATTAACAACGGACTAAGAACCGAATCGTAGAAACCTGACCTAGTTCTTGTGGATTGTTGTGAGTAAAGTGTTGGGGTCAAAATTGCAGCTAAGTTTGAACCTAATTCAGATTCAGAGTCAAAATTATTCGAGTAATACAATTGTTAGGGTTTGGTTCGAGTTTCTCTTGATTCGCGAAGTCGACAGTTAGGGTTTGATGTTCGATTAGCGTCTTCGGCTGAGTAATTACATAGATTCATTGGTTATGAAGGATTAGGGTTTGGTGTTGAAGAGTTGATTTTGTGTGCGAAGGATCCTTGGTTGTGGTTGTGTGATTCTCATCTCAGTGAGCAAGATTAGTGTTGGTTCAAGAATCTGAACATGAACTACAACACGAACTTTACTGTTGAAGAGGGAAATGTTACTGCAAACACTGCTACAGCAGGAGCTAATGTCACTATTTTAGCTCAATTGAACATTCAAATGAAGGAAATTCTCACTTAGTTTCGGCAATGACAAAGTGAATTGGTGCGAGAACTGGATCGAAGGTTTTATGAGCGATGGACTCAGCAATCACAACGTTTTGAGGAGAAGCCTGTTAAAACTGCGAATCAGATTGATGTGGAGCCAGTTCATTTACTTATTCGTGATGAAGTGATAGGGGATAGTGTTGTAGCTCATGAGGAGAAGTTTAATCAAGAGAATGAGCTAGATGAAGAGGTTGTTTTGCCTACGGAGGACAAAAGTTCCTGATCTGCCACAGGTCTTGCAAACAAATGAGATAGAAATAGGATCTTGTGTAGATAGAAATAGGATCTTGTTTAGATGGTGAAGGCTTCGAGCATGATAATGTCAAAGTAGAAGCTCACAAGTCAGAAAAATTGATGAATGGCTCACTGAAACTAGTTTATGGGTTTGTTACAGCAGGTTTGGATTCAAATCAGGTTGAAATGGAGCCAGTGCAATTAGTTGAGCAAGACTTTGTGCCACTAGGAAATGCAACAAAGAAAGTACAAGTATACATTGAAATTTTAAGCGTTAGGAAGTTCAGATTTAAGCTCACTTTGCAGGAAAAAAAAAAAGTTGACATCAAGTCGGTAGTTTCCCTTAATCAAAAGAAGTGCTATTCAACTGAGAGGTTGAGAGCATTGGAAAGGCCAATTGTGGTTTACAGAGGAAGTGCACCAACCTTCTTACTTCTTGAGAAGAATAAGGTGTACCTTGAAAAGCAAAACATGCTCAAGGATATTGAAGTCGGGAAATCTAGGTTAGTGTTTTGGCATGTGGAAAGACTTGGAGCATCATCTTGGACCAAATGGATGTTGAAGAAGGCAAGGATAATGAAGAATCCTATTAGGAATGATGCAAATTCAGCACAAAATCAGGGTGTAGCTGCTGCAGTATAGCCAAATTCTGTAAAATTTTAGGGTATTCTTGCTGCAGAACAATCTATTCAGCTGGGGAAATTGCAAGATCAAATTTACCTGGGTAGTGTGCAGGAACAGTTGTTTGTGCAAGCTAAGCACATTATCAGTTGGATGATTTGCAAGACCAGGTTGATCTGCTTCCTTCTTCAAGTGGAGTGGGGACTTACCCAAGTGCAAGCACTTGTGACAAGACTCCTCCTGATACGGGAGAAGGAATTCAAGGCCTTAAGAAGTTGAGACAAATGGCTTCGATGAAGGAACATGTGACCCAAGCTGCTACTGTGCATCTCAAATTTCAGCAAAAGAAAGGCCAAGTTTCTGATTTCAAATTTCAGCTCAGACTTGGGATTAAAGAGCAATTACCTGATCTGTTAGGGGTGCATAAACGAGTTCAAGTGCCTATTGATCAATTCAAATTTAGGTACCAAGAGGTCTTTTTAGGAGGATCAATATGGTGATGAAGTCACTTACCAAGAAAGAATGTGTTTTGCTGCTGTAGCATTTATTTGAATGCTTACATGGTCTTCAATTTAAATGCAGCATAGTTTGGAAGTTTCGGGCTTGGATAAAAGATGGTTTCAACAGCAAGCTAGGCTGGTGGAAGGAATCCAAAGGTCTATTGACAGAAATTCAGCTATGCAACATGCTGATATTTGTGGAAGTACTTGTCCAGTGCAAGCAAACCAAATGGTTCAGTTGTATAGAGCTGACGGTGCTTAACTATGACCACCTATGGCAGGCCTCCTGATCTAGATGATAAAGGATGCAGTGTGGAGATTTTGGTGGTTTAGTTTGCAACTGAGAAAGCAGAACATGGAGTGGAAAAGTGTAAGAATCAAGCTGAATTGAAAGGAAATGTTACAAGGGTGGAACCAACGATGAGGCCACCTGAGATCTCAAGTAAAGTAAGGCATTGTTCTTGTGGTTTCACTTGCGAAGGCAAGGACCAAGAGGCAGTATATATAAGCAATGTTGCAGCTGGTTGCACTGAATGGAAGAGTCTGATGCAACAACTTCAGTGTCTTCTTAATGCTTTACTTAAAGGAATTAACAGGAGATCAAGATCAAGTCCAGCTAAAATATAAACACACATCAGCAAAGAAATTGAGAATAGATCAGTTTTTGATCTTGAGAAGTACAAGGTTGTTTTGATATTCCATTAGTTTCATGGGCTGGTAGATTTTGCATTCTTACTTGTGCTCATTAATAAAGGATCAGGATTGCTTCATTTGAATTAATTTAGCGGCAGCATATCAATTGGGTGCAGGGAACTCAAGGAGCCTCATACAGGAGCTAGAGACTTAGTCCAAAATCTGAAATTCATAAGCTGCAAATTGTATGCTGTTAGTTCTATAATGTTGGTGGTTCAGACATTCAAAGAATCTCTTTGGAGTTCAAGTGTTAAGCTTGAAAACTCATCTTGGTGGAGGACATTTCAAAAGTTGTAAGAATGTTGCATTAGGAAGCAGTGTATCAGATGATTTTTGCGCACTCTCTTCATGTTTTGGCAAGACAAGAGAGTGGAAGTATACATTGAAGATAGCAAGGATCAAAGTCAAGTTATGATTAAATGTACAGAAGTTTGGGAAAAGGAAGATAAGACCTCCATGACTTCGATGCTCCAACAAGAGGCGCAGCCAGTAGAATTCAACGAAGCTGATATGGGTTTATTGTTTAGCTCGTTGCACTCATTGGAGGCAGCATATAAGGATGTTAATTTTACAAGGGAATATGCTAGTTGGATTCCAAGAAGCCTTGAGTACTTGGGGACAACTGAAAGTCTCTTCTTCAGCTGGACAACTCAAGGATTCTGCAAGCTTCACAGCAGCATAGCTATTGGGTTTTGCATGAGTAGTCAATGGAAGTTCATAATAGAGGCTGCAATTCTTGAGCTCAAGCTGTTGCTCCCAAGGTCATCTAACAACAAAAGAGAGCTCTGGCTGGGTCAAAAGGAGTTCAAGCATTACAAATTCTGGATGGAAGCCGAGATTGATTGGTGGTAGCTGCTATTCTCTTGGTCTTCTACATGCTTTTGCAACAAGCTGGTGATGAGGGGTTGTATTAGCTACAGCTAGGGATTCCTTGGGCTGAATATTGATGTCAGGATGATGTGGTTTGATTTGGGTAGACCTCCGGATGAGTGTTCTTCATCAGATGCAAGCATTGGCAACAGGACTTTGGGCTGGAGTTATTTCAAAATTTGCATCAGCAAGTGTTCTTCTGTTGCTGCAAAATTTTAGTATTTTTGAAGCTCTCTTCAGCTGTAGACTTCAGCAAGAAATGGTCCTACATCAATAAGTGTTCTTCCAGTTCAACTCTCTTCTTAGATTCTTAACTACAATAATTTCTTAAGGGGGGAGTATTGTTATGATTCCTATAGGTGGGGCATATGAAAGATTGTAATTAGAATAAGTCGTGATGTAACAAGTAGCATTAGCCTCTTGATAAGTCATGTAATAAGTGATGTTTAGTTGTTTGGTCGGTTGTGTTGGTGCCAAAGGTCTTGATTGTTAGTTAATTTAGTTAGAGGGTCAAGTGTTGGTCAATTGTGGTGGCCAAGGTCTAGAAGTTGGTTAAGGCTTAGCTAGTTGCAATGTATCTTGATCTAGTATAAGTAGTTTGTTCAAGTGTAATATTGATTCGTTCAATGAAAATTAGAATCATCTCTTTGAGATACTCTCTCTCTATTTCTCATCTCCTTCACTTCTCTACTCATCTAAACTCTCATCTATCCTAGGTTATGATTTGTGGTTATCCTCGATCGTAACATCAAGGCACTTAATCCTCCAACATTATCTAGAGCTTACTTGAAGGAAAGATTGTATGAATCTAAGATACTACCCAACTTTGAAGAAGGCCAAGGTGGTAAAGCATTGAGTTTGGAAGAGAAAAAGGCTCAAAGGCTATGCTTCAAGTGTAACCAATGGTATTACTTTGGTCACAAGTGCAACCCTCAACATTTAACAGCTCTAATGAGAAATGAAGCATAGGAGGATCAAGGAGGTGGCTTCGTGCAATGTAATTCAGTTATGGACAAGGTCCAAGTCTTGGAAGCTGTGGGATGTGGATGAGCGTGCAGCACAATGGTTCACAAATTGGTGCCAAGGTTCAAGTGTTCATCCGGCTGCACCATGCTGCAATACCAGCAAATCTATCCATTGTTCTCACTTGAAGCTGCAATTTCAGATATTTTTCAGCATTAGTAAGTGTTCTTCAAATCCCAATCCTCTCTAATAAGATTCTTCAGGACAAGAATCTCTAAAGGGGGAGGTATTGTCGTGATTGTGATGTTTAGAGATAAGTAGTATTAAGTCATATGTAATAGTCTAGTAGCTCATTTCAATAAATTTTTTTTTTTGATAAGTCAGTATGTATATATCAAAAAAGCCGCACCGATGTACTTTCATACATGAGTACGAGGGGCATACCCCAAGATGGCCGAAGCCTACAAATGCAGTCAAAAAGAAAGCACAACACGCAAAAGCAACAAAGAGGAAATACAAAGGAACATCAATGGAAACTCCTAAGCACAAGCCTCTAAACAAAAGAAAAACAATGCGTAAAAAAAACAACAATGAAGATCCTTAAATCCGAAAAAAACAAGAGTGCACTCGAGCCCAGTCTTGGAAGAGAAATGAGATTTTGAAACTGCTTCTTCGAAACCGTTCATGCGTCATCATACTCAACAAAGGACTGTCAAACCCGTGACAACTCGCAACAAGCCCTCGAATCAGCCATGTGGCCAAAGTCGCTAACAAGCAAAGAAAAGAAGGGACATGGATGGTGCTTGTGGCCCATTCTGGGGCCCAGCAGGCGAAGAGCAGTCCAAGTGGAAATAGACGGAGTCAGCCCGCTTCCAAAAGCCATCTCCATCACCAGCCCGACGATTGGTCCGCGGTCCAACATACTTGACCCAGTGTAGACCAAACTTCCCTCAACACATCCAACACACACACACGAGCCATCACAGCAAAGGCCAAGCGGGGAAAAAGGCCCTCAAGCCTAAGAGAACTTCGGCCAAGGGAAGAGGACCCGTGAGGGCCTAAGAAATAGGCCCAACACTGGCAAGAAAGCAGCCCGTGAGGCCTGAGAAACAGGCCCAACATGGGCAAGAAAAAGCAGCCCGTGTGGGCCTGATTTGGTCAGGCCCAACACGGGCATGCAAAATGAACTGGGCCTTTGGGCCCGGTTCATAAAAATTTTTTTTGTTTTTGAATTTTTGAGGACCCCCAATAGCATGGAGGTAGAAAGAGTGGGTCGTGGCTCGTTTTGGCCCATTCCGCGGCCTAGCTGGTGAAGAGCAATCCAAGTGCAAATAGACTGGGTCAGCCCGGCTCCTCAATTCAATAATGATCATGTAATGGTCCTTAGTCTTGCTCTTTGGTAGTTAGGTCGGTTAGTGCAATGTGTCAAGGTGCAATGTATTAGTTCTAGTATAAATAGAGGTTCTTGCATTGTAATCTTCTTATGATGGTGAATGAGATTGATCTTCCTCTCAAAAATTCTCTCTAGAATTCCCTTTTCTCTTACTTCTTCTCTACTTCTAGTCTCAATCTCATCTACTTCACATCTAATTCTCTCCTAATTCTTCTATTTCCTCATCTAAATTCACTCTATTACAACTTAAAAACTCCTGAAAACCTAGTTTGTGATTCAAGTTTGGCTTGAAAAATAACAAAGCAATTCCAGGTATTCTTCTTTCCTTCTCTTTTAAGTTTTTCACTTTTTTATTTATTTATAATTTTCTTATTATACTAGTTATATTTCATGTAATTATTACGAATGTATTAGAGTAGAGGCCTATAGATTTAAATTCGGAATTTAAATCTGTAGATTTAAAATTGAGAATTTTGAATGACCCTTAGGTTTTTGCTTCATTAACTTTAACAAATTAGAGAGAATTATTTAAATTCATCATAAAAATTGGTATCAGAGCCAGCCTTTGACTACATTTATAATATACAT
This sequence comes from Simmondsia chinensis, assembly GCA_018398585.1. NCBI lineage: Eukaryota > Viridiplantae > Streptophyta > Magnoliopsida > Caryophyllales > Simmondsiaceae > Simmondsia > Simmondsia chinensis. The sequence continues at coordinate 24,098,587 of JAGTTD010000006.1, read as the reverse complement.
GAATAGATATACTAAGATCGAAATAAATAGACATACGATTTAATAAAATAGAGATTTAATAAAAAGGAAAGATCATTTAATTTAATTTTGATAATAATACTAGTATTGGTTTAAATTGTTTAAATCGATAATGAATTAATAATTAATTTAGATATGTAAATGAAGATTAATTAAAAATACATCCATATTATTCGCATGATGAGATTGTGCATACTTTTAATCAAGATTCGCAAAATCAGATAAATTGATTTAATGAGATTAGATTAAATTAATTTATAAATTATTTTTAATTTAAAAAAAGTGGCACTGACGTGGCGCTGACTGGGTGCTGGTAGGGCACTGACTGTACTCTGACGTGATGTTGACTGGGCACTGATGTTAACATTTTATTTTTATTTAAAAAAAATTTCGAGATATGTAGATGTCAGTATTGATTTACATAATAATTAAAGATTAATTTTTTAAATAATTTAATTTTAGAATGAGGTTCTAGATTAGATATTAGATAATCTAAGTTGTAATTTGGTACTATTTCAAATAAAAAATTATTTATTTATTTATTTATTTTTGTTATTTAATTGGCAGGAGCCCTTGGAGGCACTGGGTTTGTTGTTGTTGTTGTTGTTGTTGTTGTTGTTGTTGTATTTTTGTTATTTAATTCAATTTTAAAATGAGATTCTAAAGGGGATTGTGAGACAATCTAAGTTATAAATGCAAGTTAATTAAAACCACTAGTTTATAAAAATCAAGTGAGAGCGAGGTTCAATCATTGAAACCTCACGGTCTCCATTATCGGTCTAGCAGTATAGTAGATCGACAGACCTCCCTGCGGTGGATGTTAGTTTGTAGATTACAGGGTAAGACTTTTATTAGGATAAGCTGAAGTGCAAAGAAGCGATGCAATCCTGCTGTCGTGGAGTATTATGTGTATTTGTATGGAGGTTTAGGCAATGGTTTACACTTGACTGGTGTGATACATTAGTCTCCCCGAGGAGCTTTGTTGTGTTATGTTAAAGACTAAGATAAAGTGATAAGTTAATCATGTTTAGAAATAGTTAAAAGAAAACATGTTAATTGAGAATAGTTCTGACCCAAACTAATATATTGCGACCTCGCTACCGAGGAGTAAGAAGTGGTGTGTTTGAGTCATCATGGCATGCATGATCTTACGGTTTTGTGGATACCTAACTTATTATGCTTGCTAAAATAAAAGAATAGATATCACTGCATTATACATGACTCATATTAGATCGTTACATAATATTTGCATTTATAATGTTTTCAAATGGCTGCAACTGGTGCACTTCATTCAATTCTGAACGATAATGCTTCAATTGGACCGAATTACTTTGCTTGGAAAAACAAGTTAGACTTAACTGATACTAACAAGGAACCTATTGGAAAGAAAGGAAAGGGCAAGGTTGCTAGTGTAGCAACCAAGTCCATGAAGAAGCCAATAAAATGAGAGTATTTCTTTTGCGAGAAGACTAGCCACATGAAGAGGAATTACACTAAGTATATAGCTTCTCTTCCTACGAAGATTGCTGAGCCATCTGGTGAAGATATGTTGATATCTCACTTTGTTGAGTCCTGCGTAGTTGAGAGTCCACTAGGTTCCTGGTGTGTGGACTAGGTTCAACTGACCATCTCTGTAATATGTTACAGGGGCTCAAGCCAACCAGGAGGCTGCATGATGGGGAGCTGCACCTGACGGTTGGAGATAGTACAAGAGCAGCGGTCTTAGGAGTAGGAGATGTTGGCTTAGTATTTAGTGGTAAAGTCTTGATTTTAAAGGTTTATTTGTACATGCATTGCTCAAGAATTTGATTTCTGTGTCTCGATTAGTAGATAATAGTTATTCAATTAATTTTGATTGTGAACCTGTTATTATGTGAAATAAATTATTTATTTGCAAAGGCACATGTGTCGTCTGATTATTTATGTTGTTTCCTGATCAAAACTTTCATATTTGTTTAAATAAATCTAACACAAGCTCACTTGCTCAATCTCCTAAAAGAAAACACCATAAAAGGGACAATGCCTACACATGGCACCAACGTTTAAGTCACAGTAATTCAAACATGATCCAAAGACTGGTAAAAGATGGACTACTAGAACTTTTGGACTTAAAGTCACTACCAGTCTACGAATCCTGCATAGAAGGTTAGATTACCAGGTCTATCTTTAAGAGTAAAGCAACAGGTTTTTTGAAAAGTTCAAAGAGTACAAAGTTGAAGTTGAAAAGCAATTGGGTAAACAAGCTAAGTCAATTCTATCAAATCGAGGTGGTGAATATCTTTCGGGTAAGCTTTTGGATTTCCTAACTGCAAATGGGATAAGATCTCAACTTTCTGCTTCGAGTACACCGCAGCAAAATGGTGTTGCAGAAAGAAAGAATAGGCCATTATTAGAGATAGTAAGTTCCATGAAGAATCATGCTACTTTACCAATCTGTTTTTGGGGTTATCCCAAAGGAACAATAGTGGTCGTTTCTATAGTCCTTCTGATCAAAAGGTTCTTGTAAATATAAAAGTGAAATGTTTAATGGAGGATTTTTTTTTTAGTAGAGTATGAAAGCAAAAGCGGAGTAGTGCTAGAGGAATTAAAAGAAAACTTACACTAATTCTAAACAGCTAGACACAACTCAGGACACAGTGGATGCATTAGATGCACCTACTGAAAGGGACGAGAATGTTCCGAGTACACGAGAGCCTAGGCATAGTGGGAGGATTGTTAGGGCACCTGACAAGCTCATGGTGTGAGCCTTAATGGTTGACCGTGACATTGAATTTGATCCTCTTTGCTACAATGAGGCAATTAAAGACAAGGATGCTGACTAGTGGGTCTTAGTAATAAAATCTGAGATAGGATCTATGTATTCTAATCAGGTCTGGGATCTTATCGAGGCGCCTAGTGGTGTTATGACCATTGGTATAACTGGGTCTATAAGAGGTAAAGAGGAGTGGACGAGAAAGTAGAGACCTTCAAGGCAAAGCTGGTTGCTAAAGGGTTTTACCCAAAAGGAAAGAATCGATTATGATGAGACCTTCTCACCAGTAGCCATGGTGAAGTCCATAAGGATACTTCTATCCACTGCAGCTCATTGTGATTATGAGATTTGGCAAATGGATTTCAAGATAGCCTTTCTAAATGGTCGTCTTAAAGAAGACATCTATATGGTGCAACCAGACGATTTCATTGGCAAAAATGGGGGCCTCTGGTATGCAAACTGAAGAAGTTCATTAATAGACTGAAGCAAGCATCAGGCTCATTGAATATTAGATTCAATGAGGCAATCAAATCCTATGGGTTTGAGAAATTGGTTGAAGAACCATGTGTGTACAAATGACATCAAGAGAAAGTAGTGACTTTCTTAATATTGTATGTCGAAGATGTACTACTCACTGGGAATGATGTAGGGGTGTTGTCAGCTGTAAATATTTGGTTGTCAAGTCAGTTTGATACGAAGGACCTAGGAGAAGGTAGCTATATTCTTGGAACAAGCTTTTGCAAGATCGTAAGAATAGAATGTTGGGTCTTTCTCAAGCCACTTATACTGACAAGATATTGTCAAGGTATCACATGGAGGACTCTAAGAAAGGGATTTTACCTTTCAGGCATGGAATCTCTCTTTCTTTAGAGCAGTGTCCATAAACACCTCAAAAGAAGGAGCATATGAGGAATGTTCCATATGCTCCGGCAGTGGGAAGCCTCATGTGTGCCATGTTGTGCACGAGACCAGATATCTGCTAAGTTGTTAGTACGGTAAGTAGATATCAGTCTAACCTAGGTCCAATGCACTGGGTGGCAATAAAGCATATTCTCAAGTGTTTGAGAAGAACTAGAGATTATATGCTGATTTTTCAAAGTGACGAGCTGGTTCCAGTTGGCTATACTGATTCAGACCTCCAGTCAGATAGAGATGCTAGATGTCTGACATCTGGATATGTCTTTACCTTTGTAGGAGGAGCCATTAGTGGGAGGACTGTCAAGAAATCTTGTGTTGCTGACTCCACCATGGAGGCCGAACATGTTACAGCTTGAGAAGCAACAAAGAAGGCATGTTGGTTCAGATAGAGTAAGTGACTTCATAAAGACTTTGACTCAGTAAACCTTTGGATCATACATAAAAGGGACGGATATAAAGTGTTGGGACGTATTTCAAAAATAATCTCTAATTTAATTAAATTAATGCAGATTGATTTAAAGTTCCTAATTTTAAATCTACAGATTTAAATTCCTAATTTAAATCTATGGGCCTCTACTTTAATTTTTATAACAATTACATGAATTATAACTAGCAGAATAAGAAAACTGTAAACAAATAAAAAAGCGAAAACTTAAAAGAGAAGGAAAGAAAAATACCTGAAGTTGCTCCAATAATAAAGAATACCAAAATAATAAAACTTCAAGAAAACTAAGAAAATTGAGACCCAATTGTCTTTTACGCAATGACCTTGAACTGCCCGGAGGGTGGACTCCGAAAAATATTAAACTAAGGAAAGTAAAAATTCAACGAAAATTTTTCTTTCCAATTAGGTCCCCGGAAATTAACACTTTCTAAAACTCTTAATTTTTATTGATGCCAAACTTTTAAAATAGGTACCTCTATTTATAATAGTATATCGGAGTGAAAAAAATACTAACGATGGGGCATGCACAGGTTTAAAAAATAAACAGAAAAACCAATGCAAAACGACACGTTTCCCTCTAAATTCAAACCAGGTGCTTTACTTCTCAAAATGCGTGCCACATGGTAACATTCTATTCGCTGGCGCATGTAGACACAGATAGCCAAAGGGGACTTCCCAGGGCGCATTCATCCAATTTAAAACGGGCAGATTGTGTAAACGTGATTTTTTTTTTCTTTTTTCTTTTTGTTTTCTTTTTTCCATATGTAAAAAATTCATCTTATGAATTTTAATTTTTAAAAATTATTTTATTTTATAACTTTTAACTTTTATTCATCACATGAATAATGCTTGACAAATTTAAATTTACTCATCTCATGAATTCTTTAATATTTTTTCGATGACAATAAATATAGAGGCTTGCACAGGGAACTCAGATACAATTTAAATGTAGCTCCAAATGGGTTAAATTAATTACTATCTCAAGATAAATTTTAATTACCATTTAATGGGACTTAAATCCACTAAATAAATTCTACTGCACTCTAGACTTAAATCATTTATTCGATATTTCTCAAATAGACTACATTGATGACAACAACCCCTCCACTAGATGTTTATGACAAAGAATAATTATTACTACTGTCATTATCTTTCTCACAGCTTCTCCATTTGTTACCGACTTGCCCTTCACTGAATAATCTATTTATACTTAAACACATTTATAGTATAAATTTCAAATGTCAAACACTTATAATACTTTGGCCAAAGATTGCGAACTATTCAAATACTTGGAAATCAACTAAGAGGGCATCTGGTCCTCATAAGAGATTGTAGATTCCATATTGAATACCGGATCCTTGTCACACTTCATGCCGCTATCCAGTGCATGTGGAAATTCAGTCATTCGTTTAGACCTTACTTATAGTATACCAAAGTAACTAATGCTGCATGCACGGGTCCATAATACTCTCAGGATTTAGAGTCGTCGTTCAAATAGTATAACATGAACCACTCATCTCCGATAGCAGTCTAAAAACAAACAACTCACATGGTCCAACTCAATGTGTAAATCTCATTAAACACACCAACATAAAACTTTTGGATCACCATCCACTTGATCAAGTCAAGTCTTTTAAAGTGTCACGTTATAGTCTTAGCATACATGTGGTCCAAACTTGTCTTTGACTACGAGTTTTTCAAACAACAATCCATACCTTTGTTCCAAGTTTTTGGTAACATCCATGAGATGGGTGTTGTCCTTAGACTACAATTTACGTGTATGTTCTAAGTGGTTTATGATATTAACCCACAAATAGATTTGGAACAAATGGTATGGATTATTGTTTAAAAAACTCGTAGTGAAAGATAAGTTTGGGCCACTTGTATGCTAAAACTACAACGTGACACTTTAAATAACTTGTCTTGATCATGTGGATGGTGATCCAAAAGTGATATGTTGGTGTAGGGGTGTAATCGAGCCGAGCCAAGTATCTCAGTATTCGAACTCGAGCTTGATTAACTACTCGGATACTCAAACTCGTACTCGAACTCTATTCGAATAGTAAAGTTTGTTCAAACTCGAACTCGATTAACTATTCGAGTACTCGACTCAACTCGAATACTCATTTATTTTGCATAGGAATATTCTCCAATTAGCTCCATTATAATATTATTCCATACACTCGAACATTATTAATACTTACCTATACTATATTTTAACATACACAACCACAAATCATCGATATATTAATAGAAAATACGTATCAAAATCTAAGTTTAACAAAATACAAGCAAACCAAATACAAGTTCTTTCACTCTACTACAAATGCGACATGTCATCTTTTACAAGGAATTCAATCTTCTTTTCTTTCATTCTACTATTAATATTACAAGCCATCCATTTCAAAAGAAAATAATATACAAGAACTACTTTATACGAGTCGAGTATCGAGTCGAATATTTATTCAAGTATCGAGTTGAGTATTTAATCGAGTATCGAGCCGAGTAGTTCACTACTCAACCCGTACTCATTTATTAATCGAGTATCTTTTAATGCTCGAACTCAAATTATTGAGTTCGAGTCGAGTTTTAATCGAGCTACGGACGAGCTAATCATGAGCGGCTCTGATCATTTACACCCCTATGTTGGTGTGTTTAATAAGGTTGACACACTGAGATGGACCATGTGAGTTGCTTGTTTCTAGACTACTATCGGAAATGAGTGATTCATGTTGTACTGTTGGAACGACGACTCTAAATCATAAGAGTATTCTGGACTCGTGCATGGGGCACTAGTTACTTTGGTGTACTATAAGTAAGATCTAAATGAATGACTGAATTCCCACTTATACTAGGTAGCGGCGTGAAGTGTGACAAGGATCATGCATTCAATTATGGAATCTACAGTCTCTTATGAGATACAAATGTCCCCTTAGATGATTCGCAAGTGTTTGAATAGTTCAGAATCTTTGGCCAAAGTATTCCAAGTGTTTGACATTTGGAATTTATATTGTGAATTTGATCAAATATAAATGAATTATTCAAGGAAGGGCGAGTCAGTAACTAATGGAGAAGTTGTGAGAGGGATAATGGTAGTAGTTATAATTATTCTTTGTCATGGACATCTAGTGAAGTGGTTGTTATCATCAATACTTTCTATTTGGGAATTATCGAACAAATAATTTAAGTCTAGAGTGCAGTTAGACTTATTTAGTGGAATTAAGTCTCATTAAATAGTATTAAATTTTATCATGAGATGGTAATTAATTTAACCCATTTGAAGCTAGATTTAAATTGTCGCTGAGGTCCCTGCGTAAGCATCTGATATATTGCCATCAAAAAATATTAAAAAATTCATTAGATGAGTAAATTTAATTTTGCCAGATATTATGTGCGAGATGAATAAAAATTAAAAATTAAAAATAAAATAAGTTTTGAAAATTAAAATTCATAAGATGAATTTTTACACATGGAAACAAAAATCAAAAAATAAAACGCCAAAAATCACGATCCGCGTATACGCGGGTGGACCAACTAGAGCGGAGTGATCCACGCCTTCGAGCGCGGACGAATCGGCGTGTGACACGTGGCACACGTGAATTTAAAAAGCAGGCGGTTTTTCCCAGCTTTGAAACATGTCATTTTGGCTTGTTTACATATTAAATGCTGCGTTTTGTAATCTGGTTTTACGTCCCACATCAAAATTTTAGGTTTTTTGTTTTTTCACTCGGGTAACTTACTATAAATAGGGATACTGATTTAAGGTTTGGTATTCATTCAATTCAAAAATATACTATTCAATGAACATTTTTTTTTTTTTTGTAAGTCAGTGTGAAATACCATATATGAAAAAATATGTGTACAAGTCTACGAGGGGCATACCCCAAGTCATGGCCAGAAAGGCCTACATCAATGAATCAAAGAAAGCTAAAAAGTATCAAAGGTCAGCATGACTAACAAAAGCAAAGCAAAACGAAAGCTAGAAGCCAAACAAAACTAATGCTTAATTCCCCACTCCTGCAAAAGCTGAGAGTGACATTGAGCACCACGAAGCGCAGGAGCAACAATGTGACAGCTATGAACCAACCCTGTGATCTCCTCTATAACAGCTGAGGAAGGTTTGGATTGAGAGCGCTAAATCCTCAAGTTACGCTCAGACCATAGGATATAAACTGTCGCAGAGAGGCAAAGGCAGGCCAAAACACAATTTACCCCACGACCACGGAGCCGAGAGGTAGCCCAGGACATAAGTTCACACCAAGAGAGCATAGGCCAAGTGAAAGATGTGAGCGAAGACACTCTAGCCCAAACAGTAGCCGAGAAACTACAAGCAAAGGAAAGATGGCTATGCGACTCATCATTTGAACCACACAGCACACATAAAGCCCAAGTACCCTGAACTTGATGCCTCAACCATCTATCACGAGTCCAAAGTCACTCAAAAGAGGCAAGCCGTAGGGTGAAAGAGTGCCTTGGGATGTGCAACGGAAATGAAAGGAGATGATGGATAGAGTCCTCCTCCCTCCTACTGCGAATCATCTCCCAAGCCGACTTTGTGGTAAATTTCCCCGAAGGCTCACCCATCCACCTAACATGGTCTACAACACCTGGTCTAGGCCTAAAGTCAACAGTATCTCAGATAAGCAGCAGCTTAACCCTCTCCTGCAGAAACCTCCACTGGTCACCCTTAATAATGTCAGATACACGAGAGCCCCAGAGGTGACCAGTAAAGGTCAAAAGACGGGTCAAAAACCAACCATCCAGACATCCCCAAGGTAGCTAGTAATTAGCCTAAAGTGCGGTGTAACGACCATCCCCGCTGATGTGTCTGAACGCCCCATCACCCAACAGCTGAACACTAAGGATACTCCTTCACGACCAAGGAATCGACCCTATAGGCCGAACCTCACGGAAGCTCTTCCCCTAAAGATGGTTGGCATGAATCCATCAAGGCCAAAGAGAGTAGTAATCTGTGAGGAGAACCCAGATATGCTTTCTGATAAAAGCCCGATTCCACTCAGTCAAGCGGAAAATCTCGAGACCACCCTCTCTACGAGGGTAACAAAGATGCCTCCAGCTCAAGGCCAACAGGATGGCCCTCCAGAGAAAGGCAGCATGAGTCGACTTGATCTTCTCGATCATTTTGTTTAGGAGAATGAAGACAGATGACCAATAGACCTTGATAAAAAACAACACTGATTTAATCAACTATAAGTGCCCAGCATAAGAAAGAGCCCATGAAGTCCAGAGCTGAATGTGAGCCAGGATGCTATCCAAGAGAGGCTTGCAGTGGATGAATTAAAACCTCAAAGAGACAAGCAGCACTTGTAGATATCTGCTCAGGCATTACGCCAATCTAAACCCCAAAATATCCAAAATAGACTGCTGAGAATCAGGATTAACCCCGGCAATGAAGACCGTACTGTTCACCACATTCGAGGACAACCTTGACAATGCAGCAAATCAATCCAACATCTCCCGAATAACTGAAACACTGCCCTCATCTTCCTGTCTAAAAATCATCAGATCATCAAGAAAGTAGAGATATGCGAGCTGTGTACTATAGTAGCGTGGGTGGAATCAAAATCGTGGATTGGAGGTAGCACTACAAAGAAGACCCCGAAGACCCTCCATGGCAATAACAAACAAGTAAGGGGAGACAGGATCCCCCTAATGAATGCCCCGATCCATGCCAAAAAACCCCTGAAGCTTGCCATTAGTGGCGACTGAAAACCTGGCTGTGGAAAGACACTACCGCACCCGGCTAATCATAATCTATGGGATACCCATACAACACAGAACAGACAAGATGAAGTCCTAACGCACGGTATCAAACGCCTTGGGAATATCAACCTTTACAGCACACTGAGGTGACACCGACTGAAAGTGATAGTCACACATAAGCTCCTGAGCTAGTAGAATATTATTTGAAATCCTCCTCCCAAGAATGAAGGCAGAATGTGAGTCAGCAATCAGAAAGGGAAGGATCCCTTTCAGCGTGTTTGCAATGATCTTAGTGATACACTTATAGATCACATTGCAGTAAGAGATTGGCAATACTTGGAAAAGGTGGAGGGATTCTCCACCTTTGGAATCAGACTGATATGGGTAGTGTTTAGGGCGCCAAGCATATGCCCTAACTAGAAGAACGAATGAATAGCCGCACTACATTTCGACCCACAACATCCCAAACCCTGTTAAAGAAGAGGGAGGTTTAGCCATCAGGACGAAACACCGATGTACTCAAGGGTTAGTGGATTAGAATACACCTTAATATTGCTTAGTTATATAGGAGAGAAAGAGATAGAGATTATTGTGGGGATGTTCATCAAAAAAGAAAACTAACCATTATATAGGTGGTTCAAAAGGGTGCAATATAAGAATTAATTGCGGGCAATTGAATGAAAGAATTCAATAGGGCCTAATTCATTATTTACAATGGCCATAAACGGTAACAAACGGTCATATAAAAATATATCATTCATCTAAATGAATAGTGCGCCCATCAAATATTTGTGTAGGACAAGATTCCCACACTAAAATTGAAGTACATCCAACAAACTCCATCATGCCCAACAATAAAATACAATTGAAAACATGGCTATTGTTGACCACACCTCACCTCTTTTTCTTTGCTAGCAAGGACAACCTCGAGAATGTCAGTATACCATGTGTATCGAATGAATAAAATTATCACATATAGGAATGGTTGATGATCAACCCGATGGTGAAAGAGTGGTTGTGTTAGGAACTTCACAACAACTAATATCTTTTAGGATATCAATTATTAGGACCACCCACGAATCATTGAACCATAAATAGAAATAGAAAACATAAATAAAGCGTTCTAGAGAAAGGGGGAGCAACATAATTTCACTATATAGGAACAGAGATTTTACAACAAAGTCTTACACTCACACTCGACCTCCCACTGTTTGTATTACAATACATTTTCACCTACCAAAACCATGGCACAATAGGTCTTATTTATATGCTTCTACATTCATAACTCCTGAGAACCCAAGAGTCACCATCATTGGGCACCAATAAATCCAGTCATGAACAGGAGGTTTTGGGATACTATCAATCTTGAACCTTAACAATCTCCCACTTATAGACTGGTGATGATTATAAATAGCATTTTTACAATAGTCCTCCATGCTTCCCCCTTACATGTAATTAACATGCGCCAGCTTTAATTTTTATTTTCTAGCCCACTCTAATTTTGTGCTTCAACAGCTAGTCAACTTAAACCTGTTGACTGACAAGACTCCAAGAAAAATGAAATCATAACCTAGGCTTAATTTGGTCTCAGTTTGGTTAAATTTTAATTTTGACTACCCAAAAATAAACCCCAGCTTGTCTAGCTGTGCCACACTATCTTCACTTCCGAAAAGTAACTTTTTCTTTCTCCACTGCTGCCTCTTCAGCTTCCACTATCCAATCACTTCATTACCTCGATTCTTTCTATCGACAGTCACTGTCACTGAGATTCATACTTGGAATCACCCAACTCCACCACTCACACCACCACCAAAATCATGCCACGTGTAGAAATTAGTATTTTGTATTTGTATTCTCATATTTGTATTTGTACGCTTTAGTATTTGTATTTATTCTTGGCATATACTTTTCTACATTATTCTATGTAATTAGTGCGCAGATAGATATTTTGGTAGATATTTAGGCTTTCCCTCTCCCTCTCCCAACCGGCCAAATGGGCCCTTTACTACTAGCATTTACTTAATTTATTCTTGCTATTTATTCTTATGTAACTCTTAGTTTGAGAAGATGATAGGGTGTGTCCTTCATCTAGCATAAATAAGTTAGTCTTGTTTCAATACTTGATCATCTAATATACAATTCTTTTCCTTCATAGTCTTAAGTTTTTACACGGTATCAGAGCAAGTTTCGATCTTGCATTAAGTGGCGTTTTTCCTCTTCTTCCTTTAAGTGGCCGAAGCACTCTTCGAGTGCATTTGTTAGTTGTTCCTTTTCCCTTTGCTTCTTGCCCTTGTTTTTGTGTTTTGATTTGGTAGAATATGGCGGGCGTTAACAATAATGAGACTACTCTAGCTAATGATGATCAAACTATCATGCCGACTCTCCCGACAGGGGGAGTCATTGATGTTAACTCACCGTTTTATTTGCATCCCTTGGATAATCCCGGCTTGGTTTTTGTTCAAAACACTTTAACAGGACCCAATTATCCTTCTTGGAGAAGGGCTATACTAAAAGTTTTTAAGGCAAAAAGAAAAATTGGATTTCTTGATGGTAGTATTACCAAACCGGATGAAGATTCACCGGACTTTGAAACATGGAGTGCATGTGACTCCATGGTTGCAACTTGGCTCTCAAACTCTATGTCTAAAGAGATTAATGACAGTATTACCTATTTAGAAACTACGCATGATATTTGGCTTGATTTGCATGAGAGATTTTCTCAAAGTTATGTCCCTCGCATTTACGAATTAAACTCGAGATTTCGCATTTGAAGCAAGACAATCTACCTGTTTCAACTTATTTTACTAAGTTGAGATCCTTTTGGGATGAATTGTATATGCTAGTTGAGATCCCACCATGTACTTGTGGATATGCCAAAGCTTTTGTGCAGATTAGTGATATGGAAAAATTGTTGGACCTTTTGATGGGTCTTGATTCTTCCTTTTCAACGGTGTGTTCACAGCTTATGAACACTAAACGTTTAACCTCTGTGGGAAGTGCTTATTCAGTGTTATGTCAGGAAGAGAAGCAGCAAAGCGTGGCAGTGGGGTCATTTGTGACGCCCGAGGCTGCGGCATTGACAGCGAAAGGTCTAGGAGGCTCGTCCATGGGAAATAATTCCTAACGCACTAACCGTTTTACCTGTTCTCATTGTGAGAAACAGGGACACACCAAGGAGAGGTGTTTTGAATTGATTGGATATCCTCCAGGTTGGAAGAAGCAGGGGTCAAAGATGGTCGAGGCACCAGGAATCGCAGTAGCAATCGCGGTTCACTACGGCTGTGAAGACCCCACGGGTGATAGCCCCATTGCTGGGTTATCCGCTAGCCAATATCAGCACCTCTTGTCACTACTTGGACAAAGTTCGATCTCACCTAGTATAAATCTTACAGGTCAAGTTTTTATTTCCAATCAAAGTTGGATTGTTGACACCGAGGCCACCGACCACATGGTTTCTTCACTATTATTCATGTTTGACATTGTGCCAAATAAAATTGTAAAACCCGTTAGATTACCAAACGGGACAATGTTGACCGTTTCTCATATTGGGAAAGTTCGGATTTTTGAAAATTTTATTCTCCATGACATTTTGTACGTGCCGGGCTTTTATTGCAACTTATTGTTAGTGAGCAAACTCACGCATTATGAGAATTGTACGTTAACCCTTTATCCTGATTTTTGTTACTTTTAGGACCGACACTCGAGGAGGCTGATTGGAGTGGGTAGAATGAGAAATGGGCTATATCTGCTCGAGACGCAGCCGATTGCTCCCTCGACACACGTGGTACCGAATAATAAAGAGGCAGTTTTGTGGCACTGCCGTTTGGGTCATGTTGCTTTCAACAAGCTTTCATTTTTTCCGCGTTTGAACATTAAAAGGACTAATGTTGTTTGTGATACTTGTCATCGTGCGAAACAAGCACGATCTCCTTTTCCTTTGTCAGTTTCTGAGACTCGGGTTTGTGTTGAATTAATTCATTGCGATATTTGGGGGCCTTATAGAATGTTATCTTTGAGTGGTGCACGTTTTTTCCTTACCATTGTTGATGATTATAGCCGATGCACGTGGGTATATCTTATGAAAGAGAAATCCCAAGCACATGGGATTCTCATGAATTTTTTTCGTATGGTGGGTACTCAGTTAGGTTTGCAAGTCAAACAGGTGCGAAGCGATAATGGTCAGGAGTTTAAATATGAGCCATTGTTGGACTTCTATGCAAGACATGGAATTCAATACCAGATTTCATTAACCGGGACACCTCAACAAAACGGAGTTGTTGAACGCAAGCACAAGCATTTGTTGGAAGTTGGGCGAGCACTTCATTTTCAGGCAGGACTTCCTAAGAGGTTTTGGGGTGAGTGTGTCTTAACGGCTGCCTACTTGATTAATTTGATGCCTTCTTCATTACTTGGTAATAAATGTCCTTACGAATTATTAATGGGTAAACCCCTGTCATATAATCATTTGAGGATTTTTGGATGCTTGTGTTATTACCATGTTAAAAATCGCACCAATGACAAACTCGATAAACGAGCCTCACCAGGAATATTTGTAAGGTATCCCCATGGTCAAAAGGGGTATAAAATCTATAGCTTGGATGAACATAAGATTGTTGTTTCCAGGGATATTCGATTTTATAAAGATAATATGCCCTATTTAAAAATTGATACATCGAGGGTAATGCATGAAGGGCCTAACAAGGTCCTAAGGCACGATTTTTTGAGCACCGACAGGGCAGAACTGGTCCCGACTGGACCTGCTCTGCAGCAGCAGTGGACCGGCCTTGATCTGGCTAGTCCGACAGAACCCGAACCGGTCCTTCAGGGACCGGAGGAGGGTCTGGCCTAGGGGCCAACAGCTGAGGAAGGGGGTGTTCCCCTTAGTGAAGAAGGGGTCGTAAGAAGAAGTGTTAGAGTTCGGTCTATGCCCGCCAAATATCAAGATTATATAACAGAGGTTCCGCCTTCTATAGCCCATTCTCCCGCTTCCACTTCGTCAGTCAACTATGGTATTTTTGTTTCTAACATACAATTTTATGACGCTTACTCGACACTTTTGAATGCCATCACTTCATGTGATGAGCCCAAAAATTTTAATCAGGCCGTACAGTATGAACAATGGAGGGAAGCTGTGGAGAAGGAGATCCAGGCACTTGAACAAAACAACGCTTGGACACTTGAGGCTTTGCCAGCTGGAAAGAGAGCTATAGACTCAAAGTGGGTGTACAAAGTCAAATATAAGTCAGATGGGACGATTGAGAGGTACAAGGCTCGTCATGTTGCAAAGGGATATACTCATGTAGAGAGAATAGACTACCATGATACTTTTGCCCCTGTAGCTAAGCTTGTAATTGTTTGTTGCGTTTTAGCCATTGCCACAGCTCAGAGTTGGATAATCCAACAATTAGATGTAAATAACGCTTTTCCTCATGGGGACTTGGATGAAGAAGTTTACATGAAATTACCACAAGGTTTTGAGCTTAAACATGAAGGCAAGGTTTGTCGCCTTCGTAAGTCCCTTTATGGACATAAACAGGCTTCTCCGAACTGGAATCAGAAATTCACCTTAACCTTAATTAAACTTGGTTTTCAACAATTCAGGGCTGACTATTCCTTATTCACTTTCATGCGCAAGTCCACATACACTACTATTCTTATTTATGTTGATGATGTCCTTATTACTGGAAATGATATGAATCATATTGTAGAAGTTAAAAATGTTTTGAATGAAACGTTTGGAATAAAGGACTTGGGCCCAGCAAAGTACTTTTTAGGAATTGAGGTCGCCCGTTCCCAAAAGGGGTTAATGTTGAGTCAAAGAAAATATGCTCTTGACATCATTAGTGATACCGGACTTCTAGGAGCAAAACCTGTTTTTACACCGATAGTGCAGAATCATGGATTAGCAGATGGGGTGGGAGAGCCCGTGGAAGATGGGGGTCAGTATAGGCGGCTAGTTGGGTGGTTGTTGTACTTGACGATTACTCGTCCTGACATTTGTTATGCTGTTCGAACTTTGAGTCAGTTTATGCATGATCCTCGAGTACCTCATCTTGATGCCATCATGAGGGTCCTCCGTTATCTAAAAGGGACTTCGGGTTAAGGAATATTCTTTCCATCCGCTTGTGATCTCAAACTCCGTGCTTATTGTGATGCCGACTGGGCTAGATGTCCCACCATCAGATGATAACGACAGGTTTTGTTGTTTTCTTGGGTGATGCGTCTATTTCATGGCGGTCCAAGAAAAAAACTGTTGTTTCCGGTTCCTCTGCAGGAGCCGAAGACCGATCCATGGCATCCAGAACTAGTGAAATAACTTGGTTACGTCGATTGTTAAATGATCTTGTTGTTCCCACTAACGAACCCGTTTTGCTCTTTTGTGATAATCAGGCAGCTCTCCATATTGCTTCTACTCCCGTAATTCACAAAAGAACCAAGCACATTGAAATTGACTGTCACTTTGTCCAAGACAAATTACTATCCAAGGAGATTGCCACAACCTGCGTTCACACCGGGGAACAAGTAGCCGATATTTTCACTAAAGCGCTTGGCATTTCGACACATGCTACTTTTCTTGGCAAGTTGGGCATCGTAAACTTGCATGCTCCAACTTGAGGGGGAGTGTAGAAATTAGTATTTTGTATTTGTATTCTCGTATTTGTATTTGTACGCTTTAGTTTTTGTATTTATTCTTGGCATATACTTTTCTACATTATTCCATGTAATTAGTGAGTAGGTAGATATTTTGGTAGATATTTAGGCTTTCCCTCTCTCACTCCCAACTGGCCAAATGGGCCCTTTACTACTAGCATTTACTTAATTTATTCTTGCTATTTATTTTTATGTAACTCTTAGCTTGAGAAGATGATAGGATGTCCTTCATCTAGTATAAATAGGTTAGTCTTGTTTCAATACTTGATCATCCAATATACAATTCTTTTCCTTCATAGTCTTATCTTAAGTTCTTACACCAGGAACCGAGAAACCACCACCGAAGTTCTACTTCCAACTTCATCTTCGACCTCACAGCCACCCTCGACTCAGCACTAGACTGATCGGTCACCCCAAGACACGCAACTGCCGCCGCCCTCAAATGCCCACACCAACAACCACCATTGTTCTCTTCGACTTCCAGGCCGTTGACATCGAGGTCGGTTTTCCGAAGACCACCACAGCCCCTGGTCACTGAGCCCGAAACCACCAGATTTACCTAGATTTGAACCACCAGCGGACCTCTCACCGGCTTTCGTGTTGGATTTTCCACTCGAACCACGACCCACCAACACCATGAATGAAGTCATACTTTGAGAACCACTAGATCTCCCCAAGCCACTGCTGCTATGAACTCCACCCTACCCTTTGGTTTTCTAACCCTGATTCACACGATCACGTAAATCTGGCCACAATCTTACACTTAGGAACACCGATCTAGTCTTTCTCTTTTGTGTTCACCACCACGCACTCTCACAGGCCTACCACACGTGCCCATGCACCCCCATGCATTCCCACACTCATTTCATGCGCCACCAGCATCACTCGCGGTCGTTCACCATCCATGTTCCACTGTGCACTTTCAGGCACTATTTTTTTTCCCACCGGAGCAGTACCACCAGCCACTAGCCCTTTCTTCCCACTCTCACAGCTATTTCTCCTATTTAGGTTCAACTTGGGGCTCTGATACAAGCTGTTAGGAATTTTACAATAACTAATACCTTCTAGAACATCAATTGTGAAGGCCGTCCATAAATCGCTGAATCATTAATCAAAATAGCAAACATAAATAATGGGTTTTGGGGAAAATATTACACATCTGAATTTACATGGTTCGGCCGAAGCCTAGATCTATGGAGGGGGAGCAACATAGTTTCACTATATAGGAATGGAAACTTTAGAATAGAGTCTTACACTCACATTCTACCTCCCACTGTTTGCATTACATCTTAACCATACCAAAACCATGGCACAATATGTCCTATTTGTAGGCCTCTACAATCATAACTCTCGAGAACCTATGAGTCACTATCATTGGGCACCAATAAATCTAGTCATGACCAGGCAATTTTGGGATACCATCAATCTTCAACCTTAATAGGTTGTTCAATACACTAGACAAGAGTCTTCATGGAACCGCGACGTATGGGGAGACGGTCCATGAAATTAAAGGTGAACTTTGAAGAAATATATGCCCAAGGTATCCTAGAGTACATCAAATCGAGAGGAAAATCTAGCCTCTCGCAACAACATAATATGTTCTTAATCTGAGTACTATATTAAGCTTAAGAACCTTTAGGATGAACTTGGCGCTTATCACATCATCTCAAAATGCACATGCAGATGCACATGTGGAGTATCAAAGGAGTTCCTACAACAACAAGAAGAGGAGAGGGTTCATCAATTTTCGATTAACCTTAACTTGATTTTATATTGTACCGTCAAGTCCCAAATCCTAAACATAAAGTCATTGGCAACCTTAACAAAGTATTTTCCATGGTGATCCCAGAAGAGCACTAGAAAACCACCTATCAAAAAATGGGTCCAAGATCTAACTTGGAGGAGCATTGCATTTCATATATCTCCAAGCAAGTAGAAGGGTCGAGATCAAACTCGACCAAAATGTCAGCACTTGTCATAAGCTTGCCCATGAAAAGTGTTGATGCTATAAGATTATCGACTACCCGAGCAATTGAAGCAATTAACAATTAAAGAAAGGGAACAAGGATGTGGAAACCTTTCAGGTGGTTTTGCATTAAACGGGGTAGGGGCTACGACCAATAATAGCAGATCAAGGTTACTAAGATATAGCCAGGCTTAGGTCGATCTTTTATTCGCCATATTCAAGGAGAAGCAAGCTCAAGAGATGTCTAGTAAGGCCTCATTACAAGCAAATTTTAAATTGCGTGATTGATAGTTGAGCTAGTCATCACATGGCATCGCGAGTTTCATAAAATCTACACTGTTTGAGAAGCCACTCTCGATCACTATGGGGGAACTTGTACACATGGATCCCAGCATGGAACGTCAAACAAGGCTCGAACAATTTATTATTCAACTATCGTCTTAAATGCAAACACCAGGTGATAGATGATGCTGGATTTACTATATTTATGACATTTCTTAAAAGGGCTTTTCTAAAGGGAGAAACATGACAAACTCCTATTATGAAAAAAAAAAATATATTGTTAGAAAGTTGGGTCTTAACTACAACAAAACATATGCTTATCCCAACGATAAGATTTTTTGGACTATGACACATGCCATGCTTATTATGCTTCAAGATGGAAGACCAAAAATGATGGGAATGTAGTGTCATTAGCTAGTGGAAAGAAAGTACTTAATAAGGTGTTGTGTCACTTCCCGTTAATACTAAGACTTGAAAGGATATTTATGTCATCTAAAACAGTTTGTTATATGGAGATGGCATGTAGATGTGTAGAAGAAAGATGGTAAGTTAGGACATCTAGTTGACACTAAAGCGTGGAAGAGTTTGGATGAGTGGTACCTAAAAATTTCTTTAGATCCTTAAGATGTCAGGCTTGGCCTCACTAGTGATGGATTTGACCCTTCCGCAATTATCGGTACTCGATATAGAATATAGCAAGTTGTCTTAATGAATTACAATTTGCCACCTTGTTGTGCCTGAAGTAATTTTATTTCATGCTTTTGTTACTTACAACCTCTAGTTGAGGAGTTGAGTAAGCTGTGGGAGATGGGTATGAACACTTACAATGCCCAACAAGTGAGACCTTTTCATTGCATGTAGTATTTTTATGGACAAAGAGTGACTTCCTAGCCCATGGTATTTGTTTAGGTGGAGTAACAAAGGGAAAAAGTGCATGGTCCCATTGCAATGTTGATATGTTCTCGCTACTTGAAACACGTAGGAAATTATATTATCAAGAACATCGACGCTTTCACGAAGACAACCATAAATTTCGCCATAATGGAAGGCTTTTAATGAAACCACTTAAAAAAGACATACTTGAAGTTGAGATTTTGATAGAGTTGTTATAATAGATGGAAGGGTTCATGTGACATTAGGTAAGGGTTTAAGATCGCAATAGAAAAGGAGAAAAAGAGTTGATGAAGTTTAAAAGAAGAAAAGATTTTGTTTATCTTCAACTGCCATATTGGGAACATCTGTTGGTAAGGCAATAACATTAATTTGATGCATATCAACAAAGTGTTTTTACCTCCTACAGGTTTCTTATTAAGTGTTGAAGAAATTAATATACTTTTGGGAGTCTTAGCTAGTATTAGCGTGCTTGATGGATATGTAGACAATATTAGCATATGTGTGTCGATGACAAAAACAAAGATCTTGGGATTCAAAAGTAAAGATTGTCATATTTTTGATGTAACAATTGTTCGCTTTAACAGTGCAAAAATTGCAAAATAATGATGAGCTATTTGACAATTGAGTTAATGTTTTTAGGAGCTATGCTCGAAAGGGGCAACACGACATGACTTTGAGTGCTTACAAGATAAGTTTTAGTAACTCTATGTGAACTCGAGGTGATGCTACCTCCTTCCTTCTTTGACATCATGGTACACCTTTCTATTCATCTGACATATGGAGCATGTAAACCGGATTCTGTTTGTTTTTGTTGGATGTATCTAGTGGGAGAGGCATTTAATCTAATTAGTATGTAATTCTCAAAATTTTGGTCTTTTCTAATTAATGTTTTTGGCATAGGATTTTTTTTTTTTTACATAAGTTGAAGTGTTAAGTACACAATCAAAGTCCACTACAAGCATTAATTATTGAAGAATACCCTTTACAAGGATGCCTTACTTTTTGAAAAGGTATTTGCATGGTGTCGAGATAATAGAGACAAGTTCCAAAAGAAATAATGATGCGGATGATAGTGAAGCACATGAGGGATTGTCACTATTCTCCCTTTAAAGTTATTACACATCTGGAAAGAATGTCATGTTGGCATCTAATGATTTCCTACAACAAAGACATGGACATATCTTGTCCAAATGAGTAGAAAATCGAGTGTACATCAAGTAAGTATATTGTTTACAAAGGAATTTTATTTTATTTGTTTCTTTGTTGATGATATAAACTATGGAATCAAAACATAAGCTCATAATGTTGTTGTTTACTGCAAGCATCGTGGTTTTTTTATTGGTAAAAACAGCCACATAACCCAAAACAAAACAAAACAAAAAAATGAGGAGATCCAAAAAATAGAGTTTCATACCCAGTTTCCAATTAATGTAAGTTTGTTGTATGCATCATTAGGCATTACAATTTTAGTACTTGATAAATAAAATAAGTGTTTTTACATTTTAATATTCCTAATTTTTTGAAAATAATAAAAGGATCAGAACCTTTTAAAATTATTAAAAAGGCCTCTAAATTTTTATTGTATTCATAAAAAGGCTCTCAAGTTTTTGTTATGTTAACAAAAAGACCCATCCCTGAGTGATGACGCTATTATCTATAGATAGAGCTGACGTAAAAACTATTTTTTTTATTTATTAATGATACAGTAAAATGACAAAAATACTCTTTAATAACTATATTTTTAAACAAATTTGACGAAAATAAATATTTTTTTACATAATACAATATCTTACATTTTATACTCATAAAGTAATAATAAGAGTATTAAAGGGTATTTTTATCATTTTACTTTAGCATTACAAAAAAAGTAGCTACCATATCAGCTTTGTCGACAGAAAAAGATGCCATCATGCTGTAGAGGAGCCTTTTTATTAATAGGACAAAAACTTAGAGGCCTTTTTATTAATTCAAAAAGGTCCTGATCCTTTTTATTATTTTCAAAAATGTCAGAGTACTAAAATATAAATAATCAATAATTTAATATGTTTATTTTTCTAATACATGTTAACCTTCTTAGGTTGAGCAATATGTACCAGTTGATCCTAACAAGGCAGAGGATCGATAGTTGAATAAATGGCTTAGCAACTGGATACAGAAGATGACGCGGATCACATGCAATGGTTTTTGGTTTCATGTCAAAAGTGTTGACAAGGAAGTAGTAACTTAGAAATTAGGTGTGTTTGTCCATGCTACCACACCTACAGGGAATATCACCTTTACGATATGTAACAAAAATTCTTGAGCCAGACTATCATCAAGATAGGAAAGTTGTCTTGTTTTGATATGATTGGGTTGATCCTAATAAGGGCATTAAGAAAGATAAACTTGGTTTTACTTTAGTCAACCTAAAAACATTGATGGAAATAGGTGAACCTTTATTATGGCTAATACAGTCTAACAAGTTTCCTATACATCTAGCGATAGAAAACAATGATTAGCATGTTGTGACTTGTACAACACCGAGGGATTTCTTTGAAAGAGAAAAATAACATACCAGAACTTAATGGGCAACCATCGAATGAGATACTAGAAGATGTTAACATGGATAAAATACATTAATAAACATTTATAGAGAAGATGTGAAAGCAGTTATGGTTGACAATCCTTTGATTGAGCTAATTAGTGTAGAAATTGATGAAGAATATTTCTATTACAGTGACATGAGAGAAAAAGATGACACTTTATATGATTACAATTATGATTATAGCTACTAATCATGTTTTTTATGATTGGAACATTCGAAAAATTGTTTTGCTAGTTATGGTATTGTGCTTATTATAATGTTATGTTTGTTTTAACAAATGCAATGGTTTTTAAGATATTGTTGTATTGTATTTGTCTGCTAATTTTAAATGTTGAAGGTTTTCATAGTGTCTACTAGGAAGAAGAGAAGGCTGGTCAAATTTACTTGATTTGCAGGTTTTGCACAGATGTTATTGCTATATTGTTATTGGTTAATATATTTTTACTAAGGTTTTGTCATGCCTATTTTTTTGTGAAGCACTTTGGTCTCTCAGAAATCGTCAACAAAAGGAAGAAACGCAATATACTTCTCAACAATTATGGCACAGCCCGAACTTGGAATGTTGTCATCCACCTCAGAGACAGAGTGTTAATGAGACATCCTTCCAGAATGCCCGACATGCTTGGTTTCCTATAACCTATGATAATCAACCACAAGTAGAAGTAGAATCAAAACATGGTGCAACGAATGATTTCGAATGAAGGAGAAAATACGACTCCTTCTCCAGCTCATACTCCTGCTCCTACTCGTGAGTTTATTTTTATAGGGTCCATTATGTTTTATTCTATAATTGTGCAGCAATTATGGGTACTCTTAACCATTTTTTTCCCCTTTTGTAAAATTTCTTTCCTTTGAAGGCACTATAAGGAACCATAATTATCTAGTACAGGAGAAAAGACTTGCTACTATAAGTATAAAGAACCAACTTATTTTGAACTTAGGCTAAGGAACCTACAAGAGAACTACCCATTAATAATATGGTATGTCAATCCATGTAGGAGTTGTAAAATAGATTTGTTCAGTGAATATAACATCCATATGCACCAACACACATGCCTCGGTGTCCCACATGAATAGTTATGAGATCAATTGCCTTCTATTAAATAGAGTTGGTCATACTATGTGTTTGTCTATCCAGAATTGCAGTTGTCCATATGACCAAGAACATTCAAGAGCAGTGCTATTAGGTTATTGACTCTCATTATTATGACTAAACTCACAATGTCAATCGCATTGCACATATCCTATGAACTTTACCATGTTAATGTAATAATAAAGCAAGAATAATGTAAACATGTATAGAATGTAATGCCATTAAAATAAAACATCTATTGAGCAATCGAGAAGTACAAGTTCATAGGATAAAATCTAAGTCCAAATCCTTAAATTAAATTGGCTCTAAAGGAAATATATTTTGGTAGCCATTGGGCAAGGCTAACATTATAGACATATAATGTCAGACTAGTGATTGCTGAGTTTTTTCAAAAATAAAGTTCCAAAATTTTTCCAAAAATACACATATGTACATAATTTTTAATGGGATTAACTTGTCAGTTTATAATCTAAGCCAAAATTTGTTAGTTTTGTATGTTAGAATATTACAGTAATACACATCTAATTGCAAATGTTATTTTAAATGTATTATGTGAGTGAGCCATATTACCTTCAATAATCCCTCAAATAACAACATTATGGTTAACATCATTATAAGATATCTGAAGCTCATGTTACATGGAAAATTATTTCGTTTCCGTCGTACCTGTCATATTTCACATTTAATAGCGTTAGATGGATCAAGAGCAGTAGGCCTGCTCCTAAACAGTGCCTCCATCGCACTCAGAGAGAGAGGGAGGATGTTAAAATTGTGTGTGTGTGTGTATATACAATATGCAAAACATTACGCAATTTTAAATTACTTATGTAAACTAATTTTAATATATAAATAAATTGTTTAGCCCATTTTGCATATATATGTATATCAAATATACTTAATTTATATGTTTAATATTAACTACTTATCCAATTTACATATACATAAATATTATTGTAAATATAGGATATTTTTTGGGTACAATTTTTATAGCCGAATTCAGATATTATTAAACATTCTCAAAAATTAGAAATTTTATAAAATACCTTTATTTACACACACAGACAGACACACACAGATATATATATATATACACACACCTAACCCCAATTCTAATCGACCACTCAAGCCAATATCAATGACAGATATAAATCACATGGCACATCAATATCACCAACTATCAACAACGAAATTAAATATACGAAAATTAAAACCAATACCAGATATAACGTAGAAAACCCTTTAGGGTAGAGGGAAAAACCACAGAGCAAACCGACAGCAAAATCCACTATAGAAAATAGCAATTACAACGTTTATGGTTTCAATATGTTTGCCCTAATTTGAAACCTATAAGCGAATTGAGCGATATAAGAATTACCTCCCCAAGCTCGAGAACAATTAATTCTCTCGATCAATTAACCACAAACAATGCCTAGAAGACCCGCTCCAAATTACTCCAAGATCGAAACCCGATCTCACCACCGTCACCTTGATACGTCTCAAAGAACTTCTCTCGGTTGTTCATGAATTTGCTGCTCGACCTCTCTCGCTCACTTTTTTTTTCGTTATTTTATGTGCTGCCTCACCTCATATGTCTATACCCCTAAAATTGGGTATATATAAAAACCCCAATTCAAAATTCCTTATGGGTTTCACAATTCAAAAACAACACCGGCCCATTATTTCTATTTTCCTTTTATTTTTTATAATATAATTTTTAATATGTGAACTGAACTACAGTACATATTATATACTCCACATACATATAAAAGGAATTGTGAGAAAGAAATACAATGAAGAGAATTGAAAAAGTAGTGAAAATTTGAGAAAATAAGAGAATTGAAAAATATTATAATATTGAGAGAATTATTTGAATAGAAGAAAAACTTTTCTGGTTCCTAAGTTCTGGATTAAAATACTTGCTATTTTTCTCTAATCATATTCGGGTTTGTATTTTTGTTCTCTTCCTTTTGAGTATAATATGTCCCTAGTTTTATAACATGTTATCAGCATGAGTCTCTGACCAGCTGAAGATCATTATATACTTGAGGTAAGTTTTCATTTCCTAATCTTTGTAATTTATAATGGCTAATCTAACTAAGCTTGAGTTTACTGCTTCTAATATAACTGGAAAAAATTATTGGCCTTGGATCATTGATGCTGAGATTCACCTTGATGCTATAAATCTCGGAGATACAATTAAAATGGAAAATAGGACATCTCTGCAGGATCGTGCTAAAGCAATTATATTTCTAAGGCATCATATCCCTAAAGGATTTAAAGCTAAATATATTACTGTAAAGGATTCGTATGTCCTTTGGTTGAATTTAAGAAAGAGGTTCGATAATCAAAAGTCTATGATCCTCCCTACAACTCGCTATGAATACCTGCGATTGCAAAATTTTAAAACTGTAAGTGAATATAACTCTGCAGTATTTCGTACTACCACCCAATTGAAATTATGTGGAGAAAATATTACAGAGGAGGATATGTTAGGAAAAAAAAATTCTCTACTTTTTATGTCTCGAATATGCTCCCACAACATCTATATTGAGAATAGGGTTTAAAAAATACTCAGAGTTGATATCATGTGTCCTTGTTACTGAACAAAATAATAAATTATTGATGAAAAAATCATTAGTCACAACCAATTGGGTCCAAACCACTCCCTGAAGTGAATGCTTCGACATACGACCATCATGAACGTGGTCCAGGTCATAAACGCGATCGTGGCCGTGGACGAGGTTATAGTCGCGGTCATAATAATTGGCACTATGGTATTCAAAATGGACCAAAATTTAAGAAGTCCACAAATAACGAAGAGAAAAATAGAAAAGAAAAATCCCCTAAACGAAAGTTGTCAAATGATCTGGAAACAGATTTCTGCCTATGCGGTATGAAAGGTCATTGGATGCATACTTATCATACAGCCTAACACCTGGTAGTCTTTTATCAAGCATCGTTGAAAGGGAAAGAAAATCTCTCAGAAAGCAATTTTGCTAAAGATCATTCTCCCTTAATGATACAGATTTTGATGTTTCTAAATTTTTTGAAGATCCTAGTGGGAGAATTGATCATCTGATAGGTAATGAAAATATTCAATTGACTAATATTTGTGTTTTTGTATCTTGTCGTTTGTATTGAGCCATGTTTAGCTTTAGTAAAATAATGTTGTCTCATTATGCATAAACTAGAGTGGTATTATTTGTCTTATATTTTATACAACATATGTTTAGATATATATGTGAATTATTTTTGATATGTCTTATTACTAAGGATGGAAAAATTCAACTATAATCTAAATTTAATATTGTTTGTTCGTTCAATTATTTATTTGACTATGAAATTTGAACAATTTTTCGGGAATGTTGAACATAGATATGATGAGTCTTCTAATACGCAATGTTAAAGTCTCAATCTGTCAAGACTTTAAAACTCACTATCGTACTATGGTTATTTAAAATATTTTGTGATATTATGCTTATGTTTTTATTAATGATTATATATATTTTATGTTTGAATATGAATGGTGGAAATTCATATCTCGAAGATAGCATAACAACAGTTGGTGTTTTAAACTTAATTAAAGGATCTAGAAGAACACATATTATGTTTCCTACAGAAATAATATTTTATTCCGAGATATCCGTCAAGATAGTTAACCAAAAGTTAATGAACTTAAAGGCTTTTACTTTATGACATGACTATTTGAGTCATTCGGGTATAAAGATGATTAAAAGAATTATTGAAAATTCTCTTGAGCACCCATTAAAGAACCAGAAGTTCTTACATCGGATTAAACATCATGTGCTGCTTGTATTTAAGGCAAAGTAATTACTATGTTACACTCAGTTGAAATTAGGTTTGAGTCCTATATATTTTGAAGGAATACAAATAGGATATGTGTGGGCCGATTATTTCATCGCATGAACCAATATGATATTTATGATATTAATAGAGACATCTACCCGTTGGTCACATGTTTGTAAATAATCCACTTGTGACGTGGCATTTGTGAAACTCCTTGTATAAATAATCCGACTATGAGCTCAAGTCGCGGATTATATTATACGAAAATGTAGGAAAAAACACATCTTAAGAATTTAATGATTATTGTATGTCAATTAGGAATACAACTGAATACCATATGACCCACATATAGACATAAGATGGTCTTGCAGATTTTCTAATTAAATGCCTACATGAAATGGCTAGACCATTACTGCTACCTATTTTTACATGGGTACATGTTATAATATATGTTACAATACTGATTCATAATAAACCAATTGATTATCATGGATCTTCCCAGTAGAACTTGTCTCTGATAAAATCCAGATATATACCCTATCTATGAATTTTAGTTATACACTGTATGTCTTAATTACTCCACCTCAATACTAAAAGATGGGTCCAACATGGGGACTTCAAATTTATATCGGGTTTAAATTCCTATCAAGTACAAAATATCTAGAGGTATTAACTGAATTTATTTTATAACATAGTTTGTTGATTGAAATTTGATAAAACAGGGTTTCCAGAATTAAGGGGAGAAAAGCAAAAGTTGGAAAATGAGAATTTATGTGGAATACATCATTGAACCAGAAGTTTAAAGAATTGTTCACTTGTAAAAATGTTACGAGCCAATTGTAAGATGCGTTCACTAATACAAAGAGGGTGACCAAATAACATGTCCCTACTATATATGCTCCGACTCGAATTAATGTTCCAATCCACCGATATTCTAATATATTGAAAAATGCATCCATTGTATGGTAGAAGCGCACTAGACATATTGGTTCAAAAGATATAATTTGAAAAAGAAAATGGAGCAATAGAAAAGATTGGGCCTCTATTATGAAACTGTTGAGGAGAAAAACTCTGCAAAGATAATAATATGTGTAAATAAAATTTCTCAAAATTATTAGGTACATAAAACTATTGAAACTACTGAAACGTTTGAAATTATGATGATAAAGAGATCTATATGAACTATGGGATATATGGTGGAACCGAAATAAAAATTGATTAAATATTTGAATATACAATAACCACTTATCTGATCAAAAAATTAAAAATCTTGAACATGAGTGCGTTCAAGAATGCCGACAAAGAAATGATTGACTAAAATAAAAATATGCAATTTAGGCTAAATTAGTCATGTATAATTTTTGGGCCTGTAGTCTAATGTCTAAAGAGTAAAACCTGAAGTCAACTTGTGAATATTAGCGCAAGAGAATGAGGTGGTCAATGAAAAGCACAATTATAGCTCAAGGTTTATTATAGATATTAGAAATTGATGGGACGTAAATATAAAAAATTGATGCAATTAATCTGGTGGTCTCTATATGCGTCTTATGGATGTGAAAACAACTTGTTTGTATATATTACTTGCCATGATATTTATATGAAAGTCCCTGAAGGATCAAAGATGCCAGAAGTATATAGTTCAAAACCGCAGTATATATCTACTAAAAGACAAATATGTAACTATCAGCATGACTCCTAAAGAGTTTGAAAAAGCTGTTACGCACCAAATTAAGAACTAGAGATAAAGGATCTCGAAAAAGAAAAGATTTTGCCTTTACCTATAGGTTGAGCACTAATGATAAGAGTATTATTCTATTGGTCAACTTATACAAGTATGGTACCTAAGTGTTTTAATATATTATTTAGGGGTGTTCAAATACCGGTCTGGACAGAAAAATCGGACCGGACCGGAAGTTCGGTCCATAAAGTGACGGTATTTCGGGTTTCGGTCCGGTCCGGTCCAAACCCGAAAAAACCGGGACCGGACCGAAACCCGATATAAGTTATAATATTTATTAATATTAATATTAAAAAAAAAGGTTATAATAATATTAACATTTAAATTAAACCCTCATTTTCTCTCTCCTCCTCACCCTCCCTTCCTCACTCACCCGCACAGCACACCTTTTCCTTCCCCTTAACCCTAACTTTTCACTGCAACCAACCACCACCAGCCACCACACCACGCCACCGACTGACTACCGCCGCCCACCCCACCGACCGACTACCACCGTCCACGCCACCAACCGACAGCTCATTTTCTTTTAGGGTAAATCCCTAATTATTTGTTCAATTGCTTATTCTTCTAGTATATTATTGAGTTATTTGGGTAATTATTTAGATTTACATTTTATTTATTTAAAGTTTGGTTGGTTCTGTTTTGCTTTGTTTAATTTTTAATTTTTGCTCAAAAAAGTTTTACTTGTTTATCTAATCGGTCCAAATCGGATCGGTCCGGTCCGGTCCGGTCCATATGGTAATCGGTCCGGTCTTCGGTCTCCAAACTTGGCAAATTATGGTCTTCGGTCCGGTCCAGTCCGATCCGGGTTTGGATCGATGAACACCCCTAATATTGTTTAGTGCCTCAATTTTTGTACTAATTCCTTGATAAAAATAAAGACCTTTTTCAGTCCTCAATGAGGTAATAAACGAATTCTTGGTCTTAAAGTATCACACCTTGGTATAATTGTTGCATTAATATTGTTACAAAAGCAGATATAAGCCTCTTTCAATTAACTTTTCACCAATATATATTGTACGATATCGATATGAAAGCATTAGAATGCAGTTAAAACATCTATCCTAATGGATCAACTGGTATAACAGTATTATATTATGTTAAACTAATAATTAATTTTGTATGGGAGTACTGGTTATTTAGTTGACCAGCATAAGGTACGTGACAAGAATGTTATTTCGTTATATATCTATACAGCTATGTTTTGGCTATCTACTAACAATTGCAGCTACTATTAATACATTGGCGCTTTATGAGCAAACAGAGTATTGGTAATGTCAAGACCCTTGATCTAACATATTTTGTAAGCTTCCAACGATCAAGGGGGGTCTGATAGTGCCATGTGAAGATAAGTCTGTATTGTTCAAGCTAAAGAGAGTTCATAGAACCAAGCACATTTCAACGATGTTTTTTCGACTCTCGAATTTTAGAAGAAGGATGAAGCAAATGTTAACAAATTCACCCAAGAACCTGGAAGAGTTATTCAGGAAAGCGTCTACAACAAACTTTCGAGAAATTGGCTCAAGATTGGCATTTGCGAACTCCGAGACATCCCTGGCTAATATGTGTCCATAAGGGGGAGTTAAATACGCATTGTACTCTTTTTCCCTCCGTTATGGTTTTTTTTTCCTAGCAAGGTTTTTAATGAGGCAATTTAAAATGTATATATAATTCGGACACTATATACTTCTAAAAGTGTTATGTCTTGTAATATTTTTAAGAAAAACATCCAAAGGGGGAGTGTTGTAAATATTAAATATTTTTTGGGTATAATTTTATGGTCGAATTTGGATAGTATTAAATATTCTAGAAAATTAAAAATTATTTAAAAGACGTTTATGTGTACACACACTGTCACAAACTTAGGGTTTGTGACTGTAAGATAGATTTAGGGTTTAGATTAGACAGAGAAATTGAGAAATTGAATATGGGATGAGGAAGAATTAGAGTTAGACGAGATGAGAATAGAGAAATATTGAGGTGAGAGGTAGAGAGAAAATATTGAGAGAGAGAATTTCATTCATTCATTGTTATTCAAGTTGCTCAATATATGGCTTTTCCTCTCTATTTATAATAAAATGCATGTACAAATTCTATAAGGAAAGTATATCTAAAATATTCTAATAAATCTGAATATATTCAAAATATCATAAAATATCTAAATATCTAAATAAAAATCAGGGAAATATCTAAAATATATAATAAATATGAAATTATAGAGAATTGCCAAAATAGAAGACCCTAGAATATCATGGAATAGCTGCTAAGATATTCCATGCATATGACATTCTCTTCCCCTTGAATTCATCCTTGTCCTCAAGGATGTGGTGGCGGTGCAACCTCTTTCTCCCGGATTGCTTCCGTTTGCTTGTCCCTTTAACACCCGATTACTTACCCTTATTCCCAGGTCGAACGGATAATCATTTTCCCCAAGGATTGTCAGCCAAGATGGGTGTTGTGGGCCTTGAGAGATTCTTGTTCCAACCCCTGTTCTAGGGAAGTATTCCCATGACCGAGCCTTTCTCCTCTTCTTCCCGTTTAGGCCGGTTTCCTTCTTCTTCATGAGTCGGGTTGACATTGTCTAGGCTCGGGTCCTAATATTCTTCATGCGCCCATTTTTTCCTCGCAGCCCACCATGCTACTGCTGCGTTGTTAGCTTCTTCATTTTGACCTGAGTGGACGTCACATTGTGCGGGTCTGCATACGGCTGCTGCGCTGTTTGCTCGTCCTCCTTGGCCCAGGTGGATAGTCCATGGTAAGGATCCTTGATAGCGACTTTGGTTCTTGTAGCTTGCTCCCTATCCTCAAGTTGTTGCGGCTCATGAGTCAAGGCAGCATCAAGGGTTTCTTGAGGTGCCACTGTCCCCCCTACTTCCTCTGGCTCCCACTCTTGCGGTCCTTCAATGGTGGGCTCAACCGGATGCTACTGTGCTGGTTGCTGCGGTTCACAAGTCCATTGAGGTTGTGGTGGAAGTTCAAACTTCTCACCTCGGCTGGCACATAACCGAGCCACGGCATCAGTTAAGGCATCAATGGAAGCTTGCATCTCCTTGGCGGTGATTTCTTTGTAAGGCATACATAATTGGATGTCCATCCTACAGCAATATATGAGAGGTCCCTTCCATCCAAGTGCCTATAAGCATTTTTTGCATCTCTCCTTGAGGTGTAAGTTATTAAAACTTCGACCTTTAAGGAAGTCACTATTGTGTACTTGATTTCCATAATGCAACCAAAGGGGGAGAAGGTTTTGCGGAGAACCTCCTTGGTGATGGGATAGAGAGTTTCGGAGACCTTGACAATGAGCGTGGCCATGTCTAACGGTTTGGGCAGTTTTTTTTTTCTATTTAAGCAGCAGCAAGGTAATTTTTTTTTTTCGATTTTGAGACCTTTCAAGGGAAGAAAAAATTTGCAGTGGATTTTTTTTTTTTTTTTTTTTTATATTGTAGTGATGAAAACGTAAAGGATAGATTAAGCCACTTCGATTGGAAGATGGCTCCGATACCAATTTGTCACAAACTTAGGGTTTGTGACGGTAAGATAAATTTAGGGTTTAGATTAGACTGAGAAATTGAGTATGGGATGAGGATTAATTAGAGTTAGACGAGATGAGAATAGAGAAATATTGAGATGAGAGGTAGAGAGAAAATATTGAGAGAGAGAATTTCATTCATTCATTATTATTCAAGTTGCTCAATACATGGCTTTTCCTCTCTATTTATAATAAAATGCATGTACAAATTCTATAAGAAAAATATATCTAAAATATCCTAATAAATCTGAATATATTCAAAATATCCTAAAATATCTAAATAAAAATCAGGAAAATATCTAGAATATATAATAAATATAAAATTATAGAGAATTGCCAAAATAGAAGACACTAGAATATTATGGAATATCTGCTAAGATATTCCATGCACATGACACACATATATATATATATATACACACAACACCTATGAATGCAAAAGGAGGTGGCATTGGGCTTTTTTTTTTGGTGACTAAGCACCACCCCCTCTTGCATATACAATTGATTGTGCAGAGAAAGGAAAAAAAGGAATTGTGAGAAAGAAACTCAATGAAAAGCATTGAGCAAGCAGTGAAAAATTGAGAGAATGAGAGAATTGAAAAATATTATAATATTGAGAATTAAATAGAAGAAAAACTTTCCTAGTTCCTAGGTCCTGGAATAAAATACTTGATATTTTTCTCTAATTATATTTGGATTTGTATTTTTATTCTCTCTCTTTTGAGTATAATATGTCCTTAGTTCTATAAGATATATATAGATATATATTACTTTTAATTTTGTAAAATATGTTAGGGTCTATTTAGTAAGAGAAAACTGTTTTCCTTTTCATCTCCTGTTTTCCTTTTCTAGTTTTGCACATAAAAAACTGAAAAATATGTTCAAGTGATTTATGTTTTCCAATTTTTGAAAATTGGAAATGATACTTAAATAATGTACAACCCGATATGGGAATCAACTTTTGTAGCCTTAATATAGTGGCGCAACTGAGACGAGCTGACCCGAGAACTCTCTTGTTTGAACTCAAGCTTAATAAGGCTTAT